>CM076573.1:334038128-334247068 GCA_034641835.2 Pinus albicaulis
AATGCTAAGTATTGAACAACACCTTCCACTGGTTACAAGCAGCTTTATTTGAGTCCTCCACCAGCTAATTCCACGATCAGTCAAGAGTCATCATTGCTTGATCCCTCTCCCCCAGAAACTCACCATCATGAATCCATCCCTGACCAACCATTGGTTGTGGGATCAGTTGAGCTAGCCCCGTCTGCAGTGCACCAGGTCTTTTCTGTTGAGAGTGGATCTCTCATCCCTCATGTTCTTCTTGTTTCTCCAAATTCTTTGGACTTGGAGAAAGATTCTCCTATCTCTATACCTCAAGAATCTGCTCCTCCGCCTTCCATGATGGAGGTCCTGGAGGATACCCCTTGCAACTCCATGATGGAGGTCATGGAGGATGCTCCTTATTCTCCCATAACACCAAGGAAAGACCATCTCTGTTCGATGGTAGCCCCTCCAAGTTGTTTGATCACTTCCTTCGATTACAGTTGATTTGAAGGATATCACCTTACTTCTTATATGCCCTTTGAGATCACGGTACAGGCCTCCCATTTGGTTGTACCTAGCACCATTATAGATGAAGGCGCATCTATTAGTATTTTATCCTGAACTACTTGGCAAGCTTTCGGTTCACCGCCGCTTGTGCCTGTTATAGAGAATCTGTTGGCATTTAATATAAGAGCTAGTCAACCGTTAGGGATCCTTCCGAAGTTGCTTGTTACTTTAGGAGGGAAAATTGTCCATATGGACGTGATGATTGTTCCTGGCCCCTTGGACTTTAATTTACTCCTGGGCCACGATTATACTTATTCCATGGGAGCGCTTGTCTCCTCCCTCTTTTGTGTGATGTGTTTTCTACACCAAGGTCGGATCGTGACCATCGATCAGCTTGCATTCTTTGGTCCTAATATGGCAGCTAGTCCACCATCATCCCTGCTACATATTTATCTACCGGTTGTGTCCTTCCCACCACATTTCAATTATGTGGCTACCTATCCTGTGCCCGTATTCAGTGATAGTGCCATTATACATCGTGTGCTGGGGGCATTGGGTCCAGACTTCCAAGATGTTTTCCTTCCATCGGACGGGAAACTCTTGGAAGCTATGAATTCTTATTCATTATGACAAGGTGTCCGAAGCATAGTTCGTTTTCTTGTGTCAAGATGCTTAAAAAATGAAATAAGGTGTCATGAGGATAGTTCTTTTAATGTGTCAACCTCATTAAAACAATGAAACACGTTCCTGTTCAATTTGAGTCTTTGATAAGATCTTGTAAAATTCCAGTCGAGTCTTTCTCTTAATCTCTTAAATTGAACCTTCACTCCATCTGCCTTTCATATGGATTGAAGCTTGGGGGCATGTACCTTGAATTGAGTCACCATGCTGGGGACATGCAAAATTTTTCAAGCATAGTTTGTTTCCATTTCAGGCTTGTGTAAAAATGAAATTGGTTTCAAGCATAGTTTATCTTTGTTTCAAGCTTGTGTAAAAACGAAACCAACTTCAAGCAAAGTTTCCTGATTTCAAGATTGTGTAAAAATGAAACCATTCCCATTTTACCTCTTGTGATTGCCATTTTATCAGCCTGTTTTTACAAGATAAGCCTTGGTTTTCTCACTCCATCGCCACTATCTGCTTGGCCGATCATATGCCTTCACTTGGTTGTTTTACCCATTCCTGAGGAAATGTTACGATGAGTGGTCTTGTTAGCTAGCCTCTTAACCTTTACTTGTTTTGAGAAGTTCCACCATCACCGGAACTAGTAGCTTCCCTTTATACCACTCATTCCTCCAGGATGAGTCACCTTTCAGCTCTTTTCTGACTCTCTAAAATTGAAAAAATTGCCGAGATGCTTGTCATTTTGAACTCGTTAAATTGGCTACAAAACGACATCTACCCAATATAAGTTTAGCCCTTTTTCGGGCTGGGATAGATTATTTAAGAAAAAGGAATACCCTAGCCTATTACGACTAGGAGGTTATCTCAGGCATAGTTTTCTACCTTTTCAGATCCGTGAGATTATCTACGAAAAGGGACTGCCAGAGTTTTCTTTTCCGTTGTCTTTTCAAACTCTCTAAACATGAAAATATGCTGAGTTCTTCCTTTGTCAGACTCATTAAAAACTGATGATGTCGGAATCTGTCATAATGACGATACTTGAGTTCCTCCTTCCTAGGGCTCGTTAAATTTACTAGGTTGGATTTGTATGAAGGACAAACTTATATCGCAAGCATATGCTATCCCCTTCAAGCTTGTTTCCAGAAATAATTGGGGTACTCACCAGAAATGGTGGGGAAAAATGGAACCAGTATCACCGTCGTGTTGGCAGTATGTTGCTATTGAACATGGCACTTATTTGCATTCATGTCGGGTTGGGGACATCTCATCTCATTCTCTTCTTGCCTCCATGGGTTTGGGTAATCTCTTTTGACCACTCATTTTCTGTTCGCCACATCATCATGACCTCGGATCCTTTGATGTCCAATACTACCAAATCCAGTGTCCTGCCACTGATATGTTCAAGAGAAGTTGGCCTCTGCAGTTTCCAACCACCCTCTGATTCTCTACTGATCTTGATTCAAAAAAATCATGTTCCTCTATCTCGTGTCGATGATGTGGGAAACACTATGGCCCACCTTCGCTCAAGGTCACTTCCTGTTGACTTCAGCTCATTATCCAGAAAGCTGATATAGAGACTCCCTTCAGGTACCTTGGAGCCTGCATGCCTCAATGGCAGGTTCTTCACATTCGACCTAAGGTTTTCATTATTAGACTTCGATCGGATGATTCTGTAGGTGTTCAACGCTAGCTCACTATTCACATTCTATGGATTATACCCATAGTACCTTGAGGGCCATCCTCATTATTGGTGGTTCCTCTTGCATTTGTTAATGGCTTTAATTATTGGCTGGTAATCAGACGATGTTCTTGCATGTTCGACTTCAGCTCACTTATTCACATGCTCGGACTTGTACTCTGTTTGGGTCGAGATGGAGTGTAAGACCCTGGATTTTGTCTGATGAAATCTAGGTTGTGGATTCTTTTTGGATTATCATGATTAGTTACGTGACTCATTTGATTGGATGGTTGTGACCATACCTGAGTCTACTTTTTTATCCTTATTTGCTAGATGGTTGCACCCATACCACGTATCATGTATCACAGATATCAGTTGTATTTGTATTTGTAGGTCTTTTGACAGCAATGTTTTCAGTTGGACACGTTCTCATAATGCATCTCTCCCTCTCTCTCGGACCTCATGCTTTAGGGGGCATCTATTACACATCATTTTGTCACCGTCCTTGCAATCCCTCATCCCATACATTGGAGGAATATTCCCGTGACTTGTGAACAGTAAAATGTCCTGAAACCACCCTCATGGAATCCTCTTGCATAAGGACAAACAATCTCCTGAAGAACATTTCCTCTGAAAAACCCTAAAATTAGATGTTTGATCCTTGGCGCGACTAGCCAATTCATCCATTACTCCAATGGGGGAAATACACACTAGAGGGCGCGCCAACTAGCGCTCTATCCCTGTGTTTCAATCTTGCCAAACTTATTAAGGGATGTTTTTTAAAAATAAATGGCGAAAGTTTGGTTCTAACAAACTCCAGAATGAATCTTCAAAAGGAGTTGAATGGTTTGACTCCGGATCTCCATGTATAGGAAGTGTTTTTCCACCTATCATGGAACCTTCCTAAGAGATAGGGCCTATCCCATGATTATAGGGATCCCAACTTCCTTTCCTCCATCTATAAAATCTTGCCCTCTCCATTAGCAACTTAGCTAAACTTGTAGGAAGGAAACTATAGCTGGGCAACTATTGAGAGCTAAGTCGAAGAGAATCTCGTAAGAGAGAGAGCTTTGTCCATATTCCTGATAGGCTTTGTTGAGACACGCTCCGCTGCAAGCCTCGTCGAAGGAAGATCATAGCATCAAAGCATTTGGTTGTAATCTCCCCTTTGTCATTTATAATATAAGAGACTCTGATTTTGGTTCCATTCATGTGTTCATTTCTTTATGTAATGCAATGAATTATATCCTCTCTTACTAATACATAGTTACATGATTTAGATTTTACGTTGTATGTCATTGTTTCCCTGCATGTGTATAGGTGTTCAGACATGTTGAACAAAAGGATTGTGATCTGTTAAGCGATGGATGGGAAACATCATCTTTTCTCCAATGACAAATGTGTGGGATTTGAGGTAGGCTACTCATCATGATCTTTGTCTTTTTGTAACTAGCAACCAATGACATTGTGTGACTTGATTGTTGCTAGACCCGATCTGGGCTAGTGGGATCACCTCTATCCACAGAGGGGATTTACCTCCTCAAAAATGGCTTTAGTAAAGTTAAGGTTAAGGTTAAGGTTAAGGGGATGGTGAAGGTTAGGTCATAGTTAAGGTTAAGTTTATAGTTAAGGTAAGGGTAAAGGTTATGTTATAGTTAAATTTAAGGTTAAGGTAAAACTTAAGGTTAAGTTTAAGGTTACGGGTCTTAACCTTAACCTTCACTATAACCTTAACCCTAACCTTAACCTTAGCTATAACCCAACTCTAAACTTGACCAAACCCTTAACCTTACCCTTAACCTGACTAAACTCGTAACCTTGACCTTAATGTTACCCTTAATCTTCACCTTAACCATAACTTTACCCTTAACCTAACCTTAACCTTAACCTTACCCCCTTAACCTTAACCTTAACCTTAACCTGAATAAACCCGTAACCTTAACCTTACCCTTACCTAAACTTAACCTTAATCTTAACCTAACCTTAAGGTAAGGTTAAGGTTAAGATTAAGTTAAGGGTAAAGTCAAAGTTAAGGTTAGCTTAACGTTAAAGTTATGGTTAAGGTTATGGTTTTAGTCAGGTTAATGTTAAGTTTAAGTGTTTGGTTAAGGTTAGGTTTAGGTTAAGGTTAAGGTTAAGGGTAAGGTTAATGGTAAGGTTAGGGTTAAGTTTAGGGGAAGGTTAAGGTTAAAGTTAGGTTAAGGTAAAGATAAGGTTAAGGTTAGGTTAGGTTAAATTAAGGTTAAGGTTAATGTTAAGGTTATGAGAAGGTTAAGGGCTTAATCATACCCTTAACCTTAACCTAACATTAACTGTAACCTTAACCTTGACCTTAAATATAACCTAACCCTAACCTTAACCTAACCTTAACCTCAAATTTAACCTTAACAATACCCTAGCATTAACCATAACCTTAACCTTAACCTTACCCCCTTAACCATAACCTTAACTTGACTAAATCCATAACCTTAACCTTACCCTAATTTAACTTTAACCTTAACCTTAACCTAACTATAACCTTACCCTTAACCTTAACCTTAACCTTAACTATAACCTAACCCTAACCTTGACCAAACCCTTAATATTAACATTAACCTTGACCTTGACCTTAACCTTAACCTTAACCATAACCTTAACCCTACCTTAACCTAACCTAACCTTAAACTTAACCTTACCCTTTACCTTAACTATAACCTAACCCTAACCTTGACCAAACACTTAACCTTAACCTTACCCTAATCTTAAGCTTAACCTAACCTTAACCTTCCCGTAACCATAAACTTAAACTTAACCTTAACCTTAACCTGACTAAACGCGTAACCTTAATCTTAAGGTTAAGGTTAAAGTTAAGGTTAGGGTTAAGGTTAAGGTTAAGGTTAAGGTTAAGGTTGGGGAAGGTTAAGGTTAAATTCAAGGTTAAGGGTAAAGTTAAGGTTAGGGTTAAGTTAAGGTTAAGGTTAAGGGTAATGTTAGGGTTAAGGTTAGGGTAAGGTTATAGTTAAGGTTAAGATAAGGTTAAGGTTAAGGTTAAGGCTAAGTTTAGGTTAAGTTAAGGTTAAGGTTAAGGTTTTGTCAAGGTTAGGGTTAGGTTATAGTTAAATTTAATTTTAAGGTGAAGGTTAAGGGTAAGGTTAAGGTTAGGTTAAGGTTAATATTAGGTTAAGGGTAAAGTTAAGGTTATGGTTAGGGCAAGATTAGGGTTAATTTTAGGGGAAGGTCAAGGTTAAGGTTAGGTTAAGGGTAAAGTCAATGTAAAGGTTAAGGTTATGGTTATGGGAAGGTTAAGGTTAGGGGTTAGGTTAAGGGTTTGTTCAAGGTTAGGGTTAGGTTAAGGTTAAGGTTAAGGTTGGGTCAAGGGTAAAGTCAAGGTTAAGGTTATGGTTATGGGAAGGTTAAGGTTAAGGTTAATGTAAAGGTAAGGTTAAGGTTAAGGTCAAGGTCAAGGTTAAGGGTAAGATAAGGTTAAGGTTAAGGTTATGTTAAGGTCAAGGTTAAGGTTAGGTTAAGGTTAGGGTTAGGTTAAGGTTAAGGGTGAAGGTTAAGGGTAAGGATAAGGTTAAGGTCAAGGTCAAGGTTAAGGTTAAGGTTATGATTAGGTCAAGGTTAAATTAGGTTAAGGTAAGGTTAAGGTTAGGTTAGGCTATAGTTAAAGTGAAGGTTAAGGTTAGGTTAAGGGTAAAGTTAAGGTTAAGGTTACGGTTAAGGTTAAGGTTAAGGTTAGGTTAAGGTTAAGGTCAAGGTTACGGTTATGTTAACGTAAGGTTAAGATAAGGTTAAGGGTGACAGGTTTAGTCAGGTTAAGGTTAAGGTTAAGGTTACGGGTTTAGTGAGGTTAAGGTTAACGTTAAGGTTAAGAGGATAAGGTTAAGGTTAAGGTTAAGGTCAAGGACAAGGTTAAGATTAAGTTAGGTTAAGGTTAAGGATTTGGTCAAGGTTAGGGTTAGGTTATAGTTAAGGTCAAGGTTAAAGTTAGGGTTAAGTTTAAGGTTATGGTTAAGGTTAAGTTTAAGGTTAGGTAAAGGTTAAGGTAAGGTTAAGGTTAGGTAAAGGTTGACATAAGGTTAAGGTTAGGTTAAGGTTAACCTTGACCTTGACCTTAACCTTAACCTAACCTTAACCTTAACGTAACCTTAACATTAACCTTAACCTTTCCATAACCTTAACCTTAACCTTAACCTTTACCTAATCTCAACCATAACCTTAACCTTAACCTTAACGTTAACCTTAACCTAACCTTAACCTTGACCTTAACTATAACCTAACCCTAACCTTGACCAAACCTTTAACCTTAACTATAACCTAACCCTAACCTTAACCAAACCCTTAACCTTAACCTTATCTCACCCTTAACCTTAACCTTATCTCACCCTTAACCTTAACATATCCTTAACGTTAACGTTAACCTTAACCTTGACCTAACCGTAACCTTAACCTTGCCTTAACCTAACTTAACATTAACCTTAACGTTAGGTTAAGTGTAAAGTCAAGGTTAAGACTGAGGTTAAGGTTAAGGGTAAAGTTAAAGTTAGGTTAAGGGTAAAGATAAAATTAAGGTTAGGGTAAGATTAAGTTTAAATTTAATATTAAGGGTTTGGTCAAGGTTAGGTTTAGGTTATAGTTAAGGTCAAGGTTAAGGTTAGGTTAGGGTTAAGGTTAAGGGTTTGGTCAAGGTTAAGGTTAAGTGTTAGGTCCCTATATTACTACTATAGTCCCTTATTGTTATTAGTGTAACCCCCTTATTGTTATTATTGTACCCTTGTAAACCCCATTTTGTTATTATTGTGCCCTTAAATTATTATTGTTAGGTCGGCTAGGATTACATTGTGGCCCACTAGGATTACATTATGGCCCCATGGACTCCTATATATAGAAAGGAGGTTTTGTAAATTGTATTATCCAAGAATTGTTCATTTATGTAATGTATTGGAGGTTGCCCCCTCGAAGTGGCTTATTTCTCAGGCGTTGATATGTATTTTCTTCTATTTTTGGAGCTGGTTACACAACATTTGGTATCAAAGGTTTGGATTCTAGGGTCTCGCTACTCCAAACATGTCATCGTGGAATTTGCACTATAAATTTTTTTCTACGAAGTTTCAGAAGCTGAAGTTTTCAAGGTACGAAGCTGAAATCTTGGGGAACATCGTCAAAATAATTGAGAGCTTGGTTCACAATATTTTGGGAGATATGATCTGTGGAAGTTAGGTCTTTTTTTAGGCTCCTAAATAGGTCATCGTGGCATTTGCGCTATAACGTTTTTTCTACGAAGTTTCAGAAGCTGAAATTTTTAGGGTGAGAAGCTAAAATCCTAAGGAAAGTCGTCAAAAACATTAAGAGATTGGTTTGCAATATTTTCAGAGATATGATCTGTGGAAGGTAGTGCTTTTTTAGGCTCTTGAATTTCATCTCAAAGAGGTGATCGTGGGAAAATCTTCATAACTCTCTCTTTGAGCATCGGATTGGAGTGCCGTAAAAGTAGTTTTAAGTAAATGGATTGTAGTTTCTTTGCTATAAATTTTAGAGCCTAAGGACGAAAAAGTGACACGTGGCAAGTCATACAATTTCGCTCTACTGAACCAGTCCATAATTAGGTCATTGTGGGAGATTGGACACAACTTTGTCTTGGAGAATCCAAATCAGGTCAGAACTGTGGCATTTGAAATATAATTTAGAGGGCTACATTGGTACCAAAATTCAAATATTGAAGTGCTGCAATCACAGAGAGAATCCAATTTCAATATGGAGCTCCTCAAAAGCAAGAAAAAGGTGTGCATTTTGTTTCTGAATTGCATAAGTCTTGTTTGAAGAATCAATTTGAATTGATTCCAAGGGCATATTGTGTTACACCATTTTTTTGGTCATCTAACCTATTATCATTAGATGGACCCAAGTACACCATGTAAGACCAATTTTACCCTAAGTAAAATTGCCTTCACTATGTTAAATAAATTAATAAACCACATTTATTAGGTTGTTTATGGTCTAAACAGGAAACCCCAAAAGGAAATATTAAACAAAACTATATTTGTTTGATTTTCCTCAAGGACTAATTAACCAAACAATAATTTAATTATTATTCCTGGTCATGTTTAACCCAAAACAAAGAAATTAATTAAATAAATCTTTATTTATCTTATTATTTTCTAGGAATAATTATTTAAATCTTATTTAAATAATATTCCTTCTTAAATATGACTAAATCACCCATAAATAATTAAATAAATCATTATTTATTTGATTATCCTTCAACCACTTCCTTAAATAATTAAATAAATCATTATTTATTTGATTATCTTCTAACCGCTTCCTTAAAAAGATAAATAAATCATTTATTTATTTATTTTTGACAAATCAAGGGATTTGACCCAAGTCAAATACCTTTTCCCTTAAACAAATATAATAAAATATTTCATAAAAAGTGGATCTAGATCTGGTTAACCCATGCACCAAGATCTAGAATGATCCAATATTTTGTTATAAATAGGAGGGGTTTTCCTACCATTCTTCACCTTTTGTAGCCTATTAGATCACTCTGGATCTATACACTTGGTCCCATTTTTCTACCATTTGCTGTGTGAGCTCCCTTTGAGTTCCATTCTATGTGTGGGTTTTCTACACCAACAAGAGAGAGAAATCTTAGATCTGAAGTGCTGAGGACTTCCAAGAACCCATCGAGGAGAATTGGATATGCCTTCATTTTCCTCCCGGTGCCAATTAATACAAAAAATTCTTTCAAAAAATTGTTCTTGTCTTGTCTATTGGTATATAAGACAAACCCTTATTTTTAATGTCTTTCCATGCCAGTCTGGTTTTGCGGCTCTTTTGTCTCCAATAGCAACGGATACGAAGATATTGGCAGCCACTTTTGTTGTTAGGGCTATTAGTTATGCGTAGCTAAAGTGATCCTTTTTCGTACACTTCGACAAAGGATTCATACTAAAAAATGGCGACTCCACACGGGTTTTAAATTACGACCATTATCGTTTTTCATATTCTTGCATATCCAGCTACTTCAGACCCTAGGGTTTCTTTTCAGCTTTTTGTTTTTCCTATTTTCATGGTGTTTTTCCCCTATAACACCCTAAAACATTAAAATGTCTAACTTTCACGTGTTTCTGGCCCTATTGCGCAGGTGACAGACATCAGCCGCAGCTGAGACGACATTTTTTTTCTAAAATCTGCCGCCGAGAGTGCCGGAAGTGCAGGTCACACTTTTTGGCCCAAAAACTACGACCTGGAGCTTCAGGTCGCAGAAAACAGCCCCAAAACTGCGACCAGAGTGAAAAACAGGTCAAAAACTGTGACCTGGACATTTTTCTGCTGTTTTTCTGAAATTTTTCTGGGTTTTTCTGAAGCCTCTGTCAGGGTTTTCCAGCCTCTGTCTCAGCCCGTTTCGACCTATTTCTGATCTGCTTTTTCTCATCTAAGTGGGAACCTAGCCCCCTAGGGCTTCAGTACCCTCCAGTTTTGGTGGAACAGTTTTAGCTGTTTCAGGTGTCTGATTTTTCAGAGTTTCAGCCTTCCCTTTTTCAGATCTGATACCTCATCCTTCGATCCCTTTAAATCAGCTTTTATTCCTTTCAAATCACCTCTTGTAGTTTTTTCTGGACCTCCCTTTAGGACCTCCTCCCTGTCCCTTCCGCTTTTTGCTGATTTCCTCAATTTTTCTAGCCACCTTGCCTCTGCCTCTTGGCTGTGATCTGCACCTCTTTTCAGCAGCTTTCTCCTTTAGATCCCTGTCCCTTTTGACCCTAGATCTATTGGCCTCTTTTTAGTGTGTTTTGATTAGATTTTTTTTCCTCCTTTAGATTAGTTTTGAGAGACCCGCCTTTTTGGGTTGAATCGATGCAATAGTAGCTATTAATTTTATGTTATTTCAGCATTATATACTGTTCTCTGCAGATTTATTTTTAGTTACGCAACCCACTTTTTCTCTTGCTCTCAAAATAAAAAGGGTTTAAAAATTAAAATCAACGCACGCCACACACTCACCCTAAGCGAAGAAGAGCCTGGTTTACACCGCCAGGCAAAGACTTTAAAATCAATTGACACTACACCTATCTACCCTTGTTTTGACATTGTAATCTCTTGATTCTGCACCTCCGTGCCCTTGTGGTCATTCTTCTTCCCCTTGTGCCGTGTTTGTGTTGTCATCATTGCGCCCCCAAGGCGCACTTCCCGGAGACTTCTTGGCCTTCACCCTCAATTTCCGGTCAATCGACCTGCTCTGTCCCACCGTCGTCAAGCCAGTCCTCCTCCGAGTCCGCACTCCGACTCCTCTTCTGATTCTTTGGGTTCTCCTTTTCCTTCTGGTTCTCCCCCTGTCACCTTCACTATGTCTGGTCCAGGGCCTAACGCTAGCGGTGCTCCCGGCCCTAATACCGGACCTACTACTAGTAGAACCGCCATAGGAACTACCTCGGCTGCACCCTTGCTCCCCTTCTTGGCAGGCCTTAGCCTCCCTGATTTGGACCGGTTGATAAATGACCCTATACACCATGACGCTAGTTGGCCTGCTATGCCAACAAAGCTCCCTTCTGACATCCCAAAGTTTGAAGGCCGTGCTGGAGAAGATCCTTCAAATCATGTTCGATCTTTCCACATGTGGTGTTCATCTACCTCCATTACCGATCACTCTATTCGTCTTAGATTGTTCCAATGCACGCTTACAGGCGAAGCTTCTAAGTGGTATGTTGATCAACCCACTTCCTCCCATACCACCTTTGCAACTCTTGCCCGGGCTTTTTTATCTTACTTCCAACTTCCCCTTCATTATGACACTGGTATCGAACTTTTGACTTCTTTCCGTCAATCATCTGTGACCCGCCTATCCGATCATGTCCAGGAATGGTGGAGAAGAAAGAGCCTATGTCAATCTCCTACCTTCGAAGACCGTGTCTACATGGACTAGTTCCTTAGATCTCTCTTGTCCCCTATCAGGAAAGATGTCGCATCACATTTTCCTCAAACCGAAGAAGATGCCCTCCAAATGGCGTTAAAATATGACCTGATCTATGCTCAGATAGGTTATGATCATACTGTCCTACCTGATCTCCCCAGACCCGGTGATGCCCATACACTGGGGGCACCTCATGCCACCGACAGTATCATTGGATCTATCTCTCATCCATCCACTCAACCTCTCATGAGCTATGGTTTTCCTGGGGGAGGGGGCACCACTTCCTGCACTTCTCCCCCTCCTGGTAGCACGCATCCAGGATACGGAATGCCTCATCCTTTTCCCCAACCTCCTGCTTACCTCAATTTTTCCCAACCTAACCATTACCCTTATCCGCAGCCTAGTGTGCCAGCTCCTCCAGCATATGCGTTTTCGCCTCCCTTGCCTTCTCAACCCCTGCAATAGCAGTCACCGCCCCTTCAAGAGCGGGTGGATGCACAGCAGGGATTCATGGCTACCTAACCACCTGACGGACAGGTGGCCACTCCACCTTCCCCTCCTGGTTCCTCCAATTACCAGATCCTCATGATGAACTTTGATCCACCTCTAACCGTCGACCTTAACCTTCAAACTCGGTCTTGCCAGTATCCCATGCCTTCCGCTCAGTCTGCCCCCGAGTTCCCTTCTTTAGGTTCTACAGAGCCTCTTTCGACATCCAATGGTCCCTTGCATATCCCTCAGCCCAAAGTTGAGGTTCATACCAAGATTCCTAAGGTACCATTACGCCGAAATGCCGCTTCTGGTCAAGCTGCCCATTCGTATAGCATAGTAGATGATTTGGCGCAGTCTCCTGCTGCCATTTCCACATTGGAACTCCTCCAGTCGTGCCCTTCCCAAAAGAAGGCTCTACTATCTGCCATGGGCATTGTAGATCCTACTGATGACCAAATTATTTTTTTCGACGCCCATCAATCAGAACATCCTCCTCTTCCTGCTTCCTTCACCTTCCAAATCCCAGTCAAAATCCGGAATGCCAACGTCTCCCGGTGTATAATTGATGAGGGGGCATCCACCTGCGTGATGTCCACTTCGGTTTGGAAGCAACTCGGATCCCCTGAGTTGGCCCCTTCCACGATCACCCTTCGAGCATGGGACGGCCATGCCTCCCAACCCATTGGCCTATTTCGTAATTGTCCTATCACCCTCGCCGGTAAGACTGTTTGCGTTGACGTCGAAGTCATAGACGCCCCGCTAGACTACAACATTCTATTGGGGCGAAGCTACACCTATGCTATGTCTGCTTTCCCATCCGCGGTTTTCCACAAGATGTGTTTCCCCCATAATGGAAAGATAGTCACCATTGACCAGTTGACATATCATGAGCCAAAATCTCAGACCTCACCTGAGACGACCATCTCTTCTGTAGCCAACAAGCAAACCGTTGACTCCTTGACCAGTGTCTCCTGCGGTGTCTACAAATATTCCTCTTTGCTTGGAACCTTCCCTGGTCTTCCTCCTCCTCCTGTCTCTGACCCCAGTTCATCGAATGTTTGCATGATGCAATCATCTCAGGCTGCTCTCACGCAACCTGCTTCGGCTAGTCAGCAACTGCGCTCTCTGCAACCTGCTCCTAGCCCTTCACCTGCAGCTAGTAGTCATGAGCCTCTTTATCCTCCTGGCATGGCTCCTCCAAGCCTTAGCCATTTAGGATCCGTCCCACCTAGCCATTACCCCTCTGGTCAGATACCGTTCCTAGCTCCCCCACCAGGAGTGTACATGGTACCAGTCATGGCCACCCTCTCTCTTCCTAACCTGACCCTTGGGATTCCCGTCTGGTACCATGATCCTCCAGCAGCAACCCTGCCTGGTCAATCCAAACCTTATATTGCTTTGACCCCGGTTCAACCGGTCCCCATGACTTCGCCCGCTGCAACAGTGCCTCAGTCACCTCAACAGGAACCACCTCCTGTTGCGACCTCTTCGGGTAAGAAGGGAAAAGCTTGTAAGGGGGCATCAAAGGAAAAGGCTACCCTGACAAACCCTGCCCCTCCTCAGCCTCCAACGCATACCATCCAGTGTGCTTTGTATGACATTGTCAGCCATGCCACCCATACCTGTCCTGAATTGCTTCATCTCAAGCCCATGGTTAATGTCGCGTTCCCTGAGTCCACGGTCTCGGAAGCCTCTATTCCTTCCGCGACCGCAATCAAGAACCCAAAGAATATTCACACCAAACACCCCTGTGCTTTGTGTGATCGCCATGGCCATTACACCCACCTTTGTCCCTGCCTCGAGGATTTCCGCCCCTCTCTAGCCGCGGTCCACCAATTTGAGGCCAAGCGCAATGAGTCCACCTCTCCCCTATTTGCGCATTCTGCTTCAGCAGAGCTACCAGATATGACTGCTCCCATTGACATTCCCCCTCCTAATGTCGAGATGACGGAGCCTTCGTCCAGCATTTTCTACCTATCATCATCCATGAGACCCTCGGGGAACATTCCATCTGAATCCTTCTCTGTTGTTTCGCTTGACCTTCCTTCAGCGATCATCTTGGGCTCAACATCGGTAGATCCTTTATCTACTTACTCTTCGGTCACCCCTTGTGATGATGCGCATGTGAACCTCTCTTCTCATGATGATGATTGAGGTCGCTTCACCACGTCAGGTGGTCTTTCTTCCACCAGTCACCCCATCTTCTATCACAATTATGACATTATGGAAAAAATCCCCACCCCTGACTTTATCTATTCCCCCTTACATCGAACCCATGCGTTCACACCACATCCACCTTGTGGCCATTACATTGAAACCCCATGTTTGGGTAAGGGGGCACCCACATTTGAGAGACCAAGAGAAGCAATTATCCACAACTCTCCTAGTGTATCTGGTCGTGTTGACTTTAGTCCCAGTATTCTTCCACATTTAGAAGAACCTTTAGAGTCCCATATCACTTCAGATCACTCTAGGGATGATACCCCTTATCGTTCCCTCATCTTACATCAGCAACCCAGTCTCTTAGACATTATTGTTGACCAACCTATAACTTTTCTATGAGAGCATCAGTTCATTATCTCCAAATCCTCTTTTTGGGATAGTGACACCAGGTATGCCAACTCGGAAACTTAGATTCCATTTGATCCCTATATGCAGTACCAAAAGAGATTGGTAATCCTCCATTTCCTTTCTTAAACTGCATAACCATAACGAGAACAAATGGCACACCACATCATTTAAATGTGTTTAGATTCCCCTTTTTCTAAATACATTTCGGCATGACCACACCATGCTCAGGGGCACCTATACCCCTCAACCATAACCCTCCTCACCTCGTTTTTGGAGAGGAGGCTGTCTTACCAATCGAGTGTGAAATCCCTTCCCTTCATCTGGCTGTTGAACTTCTCCCTGACACCCAACCTCTAGAACAACGACTTATCATGCCTGAGCGTGCCTCTGAAGCCGCCGTGTTGTGTTGCAAACCATGGAAGCGGCCAAGAAACGCACCAAAGCTCAATATGACCAAAAAGTCCAGCCTCGTCCTTTTCAAAAAGGTGACCTTGTTCTAGTATATGACCAAGCCCATGATGTCCTTGGTCACGGGAAGTTTGACTCATTATGGCTAGGCCCTTACGTCATCAGTAAGGATCTTGGTAAGGGGGCATACCTTTTAGAGGACTTTGAAGGCAATCCTCTTCCTAATCCTCGCAAATGCACTCTATCTTAAGAAATATTACCCTTAGCATTTCCTTTCTGAGATGCATGTTTTATGTTTTGTTAGATAGCCAGCATCTTTTTTTTTGTAATTTCATCCTTCGCCAGGACCTATTTTTTCCAAGAAGGATCACTTCACCTCTCCTTCAAATCAAACTTCCTCACTTACAACACTTGTACTTGGGGCACCATTTTTCCTCCTTACTTGTCTTTGTTCGTGTCGATTTTCGTCATGAGTTACCATCTTGTACTCATGTTTTCATGGTCCCCCATTGGGCCTTTACTATGTGGCAGCACCATCGAGTCACCCTTGTTTAGAGCATCCAAGTTGAGTCATCATCGCATTCATGGAGTCTATCCTGAGTCCCTTTGTACCTCGCTATAGCCCTCCACCATTCATTGCTTGGTCTCTCTCTTGTGTCGCACATTATGGCCTTCAGTCCCAATATCCCCTATCCCTTATGATATTGTGTCAGTCGCTACCATGTCATTCATGCCCTTTATGCTCTAACAAGGGAAGTCGTCCATTCGCTACTCATTCCTTTCCATTTCACTATCATCATTAGTGTCAGTCTGTCCGTCGCTCTACTATTTTCTCTCGTGCCTTAGTTGAGGATCTCTCATTGCCTCACCTATGGCGGACCTCCTTCTGTCGACATCAGCTCATTCATTCCAGAAGCTAGGTCTAGAGGGCGGTGTACCTTGGTTCCAGCTTCCACTCTTGTTCGGTGCCTCGGATCAGGCAAAGGGATCTCTCATTTTCCTTTGACTTGATTGTTTCTCCACGCCAACTCCTTTCAGCATGAACAAGATCCGTATACTTGATGGTTCAGTGATACAACAGCAGCTCTTGATGATTCCCGGGTGTGTGTGAGATGTCTCAACCCTCATGAGGGGGTAGCCCTGCAGGTAGCCCCCCGCATGCCCGGATGACCTCCTCCTTGCAGCCTTCGATGCAGCTCCAGATATTTGATGATGTTGGCCTTAGCCACTTGCAGCGCCTCTTCAATTTGCATGTATCAGTCAGATTTTGTGAGCCCTTCCCCATTTACAGGGGGAATTTGGGTTGTATTTGTATCTCATGTACTCAGACATTATTGTATCAGTCTTGGCTGTCATCCCAGGCATAGCATGTATGTGGGATTCCTCATTGTATTTTTATCTGACTCATTATTATGCCAGCTGTACTTTATGGTTCGGTCCCTTGTTTACTGGACACACTATTCTTTTGTACTTTGTCTCTGTGGGCATAGGTATGCCTTCCCCGCTGCCTTCAGCATAGGTACCCTCTCATAAAATGAGACTTGTTGCACCTGCGAGTCTTGTCTCCTCAGGGTCTAGTTCTTTAGCACACTATCTACCTTGCATTTCTCTCTCTGACTTCCCTTTTGTTGTCTGGTGATTGAGTTCTTACAACGTACTTCGGTCATACGATTTGCTCTTGACACTCACACGCTGGGGGGCAATCTGTTACACCATTTTTTTGGTCATCTAACCTATTATCATTAGATGGACCCAAGTACACCATGTAAGACCAATTTTACCCTAAGTAAAATTGCCTTCACTATGTTAAATAACTTAATAAACCACATTTATTAGGTTGTTTATGGTCCAAACAGGAAACCCCAAAAGGAAATATTAAACAAAACTATATTTGTTTGATTTTCCTCATGGAATAATTAATTAAACCATAATTTAATTATTATTCCCAGTCATGTTTAACCCAAAAACAAAGAAATTAATTAGATAAACCTTCATTTATCTTATTATTTTCTAGGAATAATTATTTAAATCGTATTTAGATAATATTCCTTGTTAAATATGACCAAATCATCCACAAATAATTAAATAAATCATTATTTATTTAATTATCTTTCAACCACTTCCTTAAATAATTAAATAAATCATTATTTATTTGATTATCTTCTAACCGCTTCCTTAAAAAGATAAATAAATCATTTATTTATTTATTTTTGACAAATTAAGGGATTTGACCTGTTGTAACTCCTAGAGACAGCCTAGAGTTGCTATAGACCAGTGCCTAGGACATCTTATAATGTATAGTGAGCATGGGATCTAAAACAGCGTTTTAGCAATTCAACAAAACAAAAACTCTCATATTGTTTCTTCACAAACAGAGAATGACACTTGAGTGGGACCAAACCTTCTGATAGTTTGATGCATAAAAGAATAATACTGAACGAATGTAATGCTATACTCAGATACTGCAGTATCAGACAACTTTAAGACAATCCACAGTAAACAGGGTCGGATTCATGGTATATGGCAGAAAAGGTATATATAATGATGAATAATGAGCTGTATAGAAAAGGGAGATACTAACTATCAGAAAGACAGCACCAAGAAAAGTTTCACAGCATATAATGGGCTTATACGACTAAGAATCCATATGTGCAGGCAACTTTCATCAATAGTACTTCACAATAGCCAATATAGCAGAAATATGTATGAATGGAAGGTGAAACACTGTATTATATCTGAGCTATTTTAAAGTACCAGGAAGCTAGTGATATAAGTATCAGGTAGATAAATTTATATCAAAAACAACGGGTCACTCGCATTCCAGAATATAACACTAGAAACATGGATGTAGATGAAATGAAAAATGACATTGCAATACGCAAGAGAAAATCACACACTACCATAAAACAAGTCCAGAATCCTCTTTAAAGTGTAACTCCTTATCATTTAGACCCGACGGGCTCTTCACATTAGCATTTGAGTCATTACAAAACACACACACAGAAAATCCTTACACAATCAATTTCTTCTGAAGAATTGGAACCTTTGTTTCTTCTTTTCTCTGTCTTATATAGGATTCCTTTGCCTTTCAGCGAGAAGATATTTCGGGGAAATATCTGCTTCGCATGAACAAAATTTGTTACAAGTCATTATCATAACAAAAAAATCTCATGATGGGGAAACAACCCTCCCATCATGCAAAAACAGGCCCCGGGCCAATTTCAAAAACGAAACTGAGACCAATGTTTGATGTAAAAAGTGAAAATGCAAGAGTGGGGGAAAAACAACCCACTCAGAAATTGGAAAAACATAAACTTAAATGAAAGTAAAAAGGCTGTTTAGGCCATATCATGAGTAACTGAAATGTCATGGGCGCAACTGAGTAGAAGCCGTTGCAGATGCTGGAGGAGGCACGTTGGCAGAGGAACTGGTATGCTGACTCATGAATTGTGTCAGTCTCTGCTGGCTGTCGGGGGTCGGTTCTGGCATTGCTGAGAGCTTCTCCACTCTGATAAACGCTTCGCCGAGGGTGTGAATGTTTGCCTTAGTTGGGAGCCGATATCTGATCATGTGAAGGAGACTAAACTCCTTTCTGAGGACTGTGACGATGGTAGTAGCCTTAAGCTGAGTTGATTTCCCCATTTGGAGGTCTGACCGATCCCTTTCCGTTTGCAAACGTGCTGTGTATTGATCTGGGAGCATAAGCACGGCAGGGGCATTTGGTTCCCAACAGGAAGGGAGTCCGGCTGAGATGATCTCATTCCAAACCTTGTCGAATTGTTCAACACTGTCAGCCACCTGTTGAAGGACCTCTGAAGCTGCTACCGGGCTTCCTCACTTATCAATAATCTTTGACACTCGTTGATTTCCATGTAAATCGGCTGGGGATGTATCGGCACACAGTTCGTTCACCCTTAGCGCATAAAGAAAAGATATAGTCGCCGACGTGTTGGGCTCTATTAGACGATTACTCCCGGCCTCTGCGTCCTTCTATTTAGATAGGGAATATTGGACTTGAACGCTCACCCATGCCTATTTAGAAATCCCAGCACTCGGTTACGCTCGTAATTATGTCAGGCCATATTAAACACGGCCTCGGCGAGGGTGAGATTCCCCTTTGCTCGACTCTTCATTTCGGCAATGGTTTGATGTTGCTCAGCCATGACCCTTTTTCCTTCCTCTACTTCCCTTTGTAGCCCTTCAATTGTTCTGGCCTTTTCAGCCAGGGCGCCCTCCAACTCTGCGACCTTTTGCTTGGCGGTGGATGTTTTCTTCTCCAACACTTCGATCTCAGCCATAGCTGTGGATAGTTGTGCTGTCGCTGAACCAGTTCCGCTTGATGTTTCGGCCACATGGCAACTGTGTGCTTCCCACCGGGCCTGTAGCTCCGTGGCTCTGCTCTCTAGCTCTTCAATCCTTTTAGCCATCCTTTCCTTCTCCTCTCTTTTCCTGAAAAGCCTAGCAGACAATTCATTTTTCTCTTCCTCTACCCGCACCAATTCAGCAGTTTGTACTGGATGTGAACCCGGTATACGAGCTTGTTTCTTAGCAGCTGTGATATCTTTCTGCAACTTAGCTATAAGGGCTGCTTGTGAACCTTTCCCTCCTTCATCCGAATTTTTAATTTGGTCCTCCACAACACGCACCTGATATGCGTTGGCACGACAAGCATTTTGTTCCGCTGTAAAGGAATCCCTCAGCTGTTCATATTTCTGTTCTGTCTTCCTTAGTGTGAGGGTGATCTGTGATAGCTTGTCTTTCATCATGTCGCAGATTGTTTGGAACAGGTCAGTCATGTCCTGTACCGGTACCTTCTACATATCAATAGCCAATTCAAGCACCTTATAACTCGAAACATCTGAATTTGGGTCCAGGATGGCCTCCGTCATAGACAGTACCAGGCTTTCGGTGTCTGCATTTACAGAAGCGGAGAGCCTGGTATGATATTTCTCAACGAACCCTCCTAATTTGGCCCTGTATCTGTCCCGGATAGTTTTATTTGTCCGCTCCCTTTCACTCGTCCTGGATGGAGTGGGTTCGACGATGGCTTGCGTGACTTCAGTGTAGTCAGATGAGGCGACACTGTCTCTCAATACTACTATACCCGCCTTGCCCTTATCGAATTGACCAAATTTCGTGAAAGGCTCCAATATTATCCCTTCTCCGATGACTTCTGCTTCGCTAGTGACCACCCTCTGCCTCTTGGGTGGTGGTGGTGCTGCTCCTGAAGTACCCACCTCTTGCTCCTCTGTGCCCTTGTTCACTTCTTCCTCTCCTCCTGTAGCAGACAAGTCTGTCTCCATCTGCGAAAACGTAGGCCAAACTTCAATGTTAGCCCTCCACTCCAGAAATGGCCTGGACTCATGAATGTAGGGCGTAGACCTGTTTCATTTTCTTTTATTTGAAATGATCTCCCGTGGGTCATAAGCCCAGCTTTCCCCCAGTTTCAGGTCCATGTTCTGCAACATTTTTTCAGTAATTGGGAGGGCGTATCTAGAGTTTACCACAAAGGGGCCAATTTGGACAGGAAGCTTTAAGATGTAGCCTTTCTTAGCAGGGACAAAATGGACCTGGTCGGCTTTGAGGGCTTGCCGGATGTACTCGAGGGCGTAAACTCGTCGGATGGGGAAAACTGGTAGCCGGTATGGGGCAACTTCGGCTCCGTAGACCCGAATTTCAGTATACTCTTCAGATAGGAACCAATCACCAGTGCACTGGTATTTCCCAGCCTGCAGCCAGCGTTTCATCTCTGGGAAAACCCTAGGGGAAGGCGCGTCGTGAATGATAGTGTAGGCAATAGACAGGAAGGTGTTCACGAAGTCGGCATAACCCTCTCCCCTAGGTAACTGGCGGACAGAGCAATTCCAATCGAAGACTGGTCTGGGCTGGGAATTCTCAGAGTACATCCTATCTAACCCCAAATGGTTGAACTTATCCACATGCTGGAACAAGAAGAGGTATAACACCAAGGAACAGAAGCGAAACTTTCGAGCTTGGGCAAGCCCCTTAAATTGGGCCAGGATGGTCGAGGAGAGAAAGCCTGGAATGTCCAATATAACCCCATTCTGTGACATGAGCCACAAAAAACGAATGCATACTGAAGAAATTTCTTTCGGGCTTCCTACCCCCAAAAGGCCGGCGATGAGAGACAGAACAGGTCGAACTTCTTCGGCAAACAAGCTTAGTGAAAAAGGCTCCAATGAAGGCAGGGCAGTGGCCTGGTCGACGGTTATGGAGGAGATGAAGGCACGACGGGATTCTCTTGATAGTTTATTGAACTGAGCGAGCACTGTTTCATCTTTGAAACTGAAGTATGTATCACTGGAAGGGAAACGGATGGCCTGTTTAATGACATCGGGGGAAAGGGAAAAGATTACGTTCCCTTGAGGGGAAACAAAAGCCTCCCGATGTACATCATAGGAATCTTTGAGCCAGATGATGAAATCGACACAGGAATGGACCTGGGGGGTGATATGATGATAGAAACCAGACGCGATAACTCGGAAATGGTCGGCATCTTTGCAGTGGCGACAAAAAAGTAGGGGCTTGATACTACGTATGTCAAAAGGATATTTAGGGTCGCAGATACCCGACTGTAAATCGCAGAGGGGTTCAAAACCAGGGGGGTTTCTGGACTCACGGAGTTGGGGGGTTTTAGGTTTGTTTTTCTTGGGCGTTCGTCTTCCCATGGCAGACATTCAACAATTTCGAAAAGAGAAAAAGGAAAAGAGGGAAAACGGAGAATGGAATACCTGAACAGAGGGTGACAATGCTCGGGAAAGTGACGAGGGGAACCATGACAGTGACTTGGATATACCCGGCGTTCTTCCCCACTCGGTATTCGCCGTAGAAAACTACCTGTGACGATTTAACAGAGAGAAATACGGGAGTTTGTTACCATTGGGGTGGACTGTTTGGGTTAAAAGGTGAATAAGTAAGATGACAGAAGGCAAGTGTCGTAAGGACACTGACACTGAGACACGTGGCGCGTGGGGATTGGGTATATCAAGGTGTAGGTGAGCGCCTCGTGTCGGGTTAAAAGCTGGTATGGGTCTTAGTACCAGCTGACCTGATGGACTTACCTTACCTTTTATCCACTTACGCTGTCCAATCTTTACTTTGCATGATTTCCCTTTGCCGGACTAACACTTGTCTTTCTCAACTGCGTGGGCCCATCTTTACTTTGCCACGAGATCACATCCCGCGGCCCACCCTTACCGTTTCTTTCCTACCGTGAGACCTTACCGTGCCACGTGTCGTAAGTCCACGGGGGTATGGGTCTCATCTTTTCCCCGCGGCTCGACCCCCTCGGACTTTCTCCATACACGTTCGTACATAACCCGAGGCCCTTTTTAATATATGGGTTGTCATATAATGCCGCATCCCCTTAACTTTTGTATTTGATGTTCATGTATTATTCCGCCTTTCACCGCTTAGTGCTGTTTTTCCATTGGTTTTAATATGTGTGTGTTTCACCACCTTTTCTCTTTTCGGCCCGATTTAGCTTAATACTTGCCACTTGGTATAAAACTTTAATATGAGGCCTGTTCATCCTTTTGTTACTCCCGTGGCTTATGCTAAGGATTGAACAACATTGGCTCCACCTGGGGACGGCACGTTTGTCCCTGAACGTGTCGAGAACTACGCAGACCGCCTGTACATCTTCTTTGAACAACACTTTACGGTTTTGGAGCTTTTCCATGTACAGATCATCGTGACTCATGCATAATCTATGATAAGAAAAAGAAAAATAGCAACTAATATACAATATAATACAGTCAGGCTTTTTCAGCCTGCTTCAGAATTGGAAATATGGTTTGAGGAATTGCCCGTTTACAGGGGCTTCCAACAGATCTCCCTGTAAATTCTCCAGCTTAAATGTATTGTTTCCTCCCTGCTCCGCAATCTTGAAGGGGCCGAACCAAAGGGGGTCAAATTTACCGTGCTTACCTTTATCGGCCCTGCGTACATCCCACCTGAGAAATAAGTCTCCCACCTGCAGATTTCTATCCTTTGTATTCTGATCAAACAATTCTTTCATCTTCTCCTGGTAATCCACAAGTTTCTGGTTCACCTGAACACGTGTTTCTTCAACTTCAATCAACTGATTGATTCTTCTGGTCATACCATCCGGTTCTTCCTGGGTCTCCTGCATGAAGCGAGCAACAGGTAAAGCTAACTGTATAGGGAATACAGCTGCCCGTCTGTATACTAGTTCATAAGGAGATCTTCCCGTTGCCCTTTTACTGGTTATCCTGTTTGCCCACAGAGAAAACTTCAGCTGGGAGTCCCAGTTCCTCTAATTTTCATTTATTGTCTTTTTCAGAGCTCTGACCAGCGTTTTGTTTGATGATTCTGCCAGACCATTTCCCTGTGGGTAGTAAGCTGTGGAGTGGCCCAGAGTAATGTTATATTGCTGAAAAAAATTCACCATTTTAGCAGATTTGAAAGCCTGGGCATTGTCTGTGACTATTCTGGCAGGACATCCAAACCTGGAGATGATGTTCTCTTCTATGAATTTTATGATCACCGTGTATGTGGCGTTTCGTGCAGGAATGGCCTCCACCCACTTCGTGAAGTAATCTGTAGCAGTCAAAATCCATTTGTGCTGCCCATTGGAGGGTGGGTGGATCTCACCTATGAAGTCAATTCCCCATTGCTTGAAAGGTTCATCAACGTGCACAGGGATCAGGGGTAGAGCTGCTAGCTTCTGTTTTTCAGCAAACTTTTGGCATTTGTCACATGCTCTGACCCAAGTGAAGACATCTCCAAATAATTTAGGCCAGTAAAAACCAGCCTTCAGGATTTTCTGAGCTGTGCTCCTCCAGCTATAATGCCCTCCACAGATTCCCTCATGGAATTCGGTTATTATGTTTCCTACCTCTCCTTCGACGAGACATAATAGCAGTATGCCTAAAAGATCTCTCCAATACAATTGGCCATTAGCTACAGCATACTTCTGAGATTTAAGCCTCAAGGCTCTGTATTTGGACTTATCGCAGCTGGGTGGGCAGCTGAGTGTCAAGAGGTACTCAACAATTTCTTTGTACCAGGGGCTAATGAGATACTTCATCTGTATTTTTTGAGTAGCCATTTCCACCTCTTGTCTCCCCGTCTGCTCATCAGATTCTTCATTTGCGATCATGGATAAGTGGATGCCCAAAGCTTGGTGGTTCGATTCTGATAAGATCTTTGCTAGCCCCTGTCCTTTAATTAACTTGGTGGGTCTGATGTCCAGGTCGTATTCTTGTATCTTCGCAATCCACCTGCCCCTTCTGCCTTCACTGTCTCCCTGAACGAGGATGTCCTTAACTGCTGCTGTGGGTACAAAAGCGGTAACGTGAGATTGCAGAATGTACATGCGAAATGCCTTTAGGGACTTTACCAGGGCGTAAGCCTGCTTCTCCAGTATGTTGTATTTTAGCTCTGCATCATGGAGGACTTGACTAAAGAAAGCAATGGGTTGCTCATACCCATCCCCGTTCTTCTGTAGGAGGACCCCTGCCACCGTGTGAGGTGATGCAAAAGAGAAAATCATGAAAGGTTCGGTGAAGTCAGGCTTTGCCAGTACGGGAGCCTCAACAAACGCATTCTTGATCCTGGCAAAGGCCTGTCTTGATTCTGGTGCCCATTTTACCTCATTATCCTTCTTTAACATATCTGTGATATGTCTAACTATTTCGGCATAGTTAGGAATAAATCTTCTGAGAAAATTGATCCGTCCTAGGAATACCTGCACTTCTTTCTTATTTCTGGGGAGGGATATACGGTTTATAGCTTCCACCCTTTTAGGATCGATTTTGACCCCATCTTTAGTTACTATATGTCCTAGGAGTTTACCCTCTTCTAATGCAAAGAAAGATTTTTGAGGGTTAAGAGAGAGTCCATACCTCCTGCATTTCTCAAAGGTTTTCTGCAAATGATGAACGTGCTCGACATCATCTTTTGAAAAGACTGTTATATCATCTAGGTACACCACCAGAAAATTATCCTGTTCTCCAACAAAGGTTATGTCCATCGCTCTCTGAAACGTGGCGCCTGCATTGATCAGCCTGAATGGCATCCTAGCATACATAAATGTTCCCCAGGGCGTGGTGAAGGCTGTCTTTTTCTGGTCCTCCGGGAATACAGCCACTTGATTATAGCCTGAGAACCCGTCCATCATGGAAATTCTAGAGGCTCCTACCACCTTCTGCAGAATATGATCCATCTTCGGTAGGGGGTAGTTATCTTTTAGAGATGCCCTGTTCAGGTTTCTGAAATCCACACACAACCTGATTTCGCCATTCTTCTTTCGTACTGGGACCAAATTGGCCACCCATTCAGAATACCTTAGTGGCACTATAATTTTAGCCTTCAGTAAATTTTTTATTTCTTGCTCAATCGAGGGTAGCAACAGGGGGTTAATCTGTCGGAGCTTTTGCTTGTGGGGTTTTTCATCTACCCTCAATGGAATTTTGTGCTGCATCACACTGACATCAAAGGTTTTCAAGTCTTGATACGACCAGGAAAATACGTCTTTGTAGGTTTGAAACAACTTTTGGTACAATTGTTTGTATTCAACTAAGACTTTCTTAGACAGCTTCACAATCTTTGGATCTTCTTCCGTGCCCAGATTTAGATCTTCGACCTGATCCTCAGTCACCATTTTGTTTGGCTGTAACGGAACATCGTTTTTATTGAACAGCCTCTCCAAAGGCACCATCCCTCGGGGAATGACATTCCCTTTCAGCTGGAGGAATCTGTGACCAGCTATTTTCTCTTCCAGCTGGTCCTCTGGGATGTCCTCGACTTCTTCTTCTTCGCAGTTGTCAATCTCTAGATTGGAAAAATCCCCCACTGTCTCTAAGAACCTCTTCACCTGCTCCTCATCTTCAAAGACCTGCCAGTGCTTGACATTATCAGGGATTGAAAGACGGTACCTTACTTCAATTTCGTATCTCAGAAGAGGGTTCTGAGGTGGGCGGAATGTACTAGCAGCCACGGCCAAGGAGTCTGCCATTCTGTTCTGTTCTCGAGGCATGAAATGAATGTTAAATGCCAGAAAAGAGTTCTCCACCAGATCCCAAACTTCGTTTCTGTAGGCCTTTAGCCTCGGATGTTTGGCTTGACACTATTTTTTCACTTGTCTCACCACCAACTCGGAGTCTCCCATCACCTTTAGATTCTGTATCTTCATACTTCTTGCTGTTTGCAACCCCAGTATGAGTGCTTCATATTCAGCCACATTGTTCGTAGCCTCATACTCTAATTTGAAGGACAGGGGGACCCATTGACCCATAGGTGAAATAAGCAACACTCCAGCCCCATTTCCTTCCCTGGAATTTGCTCCATCAAAGTGGAGTGTCCATATGTCAGATTCATGGTCCTGCACTGATAGCTCAGTCTTTATCTGGCAGAATGAGGGTTCATGAGCATATTCCTGATCTTCCTCCAACATTAGACAGGAAAAATCTCCATCTTTGCTGTAAACTGGGGAATTCACTGAATCTCCTGCCTTTGTGACCGTCTTGACAAATCTAGTCTCTCGGTACAATCTCCTTTCTTGACCACCAAAGACAGGAATGGTGGCGTATGACAGATCTAGCTTGATTGATCCTCCAATTCTAGTCCCCCAAGACCTTGACAATAGCATACCGAAGCGGGCTGGGATGTCAGCCACTACGATATCCATCACCACACTCTTGGCCGGGATCTGAGCCAGGGTGACTGCTATATCCTTGATCATGCCCAAGCATTTCACTCTTTTGGAATCAAAAGAGTAAAGATCTTTATATGGGCGAGTGATTTGGAGCCCCAATTTCTCCATGACAGACAGGGGCATCAGGTTGTGGGACGCTCCTGAGTCTAACATACAGTTATGCAATAGTAGATCATGGATTACTAGAGATACGTAAAAGGGAGGGGTGGAGGGATCTAATTCCTTGACGTGGGGGCCGAACACTACCATAGGCCTTTCCTCTTGCAAGTTAAGACTGTCCGGAATGTGTGGAACTTCAGGAGTGGAAATGAAAGAGGAGACTTGTGACTGATAGGCAGGTTGTTTCAGCAATTCAGACAGAGGGACAGGTATTTTAACTTTTTCAAGTTCCTTTTGCAAACTGAAGGCAGATGAAGGCTTCTCTATTGGCACTTCCTTTTCTTTTGACTCTTTGTTTGGCAGGGGAGGCTTAGCTTCTTCAACTGGAGGTTTATTCATAGGGGACACAGATACTTGTGAAGATGAAGGCATTTGAATATCAGATTGCAGAGATTGGTTAAGGAGCTTCTTACCTTTATCTCGGGAATCTTGAGAATTGGCCTCTTTCTGTGCAGGTGCTGATCTTTGGGGTGTATCTTCCTCTTCATCTTGAGTACATGTCCATTTCCTGGATGACCGGAGGTCATATTTTCTGTTGAACTGGGCTTGCATGAAATCAACGAACTGTTTGCAGTAGTCATCGATTTCTGGCTCTTCAGCATCCTCGTTATTCTTCGCTTCTGAGTGAGGTTGTAGTTCCCCTTCCTCACTTTCTTGCACAGGGCACTCTATGTCATCATTTTCTGAGAAGACAGGACATGTTTCATCTTGCTCATAGGAGGGGTCTTCATGGGAAGCCTCCATTTGTCCTTCCAAGTACAAAGGATGCGGTACTTGGTCTTGTTGCTCCTTCTGTCCCCTCTGCAGTATTTGCAAGGGTGGTTTTCTATATTGAGGATTGAATCCTCTATTTGGAGCATTCTGAAAATTCTTCGGTGGTGAATTCTTAGCTTCCATCTCTAGCTTGACCAACTTGCTAGAGAGGTTCTTGATCATTTTATTCATCTCTTCGATCCTGTCATTGGCTGAGTCTCTGTCTTGACTTGAAGTGGATACTTCTTCTTTGCCTCTTCTTTTAGTATCATGTTCTTGCTTTACTTTGGACTTACCAGTCGAGACAAAGTTTGCTTTTATTTCCAATGCATCTATCTGTGCATCATCCAGAGTGGCTGGCTTTCTTTCTCTCAGCGAGAAGCCAAACTCGGAATCGAATGCTGCCATGAAAACAACCTTGGCAGCAGTCTGGTGGGGCTTCATCTCAGTTGGGAGGCTGAAATACAATTTGTTAAACCTTCTGATGAACTCTGATACCCCTTCATTGTGATTCTTTTTAAGGGTGTTGAACTCGGTTAGGGTATCCCCATGATCTTTTATATCTCCCCACTTTTTTACGAAAGCTTCTTCCATAGCCTCCCAGGTGTTGATGGAATTAGCTGCGAGAGTTTTAAACCATTTTCTAGCCTCTCCATCTAGGGACTGCACGAACAATCTCAGAACCACATCCAAATGCTCCACATTGAAGTTCTCTGCGAAGGAGCAGAAGATTTCAACATGCTTATGGGCATCAACGCCGTTCTCCCCATTGAATCTAGGCAGAATCTTTAAATAGTCTTGTGGCATATCATTTTGAACTGCAGGCAGCTGTAAAGGGGCGTACCTATTTTGTAAAAAGCCAGGTATATTTTCCATTGGGGGAGGCGGAGGTAGGATGAGAGCCTGAGCAGTGAGTGGTGGAGGAGGTGATGGGAGTTGAGTATGGATAATGATGGGGATGTAGTGAACAGCAGCTTGGGTGTTTGGTGAGAAGGTAGGGCTGTCAACAACAGATACTTCAGTGACTTCTTTGACCTCTTCAACTTCAGGGGTAGGATGAAAAGAATAATGTGGAGTGTAACTAGACGCATCTTCGTCTTTGATATGGACACCTTCCCGATGTGGGCTCTCTGAATAATAACCAGTATCTCTTATAATAGGGTTAGAGCCTTGTATTTGGGCGACATGAGAAGAGGAAGGCTGAAGATATGGAAAGTTTTCGGGGGAAAACTCAGGAATGTCGGTATGAACTGACTGCCTTTCCCTCCAGCCCCTTCTATGTAAGATTCGTTCTGGGTCAGACACAGAGGGTGTCCTTGACTGAGATGTATCTGACCTTAGGTGTGGCTTACGGGGAGCCAGGACTGCAAATATGTTTATCTATGATATGAATGTGGAGTCGCCAAGGTGAGGGATGAACAACTCTCAACTCTTCGTGCTCACCTAACTGAAGAGTGGATGGGTTTTGTCGAGGCCCAGGGATTTAAATTCTTTCAACTTCGTCCCTGTCAACGACGCCAAAAAGATGTTGTAACTCCTAGAGACAGCCTAGAGTTGCTATAGACCAGTGCCTAGGACATCTTATAATGTATAGAGAGCATGGGATCTAAAACAGCGTTTTAGCAATTCAACAAAACAAAAACTCTCATACGTTTCTTCACAAACAGAGAATGACACTTGAGTGGGACCAAACCTTCCGATAGTTTGATGCATAAAAGAATAATACTGAACGAATGTAATGCTATACTCAGATACTGCAGTATCAGACAACTTTAAGACAATCCACAGTAAACAGGGCCGGATTCATGGTATATGGCAGAAAAGGTATATATAATGATGAATAATGAGCTGTATAGAAAAGGGAGATACTAACTATCAGAAAGACAACACCAAGAAAAGTTTCACAGCATATAATGGGCTTATACGACTAAGAATCCATATGTGCAGGCAACTTTCATCAATAGTACTTCACAATAGCCAATATAGCAGAAATATGTATGAATGGAAGGTGAAACACTGTATTATATCTGAGCTATTTTAAAGTACCGGGAAGCTAGTGATATAAGTATCAGGTAGATAAATTTATATAAAAAACAACGGGTCACTCGCATTCCAGAATATAACACTAGAAACATGGATGTAGATGAAATGAACAATGACATTGCAATACGCAAGAGAAAATCACACACTACCAT
Source organism: Pinus albicaulis (assembly GCA_034641835.2). Classification (NCBI taxonomy): domain Eukaryota; kingdom Viridiplantae; phylum Streptophyta; class Pinopsida; order Pinales; family Pinaceae; genus Pinus; species Pinus albicaulis. The sequence goes on from CM076573.1 coordinate 334,068,074, forward strand.
AAAAAAAGTCCATAATCCTCTTTAAAGTGTAACTCCTTATCATTTAGACCCGACGGGCTCTTCACATTAGCATTTGAGTCATTACAAAACACACACACAGAAAATATTTACACAGTCAGTTTCTTCTGAAGAATTGGAACCTTTCTTTTTTCTTTTCTCTGTCTTATATATCATTCCTTTGCCTTTCAGAAAGAAGATATTTCCCCGAAATATCTTCTTCGCATGAACAAAATTTGTTACAAGTCATTATCATAACAAAAAAATATCATGATGGGGAAACAACCCTCCCATCATGCAAAAACAGGCCCCGGGCCAATTTCAAAAACAGAACTGAGACCAATGTTTGATGTAAAAAGTGAAAATGCAAGAGTGGGGGAAAAACAACCCACTCGGAAATTGAAAAAACATAAAATTAAATGAAAGTAAAAAGGCCGTTTAAGCCATATCATGAGTAACTGAAATGTCATGGGCGCAACTGAGTAAAAGCCGTTGCAGATGTTGGAGGAGGCACGTTGGCAGAAGAACTGGTATGCTGACTCATGAATTGTGTCAGTCTCTGCTGGCTGTCGGGGGTCGGTTCTGGCATTGCTGAGAGCTTCTCCACTCTGATAAACGCTTCGCCGAGGGTGTGGATATTTGCCTCAGTTGGGAGCCGATATCTGATCATGTGAAGGAGACTAAACTCCTTTCTGAGGACTGTGACGATGGTAGTAGCCTTAAGCTGAGTTGCTTTCCCCATTTGAAGGTCTGACCGATCCCTTTCCGTTTGCAAACGTGTTGTGTATTGATCTGGGAGCATAAGCACGGCAGGGGCATTTGGTTCCCAACAGGAAGGGAGTCCGGCTGAGATGATCTCGTTCCAAACCTTGTCGAATTGTTCAACACTGTCAGCCACCTGTTGAAGGACCTCTGAAGCTGCTACCCGGGCTTCCTCCTTATCAATAATCTTTTGACACTCGTTGATTTCCATAAATCGACTGGGGATGCCATGTTTCCCCAAGTCGTTTGCCCTTAGCGCATAAAGAAAAGAGATATAGTCGCCGACGTGTTGGGCTCTATTAGACAGATTACTCCCGGCCTCCTGCATCCTTCTATTTAGATAGGGAAGGGTGGACTTGAGCTCACCCATCATCGTCAAGAAATCCCACTGCTCGGTTACTGCCGTAATTATGTCCGACCATATTAAACTTCTGGCCTCGAGCAGGGTGAGATTCCCCTTTGCTCGACTCTTCATCTCAACAATGGTTTGATGTTGCTCAGCCGTGACCCTTTTTCCTTCCTCGACTTCACTTTGGAGTCCTTCAATTGTTCTGGCCTTCTCAGCCAGGACGCCCTCCAACTCTAAGACCCTTTGCTTGGCAGTGGATGTCTGTTTTTCTAGCACTTCGATCTCAGCCATAGCCGTGGATAATCGTGCTGTCGCTGAACCAGTTCCGCTTGATGTTTCGACTGCGTGACAACTGTGTGTATCCCACCGGTTCTGTAGCTCTGTGGCTCTACCTTCTAGCTCGTTGATCCTTTTAGCCATCTTTTCTTTCTCTTCTCTTTCCCTGAAGAGCCTAGCCGACAGTTCATTTTTCTCTTCCTCTACCCGCACCAATTCATCAGTTTGTACAGGATGTGAACCCGGCATACGAGCCTGTTTCTTAGCGGCTGAGATATCTTTCTGCAACTTGGCTATAAAGGCTGCTTGTGAGCCTTTACCTCGATCATCTGTTTTTCTAATTTGGTCCTCAAGAACGCGCAGCTGATGTGCGTTGGCGCGAAAAGCATTATGTTCTATTGTAAAGGAATCCCTCAGATTTTCATATTTCTGTTCTATCTTCCTCAATGCGAGGGTAATCTGGGATAGCTTGTCTTTCATCATGGCATAGACTGTTTGGAACAGGTCAGTCATATCCTGTACTAGTACCTTCTGCATATCAATATTCAATTCTAGCACCTTATAACTCAGAACATCCGAATTTGGGTCCAGGATGGCCTCCGTCATAGATAGTACCAGGCTTTCAGTGTCTGCATTGACAGATGCGGAGAGCCTGGTATGGTATTTTTCAACGAATTCCCCTAATTCGGCCCTGTATTTGTCTCGGACAGTTTTATTTGTCTGCTCCCTTTCACTCGTCCTGGATGGAGGGGGCTCGACGATGGCTTGCGTGACTTTAGTGTAGTCGGAGGAGGCGACACTGTCCCTCAACACTGTTATACCCGCCTTGCCCTTATCGAATTGACCAAATTTCGTGAAGGGCTCCAGTATTATCCCTTCCCCGATGACTTCTGCTTCGCTAGTGGCGACCTTCTGCCTCTTTGGTGGTGGTGGTGCTGCTCCGGAAGTACCTGCCTCCTGCTCATCTGTGCCCTTGTTCACTTCTTCCTCTCCTCCTGTAGCAGACGAGTCTGTCTCCATCTGCGAAAACGTAGGCCAAACTTCAATGTTAGCCCTCCACTCCAGAAATGGCCTGGACTCATGAATGTAGGGCGTAGACCTGTTTCATTTTCTTTTATTTGAAATGATCTCCCGTGGGTCATAAGCCCAGCTTTCCCCCAGTTTCAGGTCCATGTTCTGCAACATTTTTTCAGCAATTGGGATGGCATATCTAGAGTTTACCACAAAAGGGCCGATTTGGACAGGAAGACAAGGTAGCGGCCTTTCTTAACGGGAACAAGAAACGGACACCGGTTGCTTTCGAGGGCTTCTTGGGACCTTTCGAAGAGCGCCCGCTTTCGTCGGACGAAAACTTGGTAACGCGGTATAGAACAGAGGTCGGCTCGTAGACCGAATTTCAGTGAACTCTTGGTCAGGAATAATCACAATTTTGCTTTGGTAAAATTAAACCTTTCGACTAACGTTCATAAAACGGGGAAAACCCTAGGGGAAGGCGCGTCGTGAATGATAGTGTAGGCAATAGACAGGAAGGTGTTCACGAAGTCGGCATAACCCTCTCCCCTAGGTAACTGGCGGACAGAGCAATTCCAATCGAAGACTGGTCTGGGCTGGGAATTCTCAGAGTACATCCTATCTAACCCCAAATGGTTGAACTTATCCGCATGCTGGAACAAGAAGAGGTAGAACACCAAGGAACAGAAGCGAAACTTTCGAGCTTGGGCAAGCCCCTGAAATTGGGCCAGGATGGTCGAGGAGAGAAAGCCTGGAATGTCCAATATAACCCCATTCTGTGACATGAGCCACAAAAAGCGAATGCATACTGAAGAAATGTCTTCCGGGCTTCCTACCCCCAAAAGGCCGGCGATGAGAGACAGAACAGGTCGAACTTCTTCGGCAAACAAGCTTAGTGAAAAAGGCTCCAATGAAGGCAGGGCAGTGGCCTGGTCGATGGTTATGGAGGAGATGAAGGCACGACGGGATTCTCTAGACAGTTTATTGAACTGAGCGAGCAAGGTTTCATCTTTGAAACTGAAGTATGTATCACTGGAAGGGAAACAAATGGCCTGTTTAATGACATCGGGGGAAAGGGAAAAGATTACGTTCCCTTGAGGGGAAACGAAAGCCTCCCGATGTACATCATAGGAATCTCTGAGCCAGATGATGAAATCGACACAGGAATGGACCTGGGGGGTGATATGATGATAGAAACCAGACACGATAACTCGGAAATGGTCGGCATCTTTGCAGTGGCGACCAAAAAGCAGGGGCTTGATACTGCGTATGTCAAAAGGATATTTAGGGTCGCAGATACCCGACTGTAAATCGCAGAGGGGTTCAAAACCAGGGGGGTTTCTGGACTCACGGAGTTGGGGGGTTTCAGGTTCATTTTTCTTGGGCGTTCCTCTTCCCATGGCAGACATTCAACAATTTCGAAAAGAGAAAAAGGAAAAGAGGGAAAACGGAGAATGGAATACCTGAACAGAGGGTGACAATGCTCGGGAAAGCGACGAGGGGAACTGTGACAGTGACTTGGATATACCCGGCATTCTTCTACACTCGGTATTCACCGTAGAAAACTACCTGTGACGATTTACCAGAGAGAAATACGGGAGTTTGTTACCATTGGGGTGGACTGTTTGGGTTAAAAGGTGAATAAGTAAGATGACAGAAGGCAAGTGTCATAAGGACACTGACACTGAGACACGTGGCGCGTGGGGATTGGGTATATCAAGGTGTAGGTGAGCGCCTCGTGTCGGGTTAAAAGCTGATACGGGTCTTAGTACCATCTGACCTGATGGACTTACCTTACCTTTTATCCACTTACGCTGTCCAATCTTTACTTTGCATGATTTCCCTTTGCCGGACTAACACTTGTCTTTCTCAACTGCGTGGGCCCATCTTTACTTTGCCACGAGATCACATCCCGCGGCCCACCCTTACCGTTTCTTTCCTACCGTGAGACCTTACCGTGCCACGTGTCGTAAGTCCGCGGGGGTATGGATCTCGTCCTTTCCCCGCGGCTCGACCCCCTCGGACTTTCTCCATACACGTTCATACATAACCCGAGGCCCTTTTTAATATATGGGTTGTCATATAATGCCGCATCCCCTTAAATTTTGTATTTGATGTTCATGTATTATTCCGCCTTTCACCGCTTAGTGCTGTTTGTCCATTGGTTTTAATATGTGTGTGTTTCACCACCTTTTCTCTTTTCGGCCCGATTTAATTTAATACTTGCCACTTGATATAAAACTTTAATATAAGGCCTGTTCATCCTTTTGGTACTCCCGTGGCTAATGCTAAGGATTGAACAACATCTACTATGCACACATTGTAGTGGATATGATTTTCATATACATAGTTGGTTTTATATTTTGTGTTATCATCCATGATGTTTATATGTTGATTTCATTATATATATACAAGTAAATCATGCCAATATGGACTAATTTTTGCAAATGAGATAGCCCCCCGTGAACTTCATTAAGGTATTATTTTGATAATGGTTTATATTTGGTTTATATAACATTACATGTTTACAGGAAAGAGAAGGCCAAAGAATACGAGTAGAATGGTGGATTGCAGTTCATGTGAATCTCCTTACAGATCATTTGAGCAATAGGAGATGAGTATTCTCCTGGTATAACAGATACATTGAGAAGTTTGAAGGCATAAATCAGAAGTTGCAAGGAAGATAATAATAAGCTAATTGAGACATAAGAAAGGATTTCCAAAGCTCAAGAAAAGCAAGCTCAGGTTAATGCAATGATCCTTCATATCCTATAATGGGACATATGGTAGTAGGTCTCGATTAGGATACAAGTTGGACAAAGATGATATAGTAAAAGGTGGAAGATGGTTGGATACACCTAATAGGAGAGGTAGTGCTTATAGGTTTTATTCTAGTTCTGGTTCAGAGATACATCATTGTCTTCATTACCAACGTCCTTATAGGAGGAGTGAGAAGCAATATTTCCAAGAGGAGTTTAAGAAATTCAAGCCTCTTAATTTTGATGGGGATGTGAAGAAATCAAAAGATGCAGAAGCATGACTGCTTGGGATGAATAAGTTCTTTAGATTGCATGATTATTAAAAGAATAGGAAATCCAAGATAATGATCTTCAGTCAAGGGAAAAGAAAATCTCTGGTGGGAAGATGTGAAGCTTGTCAGAGGCATCAAGGTAGAAGTACTAAGTTGGCATGTTTTTAAAAGAATATTTAGGAAGAATTAATTGTTTGAGAGATATTATGATGGAAAGGCTAAGGGATTTTTTGAGTTGAAGATGGGTTCCATGGCAGATCAAGAGTACATGACAAAATTTATGGATTTGTTGAGGTATTTTCCTTATCTCAAGGATGTGAAGACAAAGGTCCCAAGGTTCATCAGTGGATTTCCATTAGCATTCAAGTATCACATTGAGTATGATGAGCCTCGATCATTAGAGGAAGTCATCAGAAAATTGAAACATTGTTATGAGCAATCGAAGCACAAGTATGAGGTTAAGCGTGATTGGAAAAGGAATGAGAAGGCTAAAGAAAAATGGCCTGAGAAGCGAGGAAGACCTCAAGATTCCATGAGAAAGAAAATGTGGCTCCTTATAATGCAGCTGAGAAGGGACATGGACCTTAGCTTGGAGAAAAACATAATAAAGGTAGTTGTAGAAAATTGTTATAGTGTTGGATTTGTTACAAAGACCATCACAAGAAGTATTTTCCATTGTACCAGGGCGGCAGACAACATATCTATAGTTCTTAGGAGGCACAAAAATTTTGGGTTTTTGGTCAGATAATTCCTTAGATCTATGCAAAACTTAATAATATGCAGAAAAACCATCAAAAATCTATTATTGAGATGGAAGATAAGCTCTATGATCGATTTGTTTCCATTTTGGTTGATCTTGGATATAATTATAGTTATGTTAGTACTGATTTGGTGGATACGTGTGCTTGAATAAAGAAGCACATGCAGAGTCTTGGTTTGTGTAGTTGGCTACAGGGACCAAGAAAAAAGTTCATCATTAGGTGAGATCTTGTGAATTTGAGTTGAATGGTATGCCTACATTAGAACATATAAATGTGCTTCATTTGGGATCATATAGTATGATTTTGGGCATGGATTGGTTATTTAATCATAGGACCAAGTTAGAATTCTATGCGAAGGATATTAAGTCCCTAGATTATGATGGAGAGAAAATAATATTGCAGGGAAAGAAGAATCCAACATCAATGAGAATGGTTACAATCATGTAAGCTAAGATTATTTGTAGGAAAGAGTGTGTATTGTTTGTAGTGACAAAGGGAAATATGTTGAGGATGATGAAGTCCTGAAGAGGTATCCAATTTTTCAGTAGCTTCAGGATGTGTTTCCTATAAATATTTCAGAGTTACCACCTCATAGGGAAGTGGATTTCTCTATTTATCTGATACTAGAAGGAACACCAAAATCAAAGGCACCTTACAAGATGAGCACTCTAGAGTTGGAGGAATTGAAGTTGAAGAATAAATAAATTCTTGATAAGGGATACATAAGGCCAAGTGTGTTGCCTTAGGGTGCACCAGTGTTGTTTGTAAAGAAGAAGGTTGGTACTCTCAGATTGTGCATTGATTACAGGAAACTGAACAAGGTGACTATCAAGAACATGTATTCATTTTCATGGATTGATGACTTGTTTGATCAGTTGAAGGGAGAAGCATCGTTCTCAAATATTGATCTGAGATTAGGATATCATCAAGTGCACATCAAAGAAGAAGACAACTACAAGACCAAATTTCGTACAAGGTATGGACATTATGAGTTTGTGGTGGTTATTTTTGGTATTACTATTGCTCCAACCACTTTCATGTGTTTTATGAATTTTGTGTTGTGTCCTTATTTGGACAAGTTTGTGATAATGTTCAATGATGATATATTGATATACTCCAAGAATGAGGAGGATCATGCAGAGCACCTGGAAGTAGTGTCAAGATTGTTGATAGAGCATAACTTGTATGCTAAGCTTAGCAAGTGTAGTTTCTTTCAGACTCAAATTCACTACTTGGGACATGTTGTTCCCAAGGAAGGGATAACAATGGAATTGGAAGATTAAGGCTATAATGGAGTTGAAAAATCCTAGGAATGTGGATGAGGTCGGATCATTCACGGGACTAACAGGCTATTATAGGAGTTTCATCAGGAAATTATTAAGGAGTTCCTATCCTATTACATATTTGAATGGAAAGGAAATAAGTTTGAATGGACTAAAGAGGTGAAAATAGCTTTGAGCAGTTGAAGCATTTGCTTACAAATGCTCCAATTTTGAAGATTTTAGATCTTTGCTTAGTTTGTACTGATGCTTGCAAGAAAGGACTTGGTGGAGTCTTGATTCCAGAAGGACAAGTGGTATGCTATGATTCAAGGAAGATGAATGAGCACTAGAAGAACTATGAGACTCATGATGTCAAGTTGGAAACTATCATTCATGCCTTGAAGATGTGGAGGCATTATCTTATTGGCAAGAGGTTTATTCTAATGAGTGATCACAATGGACCAAGGTACTAGTTTGACCAACCTAATTTGAATGTGAGGCAAGCTAGATGGTTGGATACCATTAGTGAGTTTGAATTTGAGATCTGATACATCAATGGAAAGGAGAAAAAGGTTGCAAATGCTCTCAATAGGAGACTACTAGTTTGGCCAAACTAATTTGAATGTGAGGCAAGCTAGATGGTTGGATACCATTAGTGAGTTTGAATTTGAGATCTAATACATAAATGGAAAGGAGAACAAGGTTGCAAATTCTCTCAATAGGAGAGTGTAGTTAAATCATATTTCGGCTATGAGCTCTTATGGGACCGATTTATAGGAGCATATCTTGGATGTAGGGTAGCATGATGAGAGGTACTAACAATTGGTGCAGAGGTTCCAGTAGCATGGTGAAGATGATAGATATTATGAGTATCACCTCACGATCAATGGCTTGTTCAGATTTAGGAGTAGGATTTATGTGCCAAATAACAATGAGCTCAAGAATATTATATTGAGGGAGTTTCATGTCAAGTTGTATTCAGGTCACCCGAGATATAAAAATACTTTGAAAACTGTTAATAAGTTATATAATTGGATTTATTTGAAGAAAGAGGTGTTTGAGTTTGTTGCTAGAAGCTTGGATTGTTAGCAGGTGAAAGCAAAGTGTAAGCAACCATCTGGTCTATTACAACCTATTTCAATTCTAGAATAGAAATGGGAGGTCATTTCCATGGACTTAATTACAGGTTTTCTAAGGACATCGAGGTAGCATGATTTCATCATGGTTGTGGTTGACAGGTTGAGCAAGGTATCTCAATTCATTGCAGTGAAGTCTGCTAATTCAGTTAGTGAGGTAGCTTATATCTTCATCAGGGAGATAGTGAGGCTGCATGGTGTTGATACCAAGAAGATCATATCAAATAGAGATGCCAAGTTCACTTCCAAGTTTTGGAATGAGTTGTTTGTAGGTTTGGGAACATAGTTGTTTTTCAGTATGACTTATCATATATAAACAAATGGACAAACAAATATGGTTAACATGATTCTTGAGGACATGTTTAGGATGTATGTGATCCAAGTAATTTTGCTAAGATTCACTTAAACAAAAATGCTCATTACAGGACCTTTTACTGACATGATTTTGCAAACATGAGTGCCACATACTTTAAATAATGATTACCATCACCTTAAACATTATTCAAAGAAATCCAAACAAATAAGAAAAAAAGAAACACAAACAACCATGATTACTCATAACACTGATATGATAACGAAGTTCACCCTCGGGGGGAAAGGGCTACATCTCTGGGTTCATTTAGAACTACGAATCACTTTATTAATTATGAGACATTATCCTTCTTACAATGGGCTGAAACATCTCACAAATATGTGGATCACTCTCCTTAAAGAGTTTCCTTCTCACAAATGGGCCAAAGGCACTCATGTAAGAGACATTTCCTCATCACCATAAGGGCTACATTTTCTCTCAGAACAAGGCTGCAAGCTCTTACAAAGCTCCTCCAAAAAAATCACACCAAAAAAAATCTCCAAAAGACTCCCCCTTCAAAAGCTCACATCATGAGTTTATATATTTTTCCCCATATCTCCTCAATCCACAATAGTAGGATGTTAAGGAATTTTAAGGAAAGACAAGCTCCACGATTCTAGGGTCTAAAACTTACTCAAGGAAAATATGGTAAAATACAACTTCAAGGATCTCAACCATGCCAAGAGACCTTAACCTCTCATTGAGAAATAGAAAATTAGTTGTGAGTTGAATTCTCACATAAAACTAATTTCTCAAATGGAAAATAAGTGAATATTTTGTGAGTCATTTTCTACTCACACATTATCCACTTTATAATTTTAAATGAAATAAGGCATAGATTATTAATACCCTTTACTCTTTATTCCATGCTTTTTCACCTATGAGCAAATTTCTTCATGGTGTATAAAGTAAAATTCTGCATGTATGGAGATCCTCCTGGATCAATCCTCCCAACAAAAATACTTTTGGTCCTCCAAAAGTAGAAATCTGAACCTGTAGGTCTCTGTATAATTTTTTCAATTTGCATCACTCTCACTTAAGTTGCGATATCAAGCTGTAGTTTCCTTTTGAAGTCGAAGACTCTTTAACGTGATCCAAACTGATGTTCAAGGAGTCAAAGAGATTGACACCAAACTCGTCGAATCCATTTTTCTCCCCGAGTACACCATCTCGTCTCCTGTTTTCTAGACTCTCAGCATATGCAAGTCTTCTAGATGTACCAGGAGACCCATCGATGTGCTACTTCTTGTGCTCAACATGGATGCATCTGTCGAGAGCTTCAACACTAGGCTCTTGAGGTCGATCCTGTGGAGGGAAATGGCTGTGGCTAACCCTGCAACACTATCTCCTTCTATATGCAACTCTGTGCTACGTAGAGGTCCTTTCCACAGGCTAAGTCTCTCATGGAAACATAGGATGCCTTGATGCCTTTTACATAGACGTTAGCTCCTATCGCTCCCCTTGAGTATTTATAATCTCTCCAAGTGTTATGGCTCATCTATCACTCTGCCTGATCCAAAACTCAACATCAGTGGATACTCGACAACAAGCTCAGCATCAGGGGCATCCATATACCCCTCTTTCTAGCAGGCCCAGGTTCCCCGGAACACAAAGGGAAACACAGGAAACTACAGGTTGTGGAGTAAACAACCATTCTACCGATCACACTTATTAAATATCAGGGATCCTACTTCTTCGATAGTATTTAACTGCCATAAGAAATTCACTCAAAGCTGACCACTCAACTTGCACGTCTCGAAGGCATAATTAATTTGAAGTTTGGGGTGATATGAGGCAATTGAAATCCTTTGATCTGTATTATATCTTGAGCCACTTCTCCACAATTACAGTCTATATCCTACAGTTGATGGAGCATCATACTCATCAATCAAGGCAGATATTGACACAACATGAAATTAAGCCAAGACGATCCCACAAAATCCGCATATGATCTCAACGGACTTGGTGGAAATATGGAACAGAATCTATTGATTAGTGGTTGTCATTGATGTCAACCCAACCAGCACCAGGGGCTAACCCAATATTGCATGAGAATTTTGACCTATCAAATTAATATATTCTAGGTTAATGATGCTTTTTATGGTTTCTACTTGTCGAGATGTTTCCGTTGATATATGGCACGCCATGTAATTCTTCATGGTTTGAGAGATATTCATGTTTGAAGTTTGTACCCCCAGTTAGTGGGCTAAAACCCCATGGGGTTGTGGCATGGGTCATTGAAAAGTTATAATTAATATTTTTTTAAGCTCCTAAAATCCCTCCCACGTTCACTTGTTGAAGCCCCTCTCAACCTAAGCATTTATATAAATTGTGATCTCTCTCATAACTCTCTCTCTAAGTATCGGATTGAAATTCTGTAAAAAGTGACAGATAATGCACAGAATTTGGTTTTCGCTCTATCAATTTTAGAGCCAAATAAAGATACAGTGACACCTGGCATGCCGTACAGGTTCGATATGATGAAACAATCCATAATTAGGGCATTGTGAGAGATTGGGTATTACTCTCCCTTGAAGAATCCAAATTGGGTCAGACCTGTGGCATTGGAAAGACGACTCAGAGGACTACTACAAAACCGAAAATCAGATATTGGGGATCTGAAATTATAGATATACACCAGATTCAATATCAAGCTCCAAGAAGGAAAAGAAAAAGCTAGATCATGTGTTGTCAAGGGCTGTAAAGGACCAGATGTTCTAGGGAAGAAAAGAAAAGCAAGGTGCAACAAAGGGTAGCATGACAAGAGCAGCAACCAAGGTGCATAACAACAGCAATAATTTCATCACATGAAGTGTTCAAGTGGGCAACACTGCATACAATCATTGTACTAATTCATTGTAAATACATTATTGTACAAATTGTACAAGTATCTATCTGCCAAGAGTTGAAGAGGTAGTGTCGGGTGGTCTAGGATCATCATTAGGTGGTTGTGTCATAGTTGGGGTTATGCTCTAATGTGTCTTCTTCTTCTAGATCATTCTATATCATTATAAAGTGGACCATTTTCCCTGGTACGAGAGTCCATTCTTCTTTTATTCTTCTATAGGGTGGTAGGGTGGTGCTAGGGTGAGTTGTAGCTCATTGGGTGTTGGGGCATCCATTCAGTTGAATACTGAAGAATCTCAGGCATTGGAGCGTCCATCCAGTGGGAACTGGAGAAGAATAATTTTCTAGATTCTAGGAATTTGGAGCTTTATTTTCGATTGGAGTTGAATATTAAAGAAGTATTAGAAAAGAATTAGGTGGTTTTTGTCTCGAAGTGGGTTTCCACCTTAAAAATTGTGTGCATTTGTGTTCCTTTTGTTTGCTTCTATCATTGTACAAACACTGATAATAATTGAAGATTAAATAATGCTCTAATTGAAAGGAATACTGATTCACCCCCCCTCTCAATATTTCCAACAATTGGTATCAAAGCTTGGTTCCTTCAATAACAATTTAACAGCTAGAAGGAGGTCATGGAGCATACCAAGAATGGTGTACCTTTATTCAATGAAAATAATTATGGACTCTAGAAAGGAAGAATGGAGGTCTATCTCTTGGTGCAAGGTTACGAAGTATGGGACACTGTTCAAAATGGATTTAAATCAACCACGGATGAACAAGGTAAGAAGAATTTGGTAAATGATGCAAAAGCAAAGAATATTATTATCAGTGGAATTATTGAATCTACTTATCATAAGGTGTTGGGTTGTAAAACCGCCAAAAATGTATGGGACAAGCTTGAGAATATATATGCAGGTGACTCAAATGTCAAAGAAGCAAAGCTTCAAATCTATAGAGAAAAATTTGAGCAACTCAGAATGAAAGAAGATTGCAACATTGCTACATACTTCCAATACGTTGATGAAATAACCAATACTCTGGAAGGATTAGGAGAGCCAGTTGATGAGAAGACTATTATACGAAAGATTCTTAGAACGTTACCAGGGAGATTCAACCCAAAGGTATCGGTCTTAGAACACAATGCAAATATGGAAAAACTCAGCAAAGAGGAATTACATGGAGTTCTCATAGCATATGAAATGAGACTTGATGAAGAAGAGGGTACTTCGCATCTAGAAACTGCGTTTGTTGCATCTAAGAAAACCAATAAGGATAAACAACCTTCAATTGAAAAGACATGCACCTGCAAGTGTGAAGAAAAGGGAGATGATGAAGAATGTCTTTCAGATGAAGAATATCCTTACTTCACAAGAAAACTAAAAATTGGTAAGGGAAAATTCAAAGGTAAACTTCCATTGATATGTTTCGGCTATGATGAGGTTGGGCATTTTGCAGCAAAATGTCCAAAAAGAAGTGATGGAAACTCAAAAGGAAAGAAAGGCTTTAAGAAATTCAACAAGCAAGGATCCAAAAGGAACTTTGTCTCTAAAGAAGATAGCTCATCATCCGATGAAGACAATGACAGTGAAGAAGAAGCCAATGAGAGAGTATTGTTTATGGCCAAGCACAATAAACCCAAGCACAATAAACAAGAGGTATCAAAAAACGAAGAAGAAGGATTGACCATAGAAGAATTTTATAAGGAAGCAATCAAGCTTATAAAATATCTCAAGGTAGAGAAGATCTGTTCCAATACTCTTGAAGAACAAGTTCAAGGTCTCAAAATTGAAGTTGAAGAACATAAATGCATTGAAGAGTCACTTCAAAAGAAGTTGGAAGAAAGCAACCAAGAAAGGGAAGAATTAGAAGCCGAAGTATTCTCACCATGTGAGGAAATGAAGAAAGGAAAAATTATCCAAAACTATGCCAACAGCTCAAGGGCATTAGAAGAACTCATCAACAATCAACGATCTTACAACGACAGAACTGGCATCGGTTACAAAGAAGAAGAAGCAAGACCTTCTACAACAAAATAAAATGAACCTATGAGATCTGACACGCATGTAGACTTCATTGGACAAGATTCACAAGAACAACCTTGGAAGACAATTCCTCGATGAAAATTTCCATCTAGGTACCAACATATTTTTTATGGCTACTGTTGTTCATGTGGAAAATTTGGTCATAAAGCTATAGAATTTCGAATGTACCCTAGGAACGAATACTATTCCAGGAGATCTGTCAAATATGAACATCCCAGGGCTCAACGAAACATCAATATATTTTAACATTTAAGAAATAATATTGAATGTTACAAATGTCGAAACTTTGGACACATAGCCAAAGACTGCAAACTTGAAAATCCTCCAGAATAATCTTCGAAGCCACAGAACGAATGAACATGGACAAATAAGAAGACTGATAATTGTGCCCTCGCTCTCAAGGCTCAAAACAACAAATATATGTGGTATGTTGATAGCGGTTGCTCAACACATATGACTGGAGATAGAGAGAATTTTGTATCTCTGAAAGAGAAGAAGGATGGAACCATGTCCTTTGGAAATGATGGATTTTCAAATGTTATAGGATCAGGTACCGTCACTCTTAGAAGAAAAGATGCTCTAGTCAAGAATGTTCTATTGGTTTAAAACATGATTCACAATCTTCTCAGTGTTGGAAAAATGTGTGATCAAGGACACACAATACTATTCAACTCCATAAAATGTGAAATCAAGAAAGGCATGTATGGTGAAATTGTGGCTACAACAGGTCGAGCTCCAAACGACATATATGTTCTGGATGAAGCAACTAAAGCACGTTTAATAGCTAAAGAGGATGATATAATATTTGGTAGCAATGATGATCGACTAAGTAAGAAGTTTGCTACAAAGATGCAAAGTGATTTCGAGATGTCTTTACTTGGTGAGCTGACATACTTCTTAGGGCTTCAAATATCTCAACAAGAGAAAGGAATATTTATATGTCAAGACAAGTACATCAAGGAAATTCTCAAGAAATTTAAAATGGAAGATTGCAAACCCATCCTTACTCCAATGGTAACAGGTTTCAAATTAAGCATAGACGACTCATCTAAGGATGTGGATCAAAGGTTGTACAGATCTATGATTGGCAGTCTTATATATGTAACAGCCTCCCGGCCAGATGTTATGCAAGCAGTTGGACAAGAAGAAGGATTCCAAGCAGCACCAAAAGAATCACATATTATTGCCATCAAAATAATTCTTGAATATCTAAAAGGAACAATGGAATATGGCTTGTGGCATCCCAAGGGTAACAATCTCATTATTCATTCCTTTACAGATGCAGATTGGGCAGGAAGTGTTGATGATCGTGAGAGTACTCGTGAAGCATTGGAATTTCTTCGCCAGAAGCTTGGGATTCTTCCAAGTTCTCATCAGATTTTCCTTATTCATAATATAAAGGGGGAGTGGAAGTGTGTACAGGTCCACAGGATGGTTGTGTGTCAAGGGGAGTGGAAGTGTGTACAGGTCCGCAGGATGGTTGTGTTTCAGGGGGAGTTACCCTTTGCCATTGATGTCAAGGGGAGAGAGAATGTTGTAGGAAGAGGTGTCATGATCGTAGGGGGAGTACTTGTGTTTCCATCAATGCCAAAGGGGGAGATTTTTGATCAGCAGTTGTCATTGATATCAACCCAAGCAGCACCAGGGGCTAACCCAATATTGCATGAGAATTTTTACCTACCAAATTAATATATTCTAGGTCAATGATGCTTTTTATGGTTTCTACTTGTCGATATGTTTCCGTTGATATATGGCACACCATGTAATTCTTCACGGTTTGAGAGATATTCATGTTTGAAGTTTGTACCCCTAGTTAGTGGGTTAAAACCCCATCGGGTTGTGGCATGGGTCATTGAAAAGTCATAATTAATATTTTTTTAAGCTCCTAAAATCCCTCCCACGTTCCCAAGTACCTCCCAACCTAAGCATTTATATAAATTGTGATCCTCATATCCTCCTCATGCAATGGATTTCGCTATCTGAAACAGGTTATCGTGGCATTTTCGCTCTAAATTTTTTTATACAAAGGTTCAGAAGCTGAAATTTTTATAGGCGAAACTGAAATCCCGAGGAAGCTACTGTGAAAATTTTAGATCAAGGTGTGCAATATTTTCGGAGATATGATTTGTGGAAGTCAGTGTTTTTGCAGGCTCCTGAAATTCATCTCAAAGAAGTGACCTTGGGAAAATCGTCATAACTCTCTATTTGAGTATTGGATTGAAATTCTGTAAAAAGTGATAGATATTGCACAGACATTAGTTTTCTCTCTATCAATTTCAGAGCCAAATAAAGATAAAATGACATGTGGCACGCCGTACAGTTTTGCACTGTTGAAATAATCCATAATTAGGGCATTGTGAGAGATTCGGTATAACTCTCTCTTGAGGAATCCAAATTGGGTCAGACCTATGGCATTGGAAAGATGACTCAGAGGACTACTACAAGACTGAAAATAAGATATTGGGGATCTAAAATTATAGAGATACACCAGATTCAATATCGAGCTCCTAGAAGGCAAAGAAAAAGCTAGATCATGTGTTGTCAAGGGCTGCAAAGGACCAGACGTTATAGGGAAGCAAAGCAAAGAAAGGTGTAGTGGAGGGTAGCATGACAAGAGTAGCAACCACGGTGCATAACAACAACAAGAATTTCATCACATGAAGTGTTCAAGTGGACAACACTACATACAATCATTGTAAAGGTATCATTGTACTAAGTCATTGTAAATACATTATTGTACAAATTTTACTAGTAGCTATCTGCCAAGAGTTGAAGAGGCACTGTCCGTTGGTCTAGGATCATCATTAGGTGGTTGTGTCATAGTTGGGGTTATGATCTAGTGTGTATTCTTCTTCTACATCATTCTATATCATTGTAAAGTGGACCATTTTCCTTGGTACGAGAGTCCATTCTTCTTTTATTCTTCTATAGGGTGGTAGGGTGGTGCTAGGGTGAGTTGTAGCTCATTGGGTATTGGGGTATCCATTCAGTTGACTAATGAAGAATCTCGGGTGTTGGAGCATCCATCTAGTGGGAGCTGGAGAAGAATTGTTTTCTAGATTTTAGGAATTTGGAGCTTTATTTTCAATTGGAGTTGAATATTAAAGAATTATTAGAAAAGCATTAGGTGGTTTTTGTCCCGAAGTGGGTTTCCACCTTAAAAAATGTGTGCATTTCTATTCCTTTTGTTTGCTGCTATCATTGTACAAACACTGATAATAATTTAAGATTAACTAATGCTCTAATTGAAAGGAATACTGATTCACCCCCCTATCAGTATTTCCAATAGAATCTGTGCACTGATCACGGGAAGAAATCCTACCAAATTCGGCAATTGTCTCCACCTCTTATGCCAACTTTCCCAATATTCAAGTCGTTTTCGCCACTTATGTCAACGTGGAGGCAATGCATTCCAAATATGTGTTCATCGATGATCCAACCGATGCTCCATTGTAACCTCCCATCGATGTTGAAGGATTGGATAACAATACAATTGTATGTTGCAAGGGAATAACTACTCAGTAGAAGGTTGACAGAATACATCACGCAGGTCCTCTGTCGATACCACCCGACTAGTGGCTTCCCACATAGTCTCATTGAAGGAAGCAGCTGTAAGAATGACTTGAGGAAAACTGGTGGCTCTAGGAACTGTTTCTAAAAATTGTGTTCCGGGACCTACCATTTAGACATCCCATGTAAAGCTTTAGACCACCATCCATACTTTAGAGTTGCGAGCCTGGGAATGGCGCTAGCCTCATTCACAAGCTGCCACACTTTTTCTTGTAGATGTCGAAGGAGATCCTTCGCTCTGTCTACAATTGACAATGAAATGTTGAAAAATGGAAATGATCTCAACTGAGTGCTGGGATCACAGGGGAACAACCCGGTTGAATGAACTGAAGTTCCCCCATTGAGGACTGCCCCCATCCCAATAAAAATCAATACAAACACTAAATTCTCCATGAAATTTCATGGGCCGTGTAATTCTTATAGCAGTCAACCACTTTCAACCAGTTGGGGTTGCTACCATTCATTTCCTAGAGGCCTCGAACGTAGCGAGTGTCATACAAAAAACCACGAGTGGGTCCTCCCCTGATGTTTCCTGTTCTCTTCCAGCGTCATGCTTCCAGATAATCCTTTTAATTTCCACTGACAATGCTTGATCTGTACGCTGAATGCATCTATTTCTTATTATAGAAAGTACCCAAATTTTTTTTTTTTTTCCGAAGTGCCAAACGATGAACAATGACCCTGATTGTTGGTCTTACTTGCATTTGGTTGGGATCGAGAGATCTTAGCTGCACTTTCTCTTGAGAGTTAGTAGAGTTTTTTTTTTTTTTTTAAAAATTCTATATACACATAAAAAAACAAATTTAAAAATAATTTTTGAAAGCATGATCGACAAACTCAATTTAGAGGATCTACCATCCATTTCTTGTCGAACCACTCGAATTGAATCTCCTTCGAATAATTGACAGGTACAACATGTTCCATCACAGATGTTTCGACCTCCTTCTTTATTTCATTTTGTGCCAAAATTATTTTTCTATTTGCGGATACTTGCATGGTTCCCTTGCTTTGGTTGGGATGAAGATGTGGATGAACTTTCCAACACTTACTAATCGAGTGACCACTCATTTGGCAATGAGTGCAGAAATTATTTCTGCTACTATTTTTCTTATGACACGGAGAATTACCCCTTTGCTTTATTGATCAGATATGTCTCTCTAGAGATAATATTTTCCAGCATCTTGCAGTACAATGATTATTTAACCCAAAAAATGTATGAGGTTTATTATACCATAAATTCTCCTTTGCATTTTTAGTTTTCTTGTAATTTAAAGGAACCCTGGCATACTTGTGTGGCTCATACATCGTAGATCTTTTCTTGGATGGTTTTCTCAATGGATTTGAAGCTTCTACTGCCTTCGATCCCATCGGTGATGCCTGACCATCGGCTTTGGCCAATTCTCCTTTGTTGGTGGAACAACTTCCCATTTGTTCCTCCACAGCCTGCTCTAACATAAGCCTCAAATTTTGTTTTTCTTATTCTTCATATTGGAGAAGCCTTCGAAGCTTTGCATTCTCGACTTGAATGAAATGTTTGATCTACTCCAACTCTTCAATTCTTTATTTCTTCAAGTCTCTACCCATGACGATATTCACAATCTTGGAAAAATAGTCAGACCATTTTGATACCACTTGATCCGAGTAATTTCGCAAACACTTACTTAAAAAAAAATACTCATTACAGGACCTTTTACTGACATGATTTTACAAACATGGATGCCACATAATTTAAATAATTATTTACCATCACCTCAAACATTATTCAAAGAAAGCCAAAAAACTAAGAAAAAAAGCAACACAAACAACCATGAATACTCATAACACTGATATGATAACAAAGTTCACCCTCAGGGGGAAAGGGCTACATCTTCGGATTCGTTTGGAACTACGAATCACTTTATTGATTCTAAGACAAGTCTCCTTCTTAAAATGGGCTGAAACATCTCACAAATATGTGGATCACACTCCTTAAAGAGCTGCCTTCTCACAAATGGGCCAAAGGAACTCAAATAAGAGACATTTCATCATCAGTAGAAGGGCTAAATTTTCTCTCAGAACGAGGCTGCAAGCTCTTACAAAGCTCCTCCAAAAAAATCACACCAAAACAACTCTCCAAAAGACCCCCCCTTCAAAATCTCACATCATGAGTTTATATAATTTTTCCCCATAACTCCTCAATCCACAATAGTAGGATCTCAAGGCATTTTAAGGAAACATGAGCTACATGATTCTAGGGTCTAAAACTTACTCAAGGAAAAATGGTAAAATACAACTTCAAGGATCTCAACCATGCCAAGATACCTTAAAATCTCATTGAGAAATAGAAAATTAGTTTTGTGTTCAATTCTCACATAAAACTAATTTCTCAAATGGAAAATAAGTGAATATTTTGTGAGTCATTTTCTACTCACTTATACATTATCCACTTTATAATTTTAAATGAAATAAGGCATAAATTATTAATACCCTTTACTCTCTTATTCCATGCTTTGTCACCTATGAGAAAATTTCTTCATGGTGTACAAAGTAAACTTCTGCGTGTATGGAGATCCTCTTGGATAAAACCTCCCAACAGAAAAACTTTTCGTCCTCCAAAAGTAGCAATCTGAACCTGTAGGTCTCTATATACTTCTTTCAATTTGTAGCACTCTCACTTAAGTTGCGATATCAAGCTGTAGTTTCCCTTTGAAGTTGAAGACTCTTCGACTCTTCAACACGATCCAAACTAATGTTCAAGGTGCCAAAGAGATTGACACCAAAATCGTCGACTCCATTTTTCTCCCCCAGTACACCATATCGTCTCCTGTCATTTAGACTCTCAGCATATGCAAGTCTTCTAGCTATACCATGAGACCCATTGATGTGCTGCTTCGTGTGCTCAGCATGGATGCGTTTACGCTTAGGGTGGATGCGCACTAGGCTCTTGGGGTCGATCCCATGGAGGGTAATGGATATGGCTAACGCTGCAACGCTACGTCATTCTATATGCAACTCTGTGCTACGAAGAGGTCCTTTCCATAGGCTAAGTATCTCATGGAAACACATGAAACCTTGATGCCTTTGACATAGACATTAGCTCCTATTGCTCCCCTCGAGTATTTATAATCTCTCCAAGTGTTATGGCTCATATATCACTCTGCCTGATCCAAAACCCATCATCAGTGGCTACTTGGCAACAAGCTCAGCATTAGGGGAATCCATATACGCCTCTTCCCAGCAGGCCCAGGTTCCCCGAAACACAAAGGGAAACACAGGAAACTACAGATTGTGGTGTAAACCTCCAATATACCGATCACACTTATTAAATATCATGGATCCTGCTTCTCCGATAGTATTTAATCACCATAAGAAATCCATTCGAAGTTGACCACTCGACTTGCAGATCTCGAAGGCATAATTAATTTGAAGTTTGGGGCGATCTGAGGCAATGGAACTCCTTTGATCTGTATTAGCTCTCGAGCCACTTCTCCACAATTACGTTCTATATCCTGCAGTTGATGGAGCATCATACTCATCAAGCAAGGCAGATATCGATGCAACATGAAATTCAGCTGAGGCGATCCCACAAAATCTATAGATGATCTCAAAGACCTCTGTGGAAATATGGAACAGAATCTGTGCACTGATCATGGGAAGAAATCCTACCAAATTAGGAAATAATCTCCACCTCTTACGTCAATTTCCCCAATATTCAAAACATTTTTGCCACTTATGTCAACATGGAGGCAACACATTCCAAATACGTGTTCATCAATGATCCAACCGATGCTCAATTTTAACCTCCCGTTGATGTTGAAGGACTAGATAACAATACAATTTTATGCCACAAGGGAATAACTGCTCAGCAGAAGGTTGAAAAAATACATCACCCAGGTCCTCTATCGATACCACTCGACCAATGGCTTCCCACAGAGTCTCATTGAAGGAAGCAGCCGTAAGAATGACTTGAGGAAAAATGGTGGCTCCAGGAACTGGTGCTACAAACCGTGTTTTGTGACCTACATTAGACACCCCATGTAAAGCTTTAGACCACCATCCATACTTTGGAATTCCGATCCTGGGAATGCCGCTAGCCTCATTCACAATTTTCCGCACTTTTTCCTGCAGACGTCGAACAAGATCCTTCACTCTGTGTGCAATTGACAACGAAAAATTGCAAAATGGAAACGATCTCAACCGAGTGTTGGGATAATAGGGGAATGGCCCGACTGAATAAACTAAAGTTCCCCCATTGAGGACCACCCCCATCACAATAAAAATCAATACAAACACCAAATTCTCCATGAAAGTTCATGGGCTGTGTAATGCTTACAACATGCATCCAATTTCAACCAGTTGGGTTCGCTACCGTCCTTTTCCTGGAGGCCTCGAACGTAGTGAATGGCATACTTGCCCACCATGAGCGGGTCCTCCCTTGATGTTTCCTATTCTCTTCCCACGTCATGCTTCCAGAGAATCCTTTCACTTTCCATAAACAATTCTCTATCTGTACACTTAGTACATCTATTTCTTATTATAGAAACTACCCAATTTTTTTTTGCCGAAGCGTTGAACGATGACTGATGACTCTGCTTGTTGTTCTTACTTGAATTTTCTTGGGATTGAGAGATCTTAGCTGCACTTTATCTTGAGAGTTAGTAGAGTTTTTTTTTAAATTATATATACAAATAAAAGAAAAAATTTAAAAATAATTTTCGAAAGCATGATTGACAAACTCAATTTAGAGGATCTCCCATCCATTTCTTGTCGAACCACTCGAATGGACTCTCCTTAGAATGCTTGACAGGTACAACATGTTCCATCCCAACTGTTTCGACCTCCTTTATTTCATTTTGTGCCGAAATTATTTTTATCTTTGCGGATACTTGCATGGTTCCCTTGCTTTGGTTGGGATGAAGATGCAAATGAACTTTCCAACACTTACTAATCCAGTGACCACTCATTTGGAAATGAGTGCAGACATTATTTCTGCTAGTGTCTTTCTTATGACACAAAGAATTACCCCTTTTCTTTGTTGATCGGATATGTCTGTGCAGAGATAATATTTTCCAACATCTTGCAGTATAATGATTATTTAACCCACAAAATGTATGAGGTTTGTTGGCTCACGGGGTCCTGACCCAGGTTCGGAGGTTCAAGGTTTGCCAACAAACCCCTATACTACTGGCCCTTTTGGTAGTGACCTGCTTGCACAGGCCAAAGTATCACCCGAAGTAGTATGGGTGGGTGCTGGAACCAGGTTTCCGCACCCTGGGAGAGGGTAGGTAAGTCAAGCCGAGCTGCGTTCAATCCTATAGCAACCTGATCTGATATTATAGAGCCTAGATCTATAGATTCCCCTCGCATCCACGTGCTTAATCGTAATGATACTCATAATAATCAACAAATCATGAATTTATATAAAGATAGCACAACTATTCCAAATCTTCTTGCAGAAAATGTAACAGAATAGTCCCAGATCGCACCATAAACAAGTAACACAAGTATATTCACAGCTTGAATCAATAACACATCAACATATATTAATCAAATAGGAATCACAGAGTCATTCAAACAGATTTAGATATCGACAATACTTTCACATTCATTAATCCTTCAGATCCACTTACAATACCCAAATCCCAACCTGCGCACATAGCAGCAGGGTCCACACATAGCAGGACAGGGAATCTCCGCGCACACAACAACAAGAGTCCTTCCCCAACAACACTAACCAGATCTATCAATCCACACTTAGCATCAGTCTCTTATCATTCTTAATCTATCCTACCACTAAAAAAGGTTCAACTACTTATACTATTTTAGCCTACGCATCCAATGGTCTGCAAACCATGGTTTGCGGACTCTTGGTCTACCCTTGACCCGTTTACAATACTTTAGGGGCTTTGACCCACCCCAAAACCCATGCGTTAGACTAAATATAATAAAAAATGTACAAAATGGACTAGTTTCGCAGCTTGTAGGAGACCCTGTTCCAACAGTCCCCCAACACAATCTTGTGACTCGTCCTGAGTCACTGTGGTGGTGGTGTCTCCACCTATGCACGTAGTGCATTGAGGGTGGCAATTAGTGGAGGCAACACCTTTTGACTCTGGGCCGCGGCGCTCTTTGCAAGGTCCACAAGCTTTTGGGATGTTGGCCCTTCGGTTGCCATAGTAACGTTTGCCAATGTCTGGTTTAGTTGCATGACCACACCATCTGTATCTTATGAGAGCTGGAGGGTTGTGGCAGCCCATGGATTTAATCGTGACTCGATGACATGCTTCTAAGACCGGAGTTCCTCGATCACGTCCTAGAGAGTGCTGCTGGTCCGCAAATGTGCTAACCATTGTGTAGGCACCAAGGTGGGCAGTGTAGCCTCAACCTGTACGAAAGCTTCTTTCTGTTGTTGTAAGTCCTGATTAACCTTTCGAAGGACCGGGTTGAATTGGACCATGGTCCAGAGCTGCATGGCTGATTATAGCAACTGGGTAACCTGAGCAATCTGCTCTGTGATGGTGTTCGTAGCTTCAGCTACTAGTGTAGCACGCTAGGCTCGAACCCCTGGTGGCATGGTAGGCTGCACTGTGGCCTGTAATTCGGAGATTCACTTCTCCGCGGCTGCGTCCAAAAAACCCCCTCACTTGGTACTGTGGTTTCCTTGGGATTGATAGTTGTGCAGTTCCCTTCGGTGCTCAGTTCACCAGGGACGAAGCCACTCCCCCACCCAGGGAGCCAGAGTGCGATTATCCTATCGATCTCCTTGTTCCCCAACCCAATCATGACTTCCTCCTATTCGGGCTCTGTAGGTACCGAAGCTTCCACGGGACTAGGAGTTGGAGCCTTAGTGGGAACAAGGGTGCTTGATTCTGGGGGCCTATTGGTAGCGGGAGTGGGTTGCCTTGCCATGAACATGATGCTACACGCCCAGAAAATGTGCAGCATAGAAAAACTACATAAAGGTTACGAAAGTAATACTGAACTATTGTCCAAGCTAACCATCCTACTTTATAGTGCCGATGGACATCCAACGGTAGGGTAAATTTCACTCGGAGCTTATCATCAAGTAAACAGTAAAAAATTACAAGGAATTGCTCCATTAATTGCCTTCCGCCTGCTCCAGTCAATGGTAACTTCTCCTCTCTACCCGATTTTACTGTTCCAACCGTCACTTTTCGTCCCCTATGTGCATTCTGTGTACCTGCTGAGCTTGGAAAAAATACCTGTGCCTCTTGCGCATCCTCCCCCAACACATGCTTGTTCCCTAGGTACCCCACAACCAAAGACATATTTTCCTAACAGGTGTCATCCCAACTGAACTGGATCCCTTACGTAAGAAAGTTTCTCATAGGTGTTGTAAGTAGAGCATATCTCCAAAAAAAATTCTTGTAATACCCTGCATGGCCAAGGAGTGATCACAGTTGTTTCCTTGTTGTGAGAGTTGCCGAATGTATGATAACTCTGCCTTCTGTATTTGCATCCCTATTCTTAGCCAATGTAAGGTGATTTTTAGTGCTACCCATTCGTAGCCTAAGCGGCTCGGTAGTCATGCGCACCCCTTCCAATTATGCGCCAAACGCAGCTCACGGATCACCCTTACCCTTTGTTGGGGCTATGCTACGGTAGCTGACCGTGCCTGGTATCCGTGTTTCCCATGTGGGTATTTCCGGTTCGATAAACAGGTGCGATTTACTCCATAAACCAACATCAATCTCTCGCAGAACTGCGTCAAGCGCCCCGGTCCCGCATACTAACCCAAATGTTCCTAGGAATTCTTCCTTCAATGTCCCCTAGTGGTAGGTGCACCGATGTAGTTCTGCATCTAAGTACCATGCAGATGGAAGTGGTCGTAGGTCATGAATTAGCAGATGAAACCACTCCTTAGCCGTCCTGTCATGCCACTGTTCTTCCCATCCAAACAGATATTCATGTGAATATTCCAATCCAAGGAATGTTTTGACCCGTATGCCAGTTGGGGCTTCAAATAGTAGGATCATCATATCCCGACATTCTTCCCAATCCTGGAATGCCTCCTTATGCGTTTCCCACCATTGTGTAGGTATCCCTCGTATGGCTAGCTTAAGGGCCCATATCCTTCGTCCCATGGGAACCTATGCTTCTAATGCTCGAAAAAATTCTTTAATGCTACTAGAACCATAAAAGCATGGTAGGTCTCTTACCTCTTAGGAAATGTAGCGGAAGTCCCTTATGTCTCGAAGGCATTGCAGCACTGAGACATCATGCACTCGGTTTTGCCAATTCTCCATATCCCCATCAGAGTCAGAGAAGCATTCACTGTCATTTTCCCAGCAGAGTACTCCTTCCACCGTGGGGTTGATCCAATCTTCGTCCCATGCAGTCATCTTATAAATGTGATCCACCTCCTCTTCATCACGTACTGGCTCTGTGTATCATTCACCTTCCGTAGGATCTAATGGTACTATTACCCTTGTATCGTTATTCTCAAATACCATGCTTCTCTTTTTGAGGTTGATGATGCCGCCCATATCTATGGCCCAGTCCAGCCCTAAGAGTGCAGGGTAGGGGTCCGCATCTTCTACAATTTCAATTACTTCAAAGTCGGCTCGGGCCTTTACTCCTGCGATATCCACCGTAATTTTAGACAACCTTCTTAGTGGGATGATTTTCTACTGATTTTCCATGTGCAACTGGATAGTGGACCATTCTAACTTAGGCTCTCCCATTTGTTGCCAAGTCTATTTAGGTAACACATTCGCATCTAACCCCAGGTCTAAAATAACCTGACTCATCTCATAGTCACCAATATGCGCAGACAACCGCATTTCACTTATGGTGCATTTCTTATACCTGTATAGTTTGTGCACATCCTTGACCTACGAAGGTAGATGGGGTCGTGCCATGCAACTATCTATTAATTCCTAAAGATTATCTACATCCTTTGGGTTACGTAGTAGCTTCATACATGCCTGCAAAAAGGGCTCGACCTCCTTATCTGCCTTGAGGTTCCCAGGTGGCCGAGCAGTAGCTGCCTCTACCTCAGCAAAGTCCTTGCGAGCTGTGATAAACGTGTCTCTCCCATTTTTTAAGTCCAAACCTTCCTGTTTACTAACATCTTGTCGGATCAGAGGTTCCATTGTAGCCTCCTCCTCAGGTCCTTTGGGGGCCATTCCACTATGTGTCACCACATTCACACTCATATCCTTGTCTCGCAGCTCAGCCTTAACTCTTTGCACATTCTGTGTAGGCGTCGACTGCTTTTATTTCATTTTTTCTATCAAGATTAGACAATATTCAATCACATGATCCATCTGTTTGCAATACCGGCAGGATTGCCTAGTGGGGTTCGGGCAGTCCCTTGCAAAGTGTCCTGCTTCTCCATAGTTATAATAGATTAGTTGACCTCGTCCCCGTCCTGTACTTCCTCCTCGACCGCCTCCCCTGCCCCTAGCCGGGGAGCCGCCTATGCCTGCCGGAGACCTTGGTGACGCAGGATCCGTTTGTACCCTATACAAGTTTCCTCGATCTATCATCAAATCATACGTTTGACAGTTCTGCTCATCATGTCCTATTGACCGGAAAAATCTGCACCACTGCTGTATTACTTTTGGGATGTATGCATAGGCGAGGGCAATGGTTTGTATTATGCAGGCCAGCTACGTGGAAATCCTCACACCACAGCGCAGGTTCGCTGGGGCCTGGACGCAACGGGCTAAGTCCTCTGCTTGACCCTGGGTGCAACGGACTAGGTCCTCCTGCCTGCATATAGTCTGTTAGTAGAGGGAAATTATCTTTGGTGTGACCATTCACCCTGCATCGTATGCACCACCTTCCAAGACTAGCTTATGCTCCTCACTCTTGTCACAAGTTCCGAATCTCTACGTGCATTGCTTCTAGCTACCCTTGGATCTGTTGGCCACCCAGTTGGGTCTCATATCAAGGCGCCTCTTCTAACTTCATTGCAGCTTCCAAGGATTTCTCCTGCGAGTCAAAATTTTGGTGACCCATAGGTGTGCGTAGGTGAGGCAGTAGCATGGCGATGAACCATTCTGTATGCTATCTATCGTCATATTGAAATCCTCCTTCTCTAATCGCTTTCTTCAGTCGTTGATCGACCTCCCACACCAACTCAACGGGCCCTTGCTTGAAATATTTGAGATCAACCACTATTCGTGAGTAGGACTTAGGCTTCTTGAATTGCTTCTTTAAAGCGTTCTTAACCTCCTCAATTGTTGCGTTCGTATGTTGTCCGATATCCCATGTACCGGTCCAACGCTCTTCCTTCAAAGGCAAGGGATAGCTGTGCTCACCTCACCACATCACTAGCTATGTTATGCGTAGTCCATACCGATTTTGTGACAAACCAGAACTGATCCATGTCCTCATATCCAACACCCTTAAAGGTGGGTAACTTCATATGCGCAGCCATGTCATCTTCCGGTGGTGGTGGCGGAGGTGTAGGTGAATTCTTACCCTTATGCTGGTTTGAAAGTGGTGTGGATTCCCTTACCAAACTGTAGACAGATATATCTCCTTCTAGGTTGGTCCTGTAGTATTTTCCACTTCCCATTGTGCTCCCATCCAGATTAGGGGAATTCACTCAGTATGGCTACACAGAATACTCTTTTCTCATAATAATATCTTTATTAGTAATGGTAAGTTCTTCAGAAACTTACTTCGGAACCTTGTAAAGAATCTTCACTCTGCTTCAGAGTAGGATAAAAACTGATCGATGGCAAATTCTATCATAAATCCTCCTAACACACTGTCTACATAGTGGTCCACTATGCGAGTGATGGTGTTATCAGTCTTTTCTAACTTCTGGATTAGTTCAGTGGTCCACTCTGTGATCTGCTCATCCTTCCAACACTTCTGGAACTCTACCAGCCTTGCGAGCCACTCCTGGAGCTCGATCGCGATCGTTATAAAGAAGATCTCCTAGATCTCTGTAAAAATGTACTTATTCTTCCACTCTTCGGTGGTCAACCTTTCACTGCGGTTTTATTTTATGACAAACTCCTGAACTTGCTGTTCAAACTAGTCATCAATTTCGTTTTTCTTAGGCTTCTAATATGGCCTTGGCATAACCTGATCCCTCTCTCAAAATGATACATGTCCCAGCGACGGAACCATTTGTTGGCTCAGGGGGTCCTAACAAAGGTTCAGAGGTTCAAGGTTTGCCAAAAAACCCCTATACTACTAGCCCTTTCGGCAGTGACCTCCTTGCATAGGCCAAAGTCTCACCCAAAGTAGTATGGGTGGGTGTTGGAACCAGGTATCCGTACCCTAGGAGAGGGTAGGTAAGTCAAGTCGAGCTGCGTTCAGTCCTATAGCAACCCGATTTGATATTACAGAGCCTAGATCTACAGATTACCCTCGCATCCACGTGCTTAATTGCAATGATACTCACAGTAATCAACAGATCATGAATTTATATAAAGATAACACACCTATTCCAGATCTTCTTGCAGAAAATGCAACAGAACAGTCCCAAATCGCAGCATAAACAAATAACACAAGTATATTCGCAGCTTGAATCAATAACACATCAATGTATATTAATCAACCATGCATCACAGAGTCATTCAAACAGATTCAGCTATCAACAATACTTTCGCATTCGTTAATCCTTCAGATCCACTTACAATACCCAAATCCCAACCTGCATACACAGCAGCAGCGTCCGCACACAGCAGTAGGAGTCCTTCCCCAATAACCCTAACTAGATCTATCAATCCTCACTTAGCATCAGTCTCTTATCATTCTTAATCTGTCCTACTGCTAAAAAACGTTCAACTACTTATACTATTTTAGCCTACGCATCCAATGGTCTGTAAACCCTGGTTTGCGGACTCTTGGTCTACCCTTGACCCGTTTAAAATTGTTTAGGGGCTTTGACCCACCCCAAAACCCTTGCGTTAGACGAAATATAATAAAAAATGTACAAAATGGACCAATTTTGCAGCTTGCAGGAGACCCTGTTCCAACAAGGTTTCTTATACCATAAATTCTCCTTTGCATACCTGTGTGGCTCATACGTCATAGATATTTTCTTGGATGGTTTTCTCAATGGATTTGAAGCTTACACTGCCTTCAATCCCATCGGTGATGCCTGACCATCAGCTTTGGCCATCTCTCCTTTGTTGGTGGAACAACTTCCCATTTGTTCCTCCACAGTCTGCTCTAACATAAGCCTCAAATTTCATTTTTCTTCTTCTGCATCTTGGAGAAGCCTTCGAACATTTTCATTCTCGATTTGAATGCAATGCATTGATCTCCTCCAAATCTTCAATTATTTCTTTATTCAAGTCTCTACCCATGATGATATTCACAATCCTGGAAAAATAGTCAGACCATTCTGATACCACTTGATCCGAGTAATTTTACTAACACTTACTTAAACAAAAATACTCATTAAAAGAACTTTCACTGACATGATTTTGCAAACATGAATGCCACATAATTTAAATAATGATTTACCATCACCTCAAACATTATTCAAAGAAATCCAAACAACTAAGAAAAAAAGCAACACAAACAACCATGAATACTCATAACACCAATATGATAATGAATTTCACCCTTGGGGGGAAAGGGCTACATCTTCGGATTCGTTTGGAACTGCGAATCACTTTATTAATTATGAGACATTATACTTCTTACAATGGGATGAAACATCTGAAAAATATGTGGATCACGCTCCTTAAAGAGCTGCCTTCTCACAAATGGGAGAAATGCACTCACATAAGAGACATTTCCTCATCACCAGAAGGGCTACATTTTCTCTCAGAACAAGGCTGCAAGCTCTTACAAAGCTCCTCCAAAAAACTCACACCAAAAAAATCTCCAAAAGTCTTCCCCCTTCAAAACCTCACATCATGAGTTTATATAGTTTTTCCCCATAACTCCTCAATCCACAATAGTAGGATCTCAAGGCATTTTAAGGAAAGACAAGCTCCATGATTCTAGGGTCTAAAAATTACTCAAGGAAAAATGGTAAAATACAACTTCAAGGATATCAACCATGCCAAGAGACCTTAACCTCTCATTGAGAAATAGAAAATTAGTTTTGAGTTCAAATTCTCACATAAAACTAATTTCTCAAATGGAAAATAAGTGAATATTTTGTGAGTAATTTTCTACTCACTTACACATTATCCACTTTATAATTTTAAATGAAATAAGGCATAAATTATTATTACCCTTTAATCTCTTATTCCATGCTTTTTCACCCATGAGAAAATTTCTTCATGGTGTACAAAGTAAACTTCTGCATGTATGGAGATCTTCCTGGCCCTTTTGGTAGTGACCTCCTTGCATAGGCCAAAGTCTCACCCGAAGTAGTATGGGTGGGTGTTGGAACCAGGTATCCACACCCTAGGAGAGGGTAGGTAAGTCAAGTCGAGCTGCGTTCAGTCCTATAGCAACCCAATTTGATATTACAGAGCCTAGATCTACAGATTCCCCTCGCATCCACGTGCTTAATTGCAATGATACCCACAGTAATCAACAGATCATGAATTTATATAAAGATAACACACCTATTCCAGATCTTCTTGCAGAAAATGCAACAGAACAGTCCCAAATCACAGCATAAACAAATAACACAAGTATATTCGCAGCTTGAACCAATAACACGTCAATGTATATTAATCAGCCAGGCATCACAGAGTCATTCAAACAAATTCAGCTATCGACAATACTTTCGCATTCATTAATCCTTTAGATCCACTTACAATACCCAAATCCCAACCTGCATACACAGCAGCAGTGTCTGCACACAGCAGTATGAGTCCTTCCCCAATAACCCTAACTAGATCTATCAATCCTCACTTAGCATCAGTCTCTTATCATTCTTAATCTGTCCTACTGCTAAAAAACGTTCAACTACTTATACTA
This sequence comes from Pinus albicaulis, assembly GCA_034641835.2. Classification (NCBI taxonomy): domain Eukaryota; kingdom Viridiplantae; phylum Streptophyta; class Pinopsida; order Pinales; family Pinaceae; genus Pinus; species Pinus albicaulis. The sequence continues at coordinate 334,099,327 of CM076573.1, forward strand.
TTTTAGCCTACGCATCCAATGGTCTGCAAACCTTGGTTTGCGGACTCTTGGTCTACCCTTGACCCGTTTAAAATTATTTAGGGGCTTTGACCCACCCCAAAACCCTTGCGTTAGACGAAATATAATAAAAAATGTACAAAATGGACTAGTTTTGCAGCTTGCAGGAGACCCTGTTCCAACAAGGTTTCTTATACCATAAATTCTCCTTTGCATTTTTAGTATGATTGTAATTGAAAGGCACCCTGGAATACCTATGTGGCTCATACGTCGTAGATATTTTCTTGGATGGTTTTCTCAATGGATTTGAAGCTTACCATGGCTTCTCAACCATCAGATGTCCACTACTCGGGCCACATTCTCCTTTGTTGGTAATAACTTCCATTTGTTCCTCCAAATCCGGCTTCTAATATAGTTTAAAATTTCATTTTTCTTCTTCGCATCTTGGAGAAGCTCTTCGAATATTTTCATTCTTGATTTGAATGCAATGCATTGATCTCCTCCAAATCTTCAATTATTTCTTTATTCAAGTTCTACTCATGATGATATTCACAATCTTGGAAAAATAGTCAGACCATTCTCGATACCACTTGATTCGAGTAATTTTTCTAATACTTACATAAACAAAAATACTCATTACAAGATCTTTTACTGACATGATTTTGCATACATGAATGCCATATTCTTTAAATAAGGATTTATCACCACGTCAAGCATTATTCAAAGAAAGCCAGTCAACTAAGAAGCAAGCAACACAAACCATGAATACTCATAACACTGAAATTATAACAGAGTTCACCCTCGGGGGGCAAAGGGTTACATCTCCAGATTCGTTTGGAACTATGAATTGTTTTATTAATTATGAGACATTCTCCTTTTTACAATGGGCTGAAAGATCTTACAGATATGTGGATCACGCTCCTTAAAGAGATTCCTTCTCACAAATGGGCCAAAGGCACTCACATAAGAGGTATTTCCTCATTACTAGAAGGGCTACATTTTCTCCCAGAACAAGGCTACAAACTCTTACACAGCTCCTCCAAAACTCACACAAAAAAATCTCCAAAAGTCTCCCCCCCTTCAAAACCTCACATCATGAGTTTATATAGTTTTTTCCCATAACTCCTCAATCCACAATAGTAGGATCTCAAGGCATTTTAAGGAAAGACAAGCTCCACGATTCTAGGGCTCAAAAATTACTCAAGGAAAAATGGTAAAATACAACTTCGATACTAACCATGCCAAGTGACCTTTTTAACTCCTCAATAGAAAAGAAAATTAGTTTTAGTTCAAATTCTCACACAAAACTAATTTTCAAATGGAAAATATGAATATTTTGTGAGTAATTTTCTACTCACTTACACATTATCCACTTTATAATTTTAAATGAAATAAGGCATAAATTATTATTACCCTTTACTCTCTAATTCCATGCTTTTTCACCTATGAGAAAATTTCTTCATGGTGTACAAAGTAAACTTCTGCATGTATGGAGATCTTCCTGGCCCTTTCGGCAGTGACCTCCTTGCATAGGCCAAAGTCTCACCCGAAGTAGTATGGGTGGGTGTTGGAACCAGGTATCTGCACCCTGCGAGAGGGTAGGTAAGTCAAGTCGAGCTGCGTTCAGTCCTATAGCAACCCGATTTGATATTACAGAGCCTAGATCTACAGATTCCCCTCGCATCCACGTGCTTAATTGCAATGATACTCACAGTAATCAATAGATCATGAATTTATATAAAGATAACACACCTATTCCAGATCTTCTTGCAGAAAATGCAACAGAACAGTCCCAAATCGCAGCATAAACAAATAACACAAGTATATTCGCAGCTTGAACCAATAACACATCAATGTATATTAATCAGCCAGACATCACAGAGTCATTCAAACAGATTTAGCTATCGACAATACTTTCGCATTCATTAATCCTTCAGATCCACTTACAATACCCAAATCCCAACCTGCATACACAGCAGCAGCGTCCGCACACAGCAGTATGAGTCCTTCCCCAATAACCCTAACTAGATCTATCAATCCTCACTTAGCATCAGTCTCTTATCATTCTTAATCTGTCCTACTGCTCAAAAACGTTCAACTACTTATACTATTTTAGCCTACGCATCCAATGGTCTGCAAACCCTGGTTTGCGGACTCTTGGTCTACCCTTGACCCGTTTAAAATTATTTAGGGGCTTTGACCCACCCCAAAACCCTTGCGTTAGACAAAATATAATAAAAAATGTACAAAATGGACCAGTTTTGCAGCTTGCAGGAGACCCTGTTCCAACAAGGTTTCTTATACCATAAATTCTCCTTTGCATTTTTAGTATGATTGTAATTGAAAGGCACCCTGGCATACCTGTGTGGCTCATACGTCGTAGATATTTTCTTGGATGGTTTTCTCAATGGATTTGAAGCTTCTACTGCCTTCAATCCCATCGGTGATGTCTGACCATCAGCTTTGGCCATCTCTCCTTTGTTGGTGGAACAACTTCCCATTTGTTCCTCCACAGTCTGCTCTAACATAAGCCTCAAATTTCATTTTTCTTCTTCTGCATCTTGGAGAAGCCTTCGAACATTTTCATTCTTGATTTGAATGCAATGCATTGATCTCCTCCAAATCTTCAATTATTTCTTTATTCAAGTCTCTACCCATGATGATATTCACAATCCTGGAAAAATAGTCAGACCATTCTGATACCACTTGATCCGAGTAATTTTACTGACACTTACTTAAACAAAAATACTCATTAAAAGAACTTTCACTGACATGATTTTGCAAACATGAATGCCACATAATTTAAATAATGATTTACCATCACCTCAAACATTATTCAAAGAAATCCAAACAACTAAGAAAAAAAGCAACACAAACAACCATGAATACTCATAACACCAATATGATAATGAATTTCACCCTTGGGGGGAAAGGGCTACATCTTCGGATTCGTTTGGAACTATGAATCACTTTATTAATTATGAGACATTATACTTCTTACAATGGGATGAAACATCTGAAAAATATGTGGATCACGCTCCTTAAAGAGCTGCCTTCTCACAAATGGGAGAAATGCACTCACATAAGAGACATTTCCTCATCACCAGAAGGGCTACATTTTCTCTCAGAACAAGGCTGCAAGTTCTTACAAAGCTCCTCCAAAAATCTCACACCAAAAAAATCTCCAAAAGTCTCCCCCCTTCAAAACCTCACATCATGAGTTTATATAGTTTTTCCCCATAACTCCTCAATCCACAATAGTAGGATCTCAAGGCATTTTAAGGAAAGACAAGCTCCATGATTCTAGGGTCTAAAAATTACTCAAGGAAAAATGGTAAAATACAACTTCAAGGATATCAACCATGCCAAGAGACCTTAACCTCTCATTGAGAAATAGAAAATTAGTTTTGAGTTCAAATTCTCACATAAAACTAATTTCTCAAATGGAAAGTAAGTGAATATTTTGTGAGTAATTTTCTACTCACTTACACATTATCCACTTTATAATTTTAAATGAAATAAGGCATAAATTATTATTACCCTTTACTCTCTTATTCCATGCTTTTTCACCTATGAGAAAATTTCTTCATGGTGTACAAAGTAAACTTCTGCATGTATGGAGATCTTCCTAGATCAGTATGTCATGCATCAGTAGAAAAATTGGGAGGAGTTTCTTCCACTGGTATTTTCATATAATAATGGTTATCAAGAATCATTGAGGATGAGTCCATTTGAGGCTCTTTATGGGTGGAGTTGTAACACTCCCATCAATTGGAGTGATCCAATGAAAAAGGTGATAATTGGACCATATATGTTGGGTGAGATGGATAAGGAAATACATGTTATTAGAAGGAATTTGAAAGAAACACAAGATAGGCAGAAGAGTTATGCGAATCAGCACAAAGAATTCAAGGAGTTACAGTTTGGGGAACATGTGTACTTGCGCATCAAGCCCAAGAGGATCTTCTTGTGGATTGGGTTATGTGCCAAGTTGGAACCTCGGTATGGCTAGCCTTTTGAGATCCCTGAGAGAATTGGACTAGTGGATTACAAAATTTCACTGCTGCCAACAATGAAAGTCCATGATGTTTTCCATGTTTCATTACTTAAGAGATATTTGGAGGATGATAATCATATGGTTGATTGGTTTGTATTGCAGGGGGAACTAGAGGGAGAGTTCTAGCCAGAGCCTCAATGCGTATTTCAACGGAAACAACTCATGCTCCGGAACCAAGCAAAAGAGCAAGTTAAAGTGCAGTGGAAGCACTTTGGGCCCTATGAAGCTACATGGGAGATGACTGATTAGATGCAGGATTTTTATCCTTCATTATTCATAGGTTCAAGCATATATATATGGTTGTAAATACTGCAATGGGCTGTGTTATAAAGATCCATAGGTAGTATGTTTTATTTTTCAGCGGTTTGCTGGTCATAGGTGTCATATAACACAAATGATGTTGTTACCCAAAAGGGGAGGGGTTTATAACATCCCCTGCTTAAAGTTCATGTAATAAAGGACAATAAAGGAAAAATAAATGTCATGAGACACACATACCAAGCTTAATTTTAGAAAAACACTTTAGTGAGAATCACTTGTGGTTTAATAATGGATATGTAAATTGGCAAAGGAAAAGAGGAAATAATTGGAATTTAATTATGAAAATAAAGGAAAATAGGAGAAAAGAAGGTGAAGAAACACAAATTTGCATGCAAGGGAAATTAGAGGAAAGGAAAATGAAGAAAAAGGGGACATCAATAATAAAAAGGTATTATAGAAACAATTGCTAGATCTGTATCAGTTCTAGCTTTTGTAAGTTTAGTTTTGGATCTCATTCACTCTTGCACACTTAGATAATTCTTGGAGCACTTGAGAATTCACTTAGATTTGGAGAAAGGCAAGCGATCAAGAAAATGAAGGAAAAGGACAAGAAAAGGAAATTAAAGGGAAGAAAGGACAAGGGTGGATCAACAACTTCAGTAGGAGGATATTGCATGAAACAAGTTGCATGTGTGATTTCCTTGCTGGGATGTGAATGCATGGTACATGGATTTTTTTATTTGGTTCATTTGCTGTCATTGGCATGGGTTTTTCCTAGTTTGACAGTGGTTTCAACCTTACCTTGCCATTTCCTAGATAGCCATGGTGTGATGGAATTCATTCTTGGTTGATCTTTATATTTCCAGAAGGTTTTGGAACCGGGTGAGGTGGTATCAAGAAAATACTAAGGGTTTTGGGTGGAGATGGTTTTCTCTTGGAAGCCCTTGACAAGTGGGTGGAGGCAGAAAAATTCCTTAAGGTATGGTGAAGGAATTCTGAGGCATCCAAGCTTCGTTTGGTTTTGTGATCTCAAGACCGGTTTAGGTAAGATCACACTAGCTTGAGGGTGGAGGTGGTTTAACCTTTGGAGTCTTTGTTTGGTTATGTCTTGGTTTATCCCATGAGATCCCACATTCATGATTGGAATATGACATAGGGGTGATTGGATGAATGAAAGATTTGGTTCAAACCGGTCTATGGTTACCTATCTTGGTTGGCTTTTTCATAAGTTAATATGGGTTATTCTTCTAATGTAATTAATGAGCACAAGTAATTGTTATTATGAGGATTTTATGGTTGATTTTTCATGGTTTATAATTTTGTTATATGCTAGTTATGTGATGTTCTCTAACTATGAATCATGTTCATCATTTGATAGTTTATTGAATCTGTTATCACTCAAAAATTCTCAAAACATCATTGTGTCAAGTTTGTTTTTGGTCATGCTTCTAAACTGGGTTTAGAAGTCAATTTAGGATTTGGTTAAGGGTAGGTTAGATTTTTATAAGTTCAAAGGTCATCATTAAGTTCAAATAAAGTCTTTTTAAGGTCCATTCATTGTCAAATATCCATAATTTCCATTTGGGAGTCATTAAATAAAATTTTGGGTCAAAAATATGCAATTAGCCAAGAATCCACGTTTTTCGTAGCGCCACTAGTTCAAAAAAGTTGATTTGCACTACTAAACTACTAAAAGTTATGGAGCAAAAACTCTGTTTTCTGGTTTTGAAAAGTCAACTTCCAAGGAGGTTTCTGAGCAACCAGAAACGAATTTAGGAAAAATGAAAGAGGTTTTTCTTCCTAACAGGCCTAACTACAACAAAATCTCTCATTTTCTTCAAATGCATTAGGAGGTGGGAGAAATTTATAAATTAAAATGTGCTACGAAACTGCTGTTACAAAAATGTCCTTTACATGACTGTTTAGCAATCAACTTCAAGTTCAGTTTCTGGCTAAATACAAAAGTATTTTTGAATTATGAATGAGTTTTCTCTTCATCACAGCCCCAAATACAATAAATTATCTCCATTTTCTCATATGTGTTGTCAGTTGGGAGATACAAGGATTTATTTGAAGCCCTATTTTCAGAAACAGAGTTTTCCTGTTTTACACATTTTTTTCAAAGGAATTTTCTGGAGAGCAGGCGATGTGGTAAAGAGAGGTTTTTAGTCAAGACATAATTTCCTACAAAAACCTCCTTAATTTCCTCAAAATACATCATGGAGTAAAATATATAGGCTCTGTCCCAAGACCTATTTTTTAGGAAAAAACAGGTAAAACCAATAGGCCAACCTATTGCAAATGAAGAAGGGACCTCAAGAAGGCTGGAATGACTATGATTTTCAAGTGATATGATGAAATAAGGTCTATTTTCAGTTTTTGGCACATCACACTTTACATTTTGGAAAACGTTGGAAAAAACTGCTCACTCAACAGTTTTGTAGTGCAAACAGTGTAAAAAGAGTGAAAAGTCACTACGAAACTGTTGTAGCAGTTTTTTTCACTCTTTCTCATAAAATATTGAAGGGTAAAAGGATGAATTATGATATAAAATTGCTAAGGAGGATGTATTAAAAGATAATTAAGATAATCCTAAAGAAAATAAATCAAAATTTTGAAGGAAATTGGGTTAAAGAGCAGTGCTACAAAAAGCGCTATGAAACTGTCTTGTTTTCATAGCGCAGTCTATTTCAACTCATTTGAACAGTTTAATGATGTTTTTTGGACACCTCGAGCTTAGGGAGGATTATTGCAGGTGTTATTTCAGTTTCCAACAACAAAGGAACTCGAAATAATGAGTTCATGGTGGTCAGGATGTTTCAAGAAGTGTAAGGAACCCTATGCCTAAAAAACAAAAGACTGTTCCTATTTTGATGGAGGTCAACATCATGGTCATGAAGAGTTAAAGTATATCCTTTGGATTTGACCACGTGTTAGTACACTTGGCAAAGGATGTAACTTAATTAATATAAGTTGGTTATAGATAGGTGATTAAGGGTTTGAATCCTATTTTTATTAGGACTGTTTAGTAGATTAGTTGTCTTTTTGTAATAAATCCCATGTAATATGGTTATGCAAGGTGTCAAGAGTTAGGAATTTGAAGTATATAACAGAAGATGAGTTCATGTCATGTTGTAAAGGTCTATTTAAGACCAAGAAGTCAAATTAATGAGGGGTTGGACATTTTTGGAAAAACTGGTGCATATTGTAAAAAGACTGTTTCAACTAATGTAGAGAGCTTCTACTTGACCAACTTGAGATTCAGAAGGGGTGTTTAGTGTTTTTCTACTCTATCAGTACTTCTTATATATTTTATTTGCAGTGGTGTTCATCTATATTACTTATAAATCATCTTCAAGATGCTCTGACTTCCTTTATAAATGGACTGACTGTGTTTTTACATGTTTCAGGTGTGTGTCTCATGACTAAAAACCCTGATATGCCTCAACTTCCATGTCAATTAGATTCACTGATTTTCTAAAATTGCTTTGAATCCATAAACCTAATGTATAAATGCTGATGTTAGTTTCAACCTACAGGTTGGAAAATTTTATATGAGCAGACCACTTTGTAAAGCTTGGGATTGACTGATATATATAGTAACAATATAACTTTTCTTCACCTGAGATTCTTAGTGTATTTCAATGAGTTTTATGTCCTATCTTTGAAATGTTTTTCTTCCATAGCCTTGATGTCTCATTATTCAGAATTCATGTATTACATGCTGTGACTTCCTTTGAACTTCAAGTTATTGGGATTTTCCTGAATGTGTTACTCTTTCATTAAAATATATACAAGCCTCAGCTTCCACAAGGAGAGCCATTGTTATCTTTATCCCTATCACTGACTCCATAGCCCAATGGTAGCAAGCATTCATCTTTTCAACCTGAATCAAACACACAAAATAGAGTTAGCCATATATCTACATCTTTATTCAATATCATTAACCCTTGAGAGAGCCCTCTTAGATTGAGGAGGCTAAGCTTCCGTCACAAGATTGGTTTGAAATAGTTACACTGAAGTTGTCTGATCAACAACCAATCAGGTACGATTTTGGTGATAACATTTTGGCGACTCCACAGGGGACCGAAGGTGTAAATGTTCCCTGGGAAGAATGTTACACAACATTTTGTCACCATCCCTGCAATCCCTCGTCCCGCACATTGGAGGACTATTCCTGTGACCCGTGAGTAGTAAAATATCTTAGAAATACCTTAATGGAATCCTTCTGCATGAGGACAAGAATTATCCTGAAGAACAATTCCTATGGAAAACCTTAAAAATCCATGTTTTGGCATTGGCGCGGGTAGCCAGTTCATCCCTCGCGCCAATGGGGAAAATGCACCATAGTGGGCGTGCCAGTTGGTGCTCTGTCCCTGTGTCATGCTCGTGCCAAGCCTTTCAAGGAATCTTTTTTTAATACATAAGGTGGAAGTTTGGTTTTAACAAACTCAGAACGGATCACCAAAATGGGTTTGGGGTATTTGCGTCCTGATCTCCCTGAGTAGGAAGTGGTTTTCCACCTCTCATGGAACCTTCCTAAGAGATAGGAATCTTCCCCATGATTATAGGGAGCCTAACCTCTCCTCCTCCCTCTATAAAAGCCTGCCCTCTTTATTTGCTTGCTAGCTGAACTTGTGGGAAGGAAACTATAGCTGGGTGACTATTGAGAGCAAAGCCAAGGAGAACCCTGTAAGAGAGAGAGCTTTTTCCAGATTCTCGACAGGCTTCGTTGAGACGCGCTTCGCTGCAAGCCCCGCTGAAGGAAGATCATAACGTCAGAGCATTAATCTCCCTTTTTATCATCTTTAATATAAGCGACTCTGATTTTGGTTCTATTATTGTGTCTACTCTTTTATGTAATGCAACGAATTATATCCTCTTTGACTGATATATAGTTACATACTTTAAATATTACGTTGTTTGTCTTCGTTTCTCTGCATGTGTACAGGTGTCTGGACGTGGCGAACAGAAGGACTGTGATCTGTCAGGCTAGGGATGAAGAGCACCGATTCTTCCTCGACAACAGCAGCGTGGGATTTGAGGTAGGCTACTGATCACGATCTTTGTCTTTCTTGTAACTAGGAACCAACGTCATTGCGTGTTTCGATTGTTGCTAGACCCACTCTAGGGCTAGTGGGATCGCCTCTGTCTGCAGAGGGGATTTACCACCTCAACAACTTGGCGACTCTGCTGGGGATCAGTGGGAGTTAGTCCTTCTTCCTTTGGGTTGTTTCTTGGCTTTTGATTGATTTATTTGCCTTTTTGGTTCACCTTCCTTGGTGTTAAGACCTTGTTCAGCCCCCAGAAAACCAAATCTAGTCTTAGTTTTTCCTTTTTTATCATTTTACTAGGGTAAACCGGCTTGGCGCGGTTTTTCTCCTGACATTCGCGCCAACTGGCGCTTGTTGCTGGTTAGGCACCTGCGCCAACCCCTGTTTGGCATAGATTACAGCCAAACAAGCATGCCAACCCTGCTTGGTATTAGGGTTTGCCTATTTGTGGGCTTTCTGAGCTTGAATTTTGGTCTTGGTTCATTTTTTATGATTGCTTAAGTGCTTTGAAGTCATTTTTGACTGTGTTTAGCCCCTGTCCTCTGATTTTTCGCCTTTTTCTATCAGTTTTTCATTCTAGCCCTAGGGCTTCTGGGTGCTTCGGTGTGCTGAGCCTCCCGTAGGAGTTTTGGGTCTTTGCTTTCTTGGTCAACTTCATTTTTGCTTCTTTGCATTCATTTTGCTAGATTCCATTGAATCATTGCATTAATTGAGTGATTTTCCTCTCTTTCATTCAGTTTCGCTTTGTGTTACTCCAAGCCTAGATTACACGGTTTGTTTGAGTCTCTTTCGAGATTATTCTTCACTTTGAGGTATTTCGTCATTAATTTGAGTCTTGATTGTGTGTGTTTGGATTGAGTGAACTTGCTTGTTTCAACTCTCTCTTTGTCATTTCTCGAATTGATGTTTTCATTAGTTTTTCATTCATTTAGTGCATTTGCTCTAATATATTGAAACATACAAAAACAAGATCTTTTGCATTTGGTTTGGTGTAGTGAAAATTGAAAGCTCTTTTGCATTACTAGTGTTATATAACTCTAGAGAGAAGTTTTCTAGTTTCATCAGCTTGCATTAGAAACAATAGTGGATGTTTTTGTGTTTTCATTTTGTTGTCATTTGAAAGCTCTCAACTCTCCCGTAGATAGCTCTTCATTGAACAAAATGATATTTTGTGGAATGTATTTTGCATCTAGAGGTTTTAAGAGATCCAACATTCGATAGGGCCTTGAAATTGAAATGTAAATTCAAGATCAAATTTAAAATTTACTGAATTAACCTAAGGCAACATTTAAACATTAACGGAATATCTAGTAGCCTAAGGTAGAGATGTGTTCCAGCGTCTTTAAGCCTAGCAGCTGTCGCTCGCCATCTGGCTACAGACAGCGCTAGTACGTACTTGTGCTCCCCATACCGTCGCGTATATAAAGGGAGATCCCATTAGGTTACAAATCCTTTATCCATAGGAAGCAGAGTTTGCTGCCTCTTACCCGTGATACACCGAACACAACATTCGGGGAGATTACCTGCACGTACGTTAAGTCCTTGGTTTATTTCTCTTTTGTTTTTACCAAGGTGTATATGGTAGTTCACGGATATCTGGTACACCCATTTACCTAGATTACCATAGCAGTCACTTTGATCTTTACTGACTCTTTTAACTGAAAAGATCATCGAGCTCTTGTCCTTTCAAGCTCGTTTCCAACCTGAAAGTGATAGAGTCACCTTTTACTTGTTTCTCGACTCTTAAAATATGAAAAAACAGAGTCTAGTTTTAGTGTCTTAAAAATTAATCGCCGACGAAATATTCCTGGTTAGAATTTTTGTCCATAGTGTTTTATTTCAAGGTCGTTTTCGATGGCAACTTTTCCGGAGTTCTCCAATCAAGGAGTCCCCTCTGAAGGGAGTCCCAGTCCTTTTCTTGCTTTAGGAAATATTGGTGCTCCTTATATGGCTACGTTATCCCTCCCTGGGTTAACTTTTAGGTTGCCTGTTTGCTTGTTTTCAACCTCTGTAGTCTCAAGCATTCCAGCTACCGTACCATCCACTCCTCCGCCTGAGCAACGACATGTTGATTTGAAGGTGGACCTCTCCCCTTCTTCGCCTGTTTCTTCGTCCTCATCTTCTACTTCGCCTGGTGAAATTTTGGATTCTAGTACCCAGGTGGCTAAGAAGAAGAAGAAGAATACTAAGAAGAAGAAGTCAGATAAGCGAGAGGATAATTCCGCAGCTATTGCTTCTAAAACACCTGCTCTCGGTGAACCTTCCAACCCTCCATGGAAAGTTAAGTTCCATTGCATGTTGTGCCAGGGAAACCATCTACTTCAAGATTTCCCTGACATTCACAAGGTGCTCGAAGTATGGTCCAACGGTCGTCCGTCGCTGCCTTTGGCTTCCGGGAGTCAGGTTGGGAGCACATCTTCAACTACTGGTGGTAAAGCTCCTAAGAAGCAGGGTAAGGTTTCCAATCCCTGTAATTTGTGTGAAGGGCATCATGCCATTCACCTTTGTCTGTATATGGATGAAGCCAAGAGAGTTTTGGACAACTCAACTGTTTCTACACCGTGCATTTCGGCTGGTTACAAACAACTTTCTTTGATTCCTTCACCAGCTAATTCAACGATCAGTCAAGAGTCATCCTTGCTTGATCCTGCTCCCCTGGAAATTCACCATCATGAATCCATCCCTGACCAACCATTGGTTGTGGGATCAGTTGAGCTGGACCCCTCTGCGGTGCACCAGGTCTTTTTCATTGAGAGTGGATCTCACATCCCTCGTGTTCTTCTTATTTCTTCAGATTCCTCGGACTTGGAGAAAGATTCTCCCGTCCCCGTACCTTTGGAAGCTACTCCTCCGCCTCCCATGATGGAGGTCCCGGAGGATACTCCTTCTACCTCCATGATGGAGGTGGTGGAGGATGCTCCTTTTTCTCCCATAACACCAGGGGAAGACCATTTTGGTTCGATGGTAGCCCCTCCAAGTAGTTTGGTCGCTTCCTTCGATTGGGTCGATTCGCAGGTTATTGCCTTCCTTCTTATGTGCCTTTTGAGATAACAGTACATACCTCTGATCTGTTCGTACCCAACACCATTATAGATGAAGGCACGTCTATTAGTATTCTGTCTTCCACTACTTGGCAGGGTTTTGGTTCTCCACCGCTTATGCCTGTTACGCAGAATCTGTTGGCTTTTAACAGAGGAACCAGTCAACCGTTAGGGATACTTCCGAAGTTGCATGTTACTTTGGGAGGGAAAACCATCCATATGGATGTGATGGTTGTTCCAAGTCCCTTGGATTTAAATTTAAACTTGGGGCGTGACTATACTTATGTCATGGGTGCTCTTGTCTCTTCCCTCTTTCGTGTGATGTGTTTTCCACACAAAGGTCGGATTGTGACCATTGATCAGCTTTCATTATTTGGTCCTAATATGGCAGCTAGTCCACCATCATCCCTGCTGGATCTTTATCTGCCGGTTGTGTCATCCCCACCGCATGTCAATTATGTGGCTACCTGTCCTGTGCCCGTATTCGGTGATAGTGCCATTGTACATCGTGTGCTAGGGGCATTGGGTCCAGACTTCCAAGATGTTTTCCTTCCATTGGATGGGTAACCCTTGGAAGCTATGACTTCTTATTCATTATGATAAGATCTATCGGAGCATGGTTCATCTTCTTGTGTCAAGCTCCTTAAAAAATGAAACAAGCTCGTTGGAGCATAGTTCCCATTCTTGTGCCAAGCTCCCTAAACAATGAAACATGCTGGTTTGAGGATAGTTCTTTTAAGTGTGTCAACCTTGTTAAAATAATGAAACCCGATCCCGTTCAATTCGAGTTTTGTTAGATTTCGGAAAATTCAGGTCAAGTCTCTTACTCTTGTGTTTTGAACCTTCACTCCATTTTTTATATGGACTGAAGCTTGGGGGGCATGTACACCTCGAATTGAGTCACCATGCTGCGGGCATGCTTAATTTTTCAAGCATAGTTTGTTTCCATTTCAAGCTTGTGTAAAAATGAAACTGGTTTCAAGCATAGTTTATCTTTGTTTCAAGCTTGTGTAAAAATGAAACCAACTTCAAGCAGAGTTTCCTGATTTCAAGCTTGTGTAAAAATGAAACCATTCTTATTTTACCTCTCGTGATTGCCATTTTATCAGCCCATTTTTCCAGATGAGCCTTGGTTCTCTCATTCCATCGTCCCCATCTGCTTGGCCAATCATACACCTTCACTTGATTGTTTTACCCATTCCCGAGGAACCACCGCAATGAGTGGTCTTGTTAGCCAGCCTCTTGACCTTTACTTGTTTTGAGCAGTTCCACCATTATTGGAACCAGTAGCTACCCTTAATACCACTCGTTCCTCCAGGAGGAGTCACCTTTCAGCTCTTTTCTGACTCTCTAAAACTGAAAACATTGTCGAGTTTCTTGTCATTTTTAACTTGTTAAATTGACTGCGAACCGACATCTACCCAGTATATGTTAACCCCTTTTTCGGGCTGGGATAGATTATTTACGAAAAAGGAATACCCTAGCCTATCGCGACTAGGAGGTTCTCTCAGACATAGTTTTCTACCTTTTCGGATTTGTGGGATTATCTACTAAAATGGATTGCTGGAGTTTTCTTTTCTGCTGTCTTTTCAAACTCCCTAAATATGAAAAGATGCTGAGTTCTTCCTTTGTCAGACTCGTTGAAAACTGATGACATCGGGCTCCTTCGTAATGACGTTACTCGAGTTCCTCCTTCCTAGGGCTCGTTAAATGTACTAGGTTGGATTTTTCCGAGGGACAAACTTATATTGCAAGCACATGCTATCCCCTTCAAGCTTGTTTTCAAAAATAATTGGGATACTCGCTAGAAATGGTGGGGGAAAATGGAACCAGTATTATAGTCGTGTCGGCAGTATGTCGCTCTTGAACATGGCACATGTCTACATTCGTGTCGGGTTGGGGACATCTCATCTCATTATCTGCTTTCCTCCATGGGTTTGGGTAATCCTTTTTGACCGCTCATCTGTTCTTTTCCACATCACCATGACCTCAGATCCTTTGATGACAAATACTGCCAAATCCAATTTCGTGCCGCCGATATGTTCAAGAGAAGTTGGCCTCTGCAATTTTCAACCTCCCTCTGATTCTCTGTTGGTCTTCATTCACAAAACATAATGTCCCTCCGTCTTGTGTCGATGATGTGGGAAACATTATGGCCCACCTTTGATCAAGGTCACTTCCTGTCGACTTCAGCACATTATCTGGGAAGCTGATCTAGAGACTCCCTTCAGGTACCTTGGAGCCCACATGCCTCAATGGCAGGTTCTTCGCATTTGACGCAAGGTTTTCATTATTGGCCTTCGATCAGATGATTCTGTGGGTGTTCGATGCCAGGTCACTGTTCACATTCCGTGGATTGTACCTCTTGTACCTTGAGAGACATCGTCATTATTGGTGGTTTCTCTCGCGTCTGTTAATAGCTTTCATCATTGGCTGGTAATCAGACGATGTTATTTCATGTTTGACCTTAGCTCACATTTTCGCATGCTTGAACTTGTACTCTGTTCGGGTTGAGATGGAGCGCAAGACCCTGGATTTTGTCTGATAAACATCCAGGCTGCAGATTCTTTGTGGATTATTATGATTTCTTATATGACTCATTCAATTGGATGGTTGAGACCATACCTGAGTCTACTTGTTGGTCCTTATTTACTAGATGGCTGCGTCCATACCTTGGATCCCGGTTTTTGTACACTCTATTATGGATGGCTGTGCCCATACCACATATCATGTATCAGAGACATCAGTTGTATTTGTATTCAAAGGTTTTCCAACGGCAGTGTTTTCGGTTGGGCGCATTCTCATAAAGCATTTCACCCCTCCCTCTCTCTCAGACGTCATGCTTCAGGGGGCATCTGTTACACAAAATTTTGTCACCGTCCCTGAAATCCCTCATCCCGCACATTGGAGGACTAGTCCCGTGACCTGTGAGTAGTAAAATGTCTTGGAAATACCTTAATGGCATCCTTCTGCATACGGACAAGAATTCTCCTGAAGAACAATTCCTCTGAAAAACCCTAAAAATCCATGTTTTGGAATTGGCGCAGGTAGCTAGTTCATCCCTCGTGCCAATGGGGAAAATGCACCATAGTGGGCGCGCCAGTTGGCGCTCTGTCCCTATGTCATGCCTGCACCAAGCCTTTTAAGGAATTTTTATTTAATATAGAAGGTGGAATATTGATTTTAACAAACTCAGAACGGATCACCAAAATGGGTTTGGGTTGTTTGCCTCCGGATCTCCCTGATTAGGAAGTGGTTTTCCACCTCTCATGGAACCTTCCTAAGAGATAGGACTCTTCCCCATGATTATAGGGAGCCTAACCTCTCCTCCTCCCTCTATAAAATCATGCCCTCTCTATTTGCTTGCTAGCTGAACTTGTGGGAAGGAAACTATAGTTGGGTGACTATTGAGAGCATAGCCAAGGAGAACCCTGTAAGAGAGAGAGCTTTGTCCAGATTCCTGACAGGCTTCATTGAGACGTGCTCTGCTGCAAGCCCCACCGAAGGAAGATCATAGCATCAGAGAATTTGGTTGTAATCTCCCTTTTTGTAATCTTTAATATAAGTGACTCTAATTTTGGTTCCATTCTTGTGTCTACTCTTTTATGTAATGCAACGAATTATATCCTCTCTGACTGATATATAGTTACATGCTTTAAGTATTACATTGTTTGTCGTCGTTTCTCTGCATGTGTACAGGTGTCCGGATGTGGCGAAAGGAAGGACTATGATCTGTCAGGTTAGGGATGAAGAGCACCGTTTCTTCCTCGACAACAGTAGCGTGGGATTTGAGGTAGGCTACTGATCATGATATTTGTCTTTATTGTAACTAGGAACCAACATCATTGCATGTTTTGATTGTTGCTAGACCCACTCTAGGGCTAGTGGGATCGCCTCTGTCCGTAGAGGGGATTTACCGCCTCAAAAAAGAACGACAAAGTTTTAGTTCAAATATTTGGGAGTAGCAGACACTTAGGCACATATTCGCTGTATTTCTGCTCTGGCGAGTCCACACATCAAATAATCAATTGGAAGGTGACTCCACTACATGAAGATCAGTAGCTTGATGAAGTTTCAAGATGAGTTCCATTGCAGGAATAAATGCCAGGTATGATCCTATAAATCGGTCTCATATCCATGGCTTTCCAAATCCTATGCCAAAGGTTGAATGGTTAGATGATCTTCCAATATTTAAAGAAGAAAAGAAAGACAATGCTACTCTTCATTTGGTTAGATTCCATATGCATGTACATAGACTTAAGGTTCAATTCCCTGAGGATTGTCTCATGAAGATGTTTATGGCCACTTTAGGAGGAAAATCATGGTCTTGGTATGAAATCTTGCCAAATGGTTCATTATATTCTCTTGCTGATTTCCATGTTACATTTTATGAGATATGTGAAGAGTATCATCCCTCCTTATTGCTGGTCAAAGGCTGTTGTAAACACTGTGTGAGTTTTATTGAATATTTGGAGAATTTCTATGAAGATGATGAGTTCATGGATGAGGAAATTTTAGAGGCCCTCCATAACAACCCATTTCATCACCAAGAAGAAAGAATAACCTCTCCCTTGGATGAAAATGAAACCCAACAGGAGCATATTTATGAAAATCATGTCACATCCTCTGAGTTTGAGGAAAATTTGTAGGAGACTTGTCAATCCTTTGATCATCAGGAGTATGAGAATCATTACAAACAACAAGAGGAAATACTGGAAGATAGTTTCTATAACCATCAGGGTAAGGAAAGGGTTGATTTTTACGTCATTCCTTGAATCAACTTACATCAAATAATGATCATATTAATGAACAAGAATACACTGTTTTTGAGAATCCATTGGAACAACAGTTGGATAGAATACAAATGAAATCTTGTGTGGTTGAACAAAGCATATATGATTTGTCCAAAGTTATAGAATGTTATGAGTATCATCAAAAATATCATGTATTCTTTGATCCTATAGCTGAATACATGGAAGAGTTTTACAGTCCAGTTTTCCAGTTTCATTTTCATTATGAGGATCTGATGCATTCTATATTGTCACTTTGTTCATTTCAATATCATGCTTATCTTTGGTTCAAGTGCAGTCAAGAGGTCCAAATGTTAGATAAGATAAATGATTGGCTTCATTGGAATTTTCATGTTGCTTGAGTTAAAGTGGAGAATTGCAGCTGATAGGGTAGGTAGGAGTGTGTGAATAAGCTCAAAGGTGAATGAGCATCTTTTCAGTAGGTACAATTTTGGTTCTTCTGCAGTGATCATCAAGCTTGAGCCGAAGGTGAAGGCCATTAGAGCTTGAGGAGAAGCTTGGCAATTTCAAAGTTCTCTCTGTTTTGGTCAAGAAAATGGATAGCATCACCGGGAGCTATTGGTTCTTAGTGTACCACAGGGGCACACTATCCCAAGTGGAGCCACTATTATCACTCAAAAATTCTCAAAACATCATTATGTCAAGTTTGTTTTTGGTCATGGTTCTAAATTGGGTTTAGAAGTCAATTTAGGATTTGGTTAAGGGTAGGTTAGATTTTTATAAGTTCAAAGGTCATCATTAAGTTCAAATAAAGTCTTTTTAAGGCCCATTCATTGTCAAATATCCATAATTTCCATTTGGGAGTCATTCCATAAGGTTTTGGGTCAAAACTGTGCAATTAGCCAAGAATCCACGTTTTTGTAGTGCCACTGGTTCAAAAAAGTTGATTTGCGCTATGAAACTGCTGAAAGTTATGAAGCAAAAACTCTGTTTTCTAGTTTTGAGCAGTCAACTTCCAAGGAGGTTTCTAAGCAACTGAGAATGAATTTAGGAAAACTGAAAGAGGTTTTTCTTCCTAATAGACCTAAATACCAAAAAATCTCTGAGTTTCTTCAAATACATTAGGAGGCGGGAGAAATTGATAAATTAAAATGTGCTACGAAACTGTTGTTACAAAAATGTCTTGTACATGACTGTTTAGCAGTCAAATTCAAGTTCAGTTTCTGGCCAAATGAAAAAGTATTTTGGAATTAAAAAAGAGGTTTGTCTTTATCATAGCCCCAGATACAATAAACTCTCTCACTTTTCTCATATGTGTTATCAGTTGGGAGATACAAGGCTTTATTTGAAGCCCTATTTTCAGAAACAAAGTTTTCCTATTTTACATATTTTTTTCAAAGGCAGTTTCTAGACAATAGGAGATATTGTTCAAAAAAAAAGAGAGGTTTTTATTAAAGAAATAATGGCCTACAAAAAAAATCCTTCAATTTCTCAAAATACATCATGGATTAAAATATATAGGCTCTGTCCCAAGACCTATTTTTTAGGAAAAAACAGGAAAAACCAATAGGCCAACCTATTGCAAATGAAGAAGGAACCTCAAGAAGGCTAGAATGACTCTGTTTTTCAAGTGATATGATGAAATCAGGTCTATTTTCAGTTTTTAGCACATTCACACATTACATTTTGAAAAAATTTGGACAAAACTGCTCACTCAGCAGTTTCGTAGCGCAAACAGTGTAAAAAGAGTGAAAAGTGCTATGAAACTGCTGTAGCAGGTTTTTTCACTTTCTCATAAAATATTGGAGGGAAAAAGGATGAATTATGATCTGAAATTTATAAGGAGGATGTATTAAAAGATAATTAAGATAATCTTGACGAAAAGAAATCAAAATTTTGAAGGAAAAGGGGTTAAAGAGCAGTGCTACGAAACTGTCTTGTTTTTGTAGCACAGTCTATTTTAGCTCATTTGAACAGTTTAATGATGGTTTTTGGACACCTGGAGCTTAGGGAGGATTCTTGCAGGTGTTATTTTAGTTTCCAACAACAAGGGAACTTGAAATAATGAGTTCATGGTGGTCAGGATGTTTCAATAAGTGCAAGGAACCCTATGCCTAGAAAACAGGAGACTGTTCCTATTTTGATGGAGGCCAGCATCATGGTCATGAAGAGTTGATGTCTGTCCTCTGGATTAGACCAGATGTTAGTACACTTGGCAAAGGATGTAACTTAATTAAGATAATTTGGTTATAGATAGGTGATTAAGAGTTTGAATCCTATTTGTATTAGGACTGTTTAGCAGATTAACTGTCTTTTTGTAATAAATCCCATGTAATATGGTTATGCAACTGTAAAGAGTTAGGAATTCAAAGTATCTAACAGAAGATGAGTTCATCTCATGTTGTAAAGGTCTATTTAAGACCAATAAGTCGAATTATTTAGGGGTTGGACATTTTCTGCAAAACTAGTGCATATTGTAAAAAGACTGTTTCAGCTAATGTAGAGAGCTTCTACTTGACCAACTTGAGATTCAGAAGGGGTGTTTAGTGTTTTCCTACTCTATCAGTACTGTTGAGCCTCAAAATTGTGCTTTCTTTCACCTCATTTTACCTCATTTTCCTTTGTCCATTGCCATCCTAGACCCAATTGATCAATGAATATAGTTAAAATTACTTCTAGAATGATTTACATGACTGACTTGCTAAGTTTTGTGATTTTTTCCATTGTAAAGCATTTTGACCAGAACTAGCTGCAGAATGCAGACATTCCGTAGCTAACCGGCGATTATGTAGCTGCCTTCACGTTTGAGTATGTTCCAGGTGGCCTCTTGAGAAAAACTGCATATGGGCATGATCCACGTCATGTCTACATGGTTCGTTACTCATCATGGAGGAAGAAACGAATTCTGGGTATGGTTTTGAACGTGGGAACACATTTAGGAAGGAATACTTCTATTAGGACTGTCTCAGTCCAGATGTCTTTTCCTCTTCACGCAGCCACTTCAAAGAGTCCTAACGTGAAGTCCTAACGTGATTCCGATAAGGAAATACAATGTTCCTGAATTATTGCAAGTTTTTTTATGTGCATTTGCTTTATAAACACTTGGGAAACCGAGAGCTATGTTAGATTTTATGTTAGATTTGATGCTAGATTTTGTTTAGACTCTGTGCTTCATTTATGAAGACGCAGAGTGTTATGTTCAAACTATTTCATCTTTAATGGAGCAGACCGTGTTGTTTTGAAAGCGTGATTTAATTTGGAGTTGAATTCCGTCAGGTGGTAGAGGGCCCCTGCCTCTTGCACGGATTTATTTTGCGTAAATTAGATAAGTCTTCTAGCTGCCTTTACGTTTTGAATTTGAATTCATAGTTGTTTTTAATTAGCTACTGTAGTTGTACTCATTCTAACTCTTCCACAAGAAGAAATTCTTCCAAAAGACTATAATGATGAATGGGGAAATGACTATAGTATTGTAGGATTAGGAGTTGAATTCATAGTTGTTTTTAATTAGCTACTGTAGTTATATTCATTCTAACTCTTCCACAAGAAGAAATTATTCCAAAAGATTATAATGATGAATGATGAATGGCTATAGTACTGTAGGATTTAGTTGTAGTTTTTGTTGTTCACTATCACAGTTACACTTGTTCTAATCACTCTTCCACAAGAAGAAACTCTTCCAAGAAATTCTTAAAAAGTTCAAGACATGACCGTGATAATGAATGATTTAGTTGTGTGTTTGTACTAAGTATCATCTCTGTTCTTGCTCTTAAACGCTTGCCCAAGACATCATAATGACGAGTAGGATATGGATATGATATCTTAGTTTTTCATTTGCTTTCAGTCTATTTTCTTACAATTGCACTCAATTACACAGTCAGAATTGTTCTAGCTCTTCCAAAAGAAGGAATTCTTCCAAAATATCATTAATGATGGACAAAAAGATTGTGTAACTTCATAGAATAATGCATGATAGCATAATTAGAATGCTCCGGAGTTTAATTGCACTTAACTCATGTTCAGTTACTTTGTTTCAAGTTTGATGATGACTTATAGTTCAGCATTGTTTTAGATTAGTGGCATCTTAAGTTCATTTTTAGATTAACTCATTGCACTTGCACTTCATATTCAAATTGTCATCCATTGCACAATAGATTACTTTAGTTGTTAGGATTAATAAGACAACCTTCATTATTCACAAACCTCTTCTTGTTCTAAAATCCATAATTGATCTATAACTATATGAACAGAAGACAACATCATTTTAAGGCCTAAAGTACCTCTGCAATTTCCTCATCATTTTATAAACAGAGCTCTTCCTCAAAAGACTACTTTGGAAAGAAATCAATAACTCTTGAGTAAAGGTTTTGTGACATTCAATTAAATTGCAGAATAGAGATAGGAACTAGTTCTAGAATAGAAGATCTTATGATGATGATAACAATGTTTTCCTCTCAATATGTTTCAAATCTCTAATCAAGGACCAAATGTTGCATCATTGTAGGTTAGTTGTTTAATTGATTAGTTAGAGGATTTGCATACTTAGTGATCATTTCTCAAGTTTAGTTTGTGTTTTTAATCATTTGCTTAAAAGTCATTATCAAGCTTTGCTTTTATTTAGTCATAGTTTAGATTTAATTTTGCTTCAGTGTTTCCAATTGCATTTGCCATTTGTCATTCCATCAATTAGGCTTAACTCTCTTTTCAATCACCAGCTTCTTTCCATTAGCTTTCTAGGCATTTTCCTGCAAACATAAAACCACCAAAAGACCAAAAACATCATAAATCATCACAAAATACCAAAAACATCATAAACACTACACACAACGCATTAGGAAACAAGCACCTAGGTACATACAGTATACTTCACTTCAGCAGTTTACAAATCCTGGTTGACAATTAAATGAGCTCAGTTTAGGAGACTAGATTGAGACCAAACATTTTGGCGCCGTTGCCGGGGAAGTGAAAACTAGGTAACCTTTGTTTTTTAGCATCCAAAAACAATTTTATGCGTAGGGAGAGAGATTCAAGGGGAAGATTTATAAGCAGCAGAGGTAGAAGTTTGATTTCTAGAACACCACTTGTTTCATCTAGATCCAGAACTAGTACACCTTCAACTCAAACCCATCTTCCATCCTTTACTGATCTTGGACTTCTAGAAGATCTAAGGTCACCTATTCCATTAGAGAAACCTTCCACTTCATCCACTGAACCTGCCATAGAAGAAGATCTAAAAACTCTTGTTGGGGATACAAACCTTTCTACTTCCACAGGAGAGTCAACCATGGCAGAAGGAGGAGGAGGAGGAGGAGGTAGAATAGGAAGCTCTTTTGGGTTCCCTATACTGGATGAAGAAACCAATACAACCATGAAAAACATTTCACCCTCTGTCCTTCCAAACTTCTATGGACTTAAAACTGAATATCCTGAAACTTTCTTATTCGAATTTGAAGTGCTGTGTAGGACTTATGACTACTTACAAGATGCTCAAAAACTGAAATTATTTCCTTCAACTTTGAAGGGAGCAGCATTGAAGTGGTTTATGAGTCTAATCAGTAGCTCTATTAGAACATGGGAAGACATGAAACAAGCATTTCTAGAGAGATACTTGGATTATTGTATGCCGGTTAATCATAAGCAAGAAGTGTTCAAGATGTTACAAAAATAAGATGAAAATTTGGAAGATTTGTTGGAAAGATTTCATTACAACATCAAAAGGGCAAAAATGGAAAATCTAGATCAAGACACCTTAAAAGCTCTTTTGTTGAAAACAATTAGGGATGAATGGTTGGATATCCTAAACATGATGGGAAAAGGGGATATATCACAACTTACATTACCTGAAATATCTGAGTTATGTATCAACCTTTCCAGAGGGAAATCTAAAACTGTCAAAGGTCCAAGAGATCCCGCTCTTGCAAGGGCAAATAAATCTGCTTCTGGGACAGTAAGTAGATCAAAAATAGGACACATGCTTGATGATTTTAAATCTGACATCTTAGGGAGTCTTAGTGAACAAATAGACACCCTCAAGATACAAAACAAGCAAAAGGCTGAATCTGATGCCTTGGCAATTTTTTGTCCCAAATGTAGAAAGAAACATGCCTTAAGAGAGTGTCCTTTAGATGTAAAAGTTATAGAAACCTGTGTCATTTGTTCTGAGAAACATGAGACCAAGAATTGTCCTTCTCTTCCTAGTCTCAAGGCTGTTTTTCAGGAAGAAACTCCTACAGATTCCACAGAGTCTCTTAATTTTGTATCTAGAAGACCTTGGCAGGGACCTCAGACACAAGGATTCCATGATCAAATGTATAATCAACCTCCACCTTGGAATTCTTGGCAACAACCTTGGCCCCAATTTCAAAATCAATCTCAATCTTGGGCACAAGGAACACAAAGTCCCTATGGAAGATACTCTCCATATTATCAGTATCCACCATCCTATTCACCATATCCACATTTTTATCCTCAAAATCCTCAACAAAATTTCCCTCAAAATTTTCAACAAAATCCTCAACAACATCATCAGAACCAACCACATCAAAATCAACCACTTCCATTACCATTCCCTCAAAAATCCAATCAATTGCCAGCTCAACCCATACCAAACCCCGATAATAAGAACCCTCAGAATACATACATGATAGAAGGACAACAATTTCCAACTTATTTAATTACTCCTCTAGACCTTAGTGATGTTCAACTTAGGTCTGGAAGGATACTTGACAAGAGGAAACCTTCTGTGATCATACAAGAACAAGATAATTCTGAGGAAGACTCCCTACGGGTTAATAAAATTCTTGAGGAAGATACATCCTTTCAAGATCAAAACATTGAAAAACTGAAACAAAAAGATCCAATAAATCCAACTCCAGTATTAGAGCAACCATCCACATCTACTTCTATACCTCCCTTCCCGGAAAGATTACAAATTGATAAAGGTGTAGAAAAACAAATAATGGTGCCTAATTATGATTTCTTGGATGAATTGAGAAATGTTTGCATTAAAATTCCATTATTGCAAGCCATCGAGGAAATCCCAATTTTAGCCAAAACAATAAAGGAGTTGAGTATGAAGACAACAAGAAAAAGAATAAGAGAAACCAAGAAAATTCAACTGGTAGGACAAATAGTAGACATTATGATGGGCAAGATTACTATTCCAAAGTACCTTGACCCAGGAAATCTAGTTGTCAAAATTCACATCAACGGAATTGAAATTCAAAACACACTCATTGACTTAGGAGCAGCAATAAATATCATGAGTAGACAAATCATGGACAAACTGAAACTTCCTAATCTTCTCTTTACACCCACACTGTTACAATTAGCAGATAGATCTGTGATCAGACCAGATGGGGTAATAGAAGACATTCCAGTGTCCCTAGACTCTTGGGAATACCCTGTGGATTTTATGATCCTAACTCCTAAGAATAATCTAGGAGGCCATCCTGTTATACTAGGGAGACCTTGGTTGGCTACAGCTGATGCTTTTATTAGTTGTAGGTCCGGTGATATGTATATTTCTGATGGTAGTTCAACTAAGAGATTCACTTTATATCCTCCATCTAGGACAATTACAGATCTAGATGACACTCAATGGATAGAGGATGAAGAAGATTTACAACCACTCTTCACAATTTCAGAAATTAGTGAAGATAATCAAATTCTGAATACTCTAGAAAAATTTGAATCCTCTCCAGAACATAAACATGAATCATTTCAAGAGGGATCCAATATTGAGTTCTTGTCATCTAGGCAGATGTCTCTTCATTCTATGGACAAATTTGGCAGCTCTACAAGTGAAATTTTTTCAGGCAAAACCTTGAACATAAACAAAAACCTAGAAAAATCTCAACAAGAAGAGTTAGTCAAAGTATTACAGAGACATTCTTCTGCATATGCATGGGAATACACTGACATGAAAGGGATAAGTCCCAAGACTTGTACTCATCACATCTATATTGAGGCAAATTGAAAACCAATCAGACAGCCTCAAAGACGGATGAATCCAAATCTTAGGGAAATTGTCAAGGAAGAATTGCAAAAATTGTTAAATGTTAATTTCATCTATCCTATTTCAGATTGTCAGTGGGTTTCTCCTTTGGTAATTGTGCCAAATAAAAATGGAAAATGGAGGGTGTGTGTTGACTACCGAGAACTGAATAAAGCTACTCTTAAAGACCATTTTCCCTTACCTTTCATAGATCAAGTATTAGATACAGTAGCTGGCAAAAAGTACTTTTCATTCCTAGATGGGTTTAGTGGTTACAATCAAATCCAAGTAGCACTTGAAGACCAAGATAAAACCACATTTACTTTTCCTTGGGGTACCTATTCCTACTGAGTATTGCCATTTGGATTATGTAATGCACCTGCAACATTCCAAAGGGCAGTATTAGGAATTTTTTCGGATCTAATACATGACTGTGTAGAGGTGTACATGGATGATTTCACAGTTTATGGAGATACATTTGAAGAGGCTTTAGAAAACTTAGAAAAAGTCTTAAAAAGATGTCAAGAAGAAAACCTTTCACTTAGTCATGAAAAATGTTTTATGATGTTTACTGAAGGTATTGTTTTAGGGCACCACATTTCAGGGGATGGGATTAGAGTTGATGAGGCGAAAGTTGAAGTTATTTCTAACCTATCCATTCCAAGTTGTCAAAGAGATGTAAGAAGTTTTCTAGGATTTACGGGGTACTATCGGAGATTTATAGAAAACTTCACCAAAATAGCATCTCCACTCTTCAAATTACTCACCAAAGATTGTGAATTTAAGTGGACTTCTGATTGCCAGTTAGCTTTTGAAATCCTGAAAACCAAAATTTCTGAAGCACCTATATTAAGGGGACCTAACTGGAAGTTACCTTTTCATATCTCGACATATGCTTCCGATACGGCTCTAGGGGCAGTATTGGGGCAGAAAGATTTGATTCCCTATGCCATCTATTATACCAGTAAAAATTTGACTCCTGCAGAGTTAAACTATACTGTAACTGAAAAAGAGTTTTTAGCTGTTGTTCATGCCATAAACAAGTTTAGACACTATATAACAAGCTATGAAACTTTTGTTCACACTGATCATTCTGCCATTAGATACTTAATGAATAAATCAATCACTAATGGCAGAGTTATAAGATGGTTGTTACTATTGCAAGAATTCAACATTACTATTCTAGATAGGCCTAGAAAACAAAACACTGTGGCTGATTTCCTGTCTAGAATTCAAAATATCAAAGATGACACTCCGGTTGAAGATCAATTTCCTGATGAATATCTTTTTGCAATCTCTACTCAAACTCCATGGTTTGCTGATATTGCTAATTATTTAGTTTCGGGAAAATTTCCTTCAACTATGAATGCAAGGGATAAAAGAAAAATCATTTGTGATAGTGCAAAATATTCATGGGTTGCTAATGAGTTGTACAAGACAGGTCCGGATTTGATCATTAGAAGGTGTGTTCGTGAAGATGAGATGCCTGAGATTCTCAAGGCATGTCATGATGAACCTTGTGGCGGACACTTTGCAGATAAGAGGACAGCCTATAAGATCCTTAATTTAGGATATTATTGGCCATCTTTGTTTAAATATGCTAAAGAGTATGTCAAAAGGTGTGACAGTTGCCAAAGGGTAGGGAAACCTTCTCCTTCAGGTGAGATGCCATTACAACCTCAGGTACATATTGAACCTTTTGAAAAAATGGGCTTTGGATTTTGTAGGACCTATTAGTCCTCCATCAAGACAAAAGATATATATATTATTTTGCACTGATTATGTTACCAAATGGGTAGAGGCCAAGCCATTACTTTTTGCTAATGAAGCATCTGTAGTTAATTTTCTTTTGAGGATATTTTTACTCGTTTTGGTGTCCCAAGGGAAATTGTTACAGATCAAGGAGCTCAATTTACATCAAGGCTAGTGGAGAAAATGATGGAGAAGTACAAAATCAGACATAGAACATCTACTCCTTATCATCCACAAGCAAATGGTCAGGTGGAATCCACTAACAAAGTCATTGAAGGAATCCTAACAAAGACTGTTCATCTACATAGAAGAGATTGGGTAGATAGGCTTCCTGAAGCCTTGTGAGCCTATAGAACTACATGGAGAAACACAACAGGCCATACTCCTTATGAGCTTGTTTATGGAAAGCAAGTTTTGTTTCCCATAGAGTTCCAAATTCAAACCTTCAAGATGGTAGTTCAGCTAGGACTTGATCTAACGGAGGCACAAAAGCATAGACTGGAGCAAATTAATGAATTGGATGAGATCAGACAAGATGCAGTTCAGAAAACAAGTCTAGTCCAACAACAAAGGGCTAGATGGCATGACAAGTACATCAAGGAGAAGAAATTCAAAGAGGGAGACTGGGCTCTCTTGTTTGATTCAAAATTCAAGGATTTTCAAGGGAAATTTCAGACACATTGGCTTGGGCCATATGAAATTGTTCAAATCTTTGATAATGGGGCAGTAAAAATCAGAACTATAGATGAAGAAGAGGTCACTTTTCTTGTGAATGGTCATAGACTGAAGCTATACCACAAGCCACTCTCAAGAGAAGAGTTTGTCAAGAAGTTCCAAGGAAGTAATGATGTGAAGTTAATGAATAAGAGTCTCTCTTCTTCATCAACTTGATTAAATTTTTTGAAGCATTTCTCTTTTGAAAAAAAAATAAAAATAAAAAATAAAAAATAAAGGTATAAACATGAAAACCAATCATTGATTGGCATGTTTATACAGAAAAGATAGGGTGAAAATCAGAGTCTCTCTGACACTCTAACTTTTCCCATTTTTGTTTTTACAAGAAGTTGTTACAAAAATCATGAGTTCAGTTCCATAGTGCTTATGATTCATTTCATTTCATTTCACTCCATTCACTTATCCATCCATACTCCATCTCATCCATCATTCATATTTCACTCCATTCCACATTTCATTCATCTCATTCCATCTTCCATCCATCTCATTTTCATGTCAAAATACAATATTTGATGTCTTGCTGTAAGTGAATAAAACATGTCATGAATTGTAGTACAGTTCTTATGTTATTTCACTTCATTTCATAAACCGAATCCATTCCATTTCATCATCCACTTCATACATATCATAATCCATCATCCATCTTCATTCATACCATTTAACATTTCACCCATATTCCAAAAACATTCCATTTCATGATTAAAGTGCTCTACAGGAACATTCTGCAGCTCAGTGGACATTTTGCAGCTGATCAGCCTTTCTGCAGCCAGACAGTCTTTCCGCAGCTACAAACCCTGAAGGCATCAACCAACAGACATTAGAATTGCAACAAAGATACCCAGTGTATCCATGAATCAAAAGCATCAAGAAAATTATGAAGACTCCTCCAAAGGTGAACAAGAAGACAAAGGCTACAAAAATCAAATGAAAGGCAGAGGTAACAAGTTTAAATTATAATGGCATTTCATAAAAGTTTAGCATAGTTTAGTTATGGATTGTTCGAAAAGGTTGTTTTAATTGTTTTTATTGATCAACACCAATAAACCCTCCACAGACTTTGGATTAAAATCTTCCATTTCAAATTTAATATCCGATATCATTTAAGCGGTTAAAAATGGCCGAGGTATTTGAATTCTCCACGTCTCTTAACCAAATCATTCAATGATGATTTCCTCTGCCGTCGTAAAAATCTCCGCCGTCTCTTCAATCATTAATACATTCCCTCCACCTCACTCCACTACTTCATTCCGTGACCACTGCCATCACTCCATTCTGTAGCCGGCATTTCATTCCGTAGACAGAGATATTATTATCACCGAGAGCAGAGCCAAAGGATATCAGTTTGAATAGCATTGAGCATTGTAAACTCAGAGCAGAGCAAAAGGGTAAATTCAGAGGTATAGCAGCGTGAGAATTTGAAGCCATTTGATTCCGTGGGCAGACAAAATATCACTGTGGACAGAGTTTGAGCATTTTCACTATAAACACAGAAGTGTAGCAGTGTGGAGTTTGAAGTCTTTTGTCACTAGAAGATAGAGGTGTTGCAGTGTTGAATTCGAAACCATTTGCTACCAAGAGCCAGAGGTATTG
The DNA here is from genome assembly GCA_034641835.2 of Pinus albicaulis. NCBI lineage: Eukaryota > Viridiplantae > Streptophyta > Pinopsida > Pinales > Pinaceae > Pinus > Pinus albicaulis. The sequence goes on from CM076573.1 coordinate 334,128,561, forward strand.
TAGTGAAGAAATTGAAGCCAGTTGTCACTGTCAAACAGAGACATATCAGTCCAAAGTTCAATTGTCAACAGAGGCATATCAGCCCGAGGTTTTGAAGCTGTTGCCACTATAAATCAGAGGTATGTCATTCCAAAGTTGAAACCATTTCCATTCAGAACTTAAAGCCATTTCAATCCGAAAGTGAAAGCCATTGTTTTTGTGGGTAGAAGAGTGTTAATTTGAAAATTGAAGAAGCAATCATGGGTTTCATTGTAAGGACTGAACCAGTGGGTTCAAAATATTTAGAAGGCTACCCTCAATGCAAAGAAATGTTACAACAAATAGGATGGCTTCAATTTTTGGAGAAATTTAATGGCTTCCACAAGGAAGTCACTAAAACATTTGCAAGATCATTTCAAGGAACCGAAGTTGAAGTAGGATATGTCAAATTTACTGTCACTGAAGTTTTCATTGCAGAGGCTACAGGGTTGCTCAGAACTGGAGAGAGATGGTTTAAAAATAGAGAATTCCACAATGACTCCTGGAAACAAATTTTAAAATCACCAGGTATGGATGTCAGTGTATTTAAGAAAGGAATTCCCAGTTCTGCATTGAAAAACAAATGGAGAAACATACTACTTCTTCTGCAAAAAATTATTACATGTGAGGGTAGATATGGAACATTTTATGTCTACCACATTAGACTAATGATGCATTTCCTGGGGGAAGACTTAAACCTACCATATTTCTTGCTTCAAATTCTGAAGAAGATGGCTTCCTGTGTTCAGAGAAGAGTTCAATTTTTAGAGACAACCCTATATCATCATGGTTTGGTCAAAATTTTGATTGAACATCATCTAGCTAAAACAAATGATACATGGGATGATTTCTTAATAAGAAATCATTTTGAAGAAGAAAAAGAACCATCACCTGAACCACAGCCTACAAAGAGAAGTAGGAAATGGAGGGCTTCAAAAGTTGAAATTGACAAACCAGTCCAAGAGAGCAGTGAGGAAATCATTTTAGAAAAGTTGACTCAAATCAAGAAGCAACTTAAAGAAGAAAAGATAATCAGGAAATCTACCATGGAGAAGGGAGAAGGATCTTCTCAGCCTAGAAGAAGCCACAGACTCAAAGGGAAACTGAAGAAAACACTAATCAAACAAACAAGGGTGATTGATATAGAAGACGAGGAAACATCCATGGAAGAAGATATTGAAGAGGAATTTTATGAAGGAACCCCTGAAATTGACCCTGCTCAACAAGAAATATATGACTATGTGGAAACTTTAGAGAGGAGAGCTTCAGAAAGCAGAGAAAGAACCCCCAGTCCTCCACTGTCTGAAATAGATATATTAAGAAGGGATAGGTATGAGTTGGAATTACTGAATAGACACATCAAAAATGAGAATGAAATTCTCAAGGATCAAGTCAAGCTAAAAACTGATATGAACTCAACCTTATCCCTGCATATAGACAAAGTGGAGAGGACCAATGAGAAGTTGAAGACAAGGAACAAAAATTTAATCAGGGCACTCACCAACCTAAGGTTCAAACTTGTTATCAGGAAACCCAGAAGACCTCTAGCTTCCAGACAAAGGAGAAGGAGAGGATTAGATGTCCTTGCAGAAGCCTCTGAGTTCATAGGATAATTTGCATGAGGACATGCAAAGAGACAACAGTGGGGGTATGTTGAGCCTCAAAATTGTGCTTTCTTTCACCTCATTTTACCTCATTTTCCCTTGTCCATTTCTATCTTAGACCCAATTGATCAATAAATATAGTTAAAATTACTTCTAGAATGATTTACATGATTGACTTGTTGAATTTTGTGATTTTTGCCATTGTTAAGCATTTTGACCGGAACTAGCTGCAGAATGCAGACATTCCGTAGCTAACCGGCGATTCTGCAGCTGCCTTCATGTTTGAGTATGTTCCAGGTGGCCTCTTGAGAAAAACCGCATATGGGCATGATCCACGTCATGTCTACATGGTTCGTTTCTCATCATGGAGGAAGAAACGAATTCTGGGTATGGTTTTGAACGTGGGGAACACATTTAGGAAGGAAGACTTCTATTAGGACTGTCTCAGTCCAGATGTCTTTTCCTCTTCACGCAACCACTTCAAAGAGTCCTAACGTGATTCCGATAAGGAAAGACAGTGTTCCTGAATTGTTGCAAGTATTGTTATGTGCATTTGCTTTATAAACACTTGGGAGACCGAGAGCTATGTTAGAGATTTTATGTTAGATTTGATGTTAGATTTTGTTTAGACTCTGTGCTACATTCCTGAAGACGCAGAGTGTTATGTTCAAACTATTTCATCTTTAATGGAGCAGACCGTGTTGTTTTGAAAGCGTGATTTAATTTGGAGTTGAATTCCGTCAGGTGGTAGAGGGCCCCTACCTCTTGCACGGATTTATTTTGCGTAAATTAGATAAGTCTTCTAGCTGCCTTTACGTTTTGAATTTGAATTAATAGTTGTTTTTAATTAGCTACTGTAGTTGTACTCATTCTAACTCTTCCACAAGAAGAAGCTCTTCCAAAAGACTATAATGATGAATGGGAAATGACTATAGTATTGTAGGATTAGGAGTTGAATTCATAGTTGTTTTTAATTAGCTACTGTAGTTATATTCATTCTAATTCTTCCACAAGAAGAAATTCTTCCAAAAGATTATAATGATGAATGATGAATGGCTATAGTACTGTAGGATTTAGTTGTAGTTTTGTTGTTCACTATCACAGTTACACTTGTTCTAATCACTCTTCCACAAGAAGAAACTCTTCCAAGAAATTCTTAAGAAGTTCAAGACATGGCCGTGATAATGAATGATTTAGTTGTGTGTTTGTACTAAGTATCATCTCTGTTCTTGCTCTTAAACGCTTGCCCAAGACATCATAATGACGAGTAGGATATGGATATGATATCTTAGTTTTTTTCATTTGCTTTCAGTCTATTTGCTTACAATTGCACTCAATTACACAGTCAGAATTGTTCTAGCTCTTCCAAAAGAAGGAATTCTTCCAAAATATCATTAATGATGGACAAACAGATTGTGTAACTTCATAGAATAATGCATGTTAGCATAGTTAGAATACTCCGGAGTTTAATTGCATTTAACTCATGTTCAATTACTTTGTTTCAAGTTTGATGATGACTTATAGTTCAGCATTGTTTTAGATTAGTGGCATCTTAGGTTCATTCTTAGATTAACTCATTGCACTTGCACTTCCCATTCAGATTGTCACCCACTGCACAATAGATTACTTCAGTTGTTAAAATTAACGAGACAGCCTTCATTATTCACAAACCTCTTCTTGTTCTAAAATCCATAATTGATCTATAACCATATGAACAGAAGACAACAACATTTTAAGGCCTGAAGTACCTCTTCAATTTCCTCATCATTTTATAAACAGAGCTCTTCCTCAAAAGACTACTTTGGAAAGAAATCAATAACTCTTGAGTAAAGGTTTTGTGACATTCAATTAAATTGCAGAATAGAGATAAGAACTAGTTCTAGAATAGAAGATCTTATGATGATGATAACAATGTTTTCCTCTCAATATGTTTCAAATCTCTAATCAAGGACCAAAATGTTGCATCATTGTAGGTTAGTTGTTTAATTGATTAGATAGAGGATTTGCATACTTAGTGATCATTTCTCAAGTTCAGTTTGTGTTTTGAATCATTTGCTTAAAATTCATTATCAAGCTTTGATTTTATTTAGTCATAGTTTAGATTTAATTTTTCTTCAGTGTTTCCAATTGCATTTGTCATTCCATCAATTAGGCTTAACTCTGTTTTTAATCACTAGCTTCTTTCCACTAGCTTTCTAGGCATTTTTCCTGCAAACATAAAACCACCAAAAGACCAAAAACATCATAAATCATCACAAAAGACCAAAAACATCACAAAACACTACACACAACGCATTAAGAAACAAGCACCTAGGGACATACAGTACACTTCACTTCAGCAGTTTACAAATCCTGGTTGACAATTAAATGAGCTCAGTTTAGGAGACTAGATTGAGACCAAACAGTTAATCTATCAACAGTGGGAATAAAATTACATCGAAGTCAAAAACATTACCCAGACTCATGGCAAATTTGTCATCAAAAAATCAAAAAATTAAGAAGACTACCCTCATATGGGGAAACCAGTCTTGAACGTTTACAGAATTCAAAAATAGTACAGAGGTCCAGCACAGTAATATAATCTAAAAGAAGCCCAATTAAGTGGTCCGCGAAGCAAGAAAAAAAAATTAACCAAACTACTCCTCCGGCTCCTCGACGATTCGGCACCATCCTTCGAAAGGTCCAGGATCGCTAGGTGCTACCTCCACAGTCATGCCACTACTCCCCTCCTGAAGGCCCGAATGCTGGCCGGCTTTTTCTGAGCTCAGACCCGCCAGACAGGTGCATTGTTCTTCCATTTGGGCCTCCTCACGGAAAACCACAGTAATTGAAGCTCTGATTCGTGGGCGGTTTAGAGAGAAATTAAAGGGAAAAATCACAGTGCGCTATGTGGGAGAAGGTGAAGCGGTGGGGAAATGAGGAGCAGGGGATCCCATACAGTGGCCAGATCCTAGAACCCAACCCCGCCCACTTCTAGTATCTGGATAGCGACCTACGTGATAATCACTAGACTGGGAAGACAACTCAGTTGAGGGTTGGACGGAGCGCACAGGGGTTGACCTCTAGTGCTCCCCCTGCGGAAACACATCCTTTGACGCAGGCGAGGCATGGGTGCAGTCTCAGCAGTGGGCACAAGAGGAGATGGAGAAGCAAAATTCCAAGAAACAGAGGAAGATAGACAAGGACCAGACCAAGAGAAATGCAGATATGCAACAAGGTCTAAGCAGCAGTTCAGCTGGCCACTTCTCCTTCTCGTCACAGTGTGTAGGCAGTGTAACCTAGCAACCGACTTGTCTGAAAAACCATAGCGAAATGCCATTTTATTGACCCGACTGCAATGCAATCGAAGGACGCCTGTCATCATTAATCTCTGATCATTAATGAGAGCCGAAGGCCAGATCATATTGGAGCATGCGGAATCGCTAAGAAGAGTGGAGGTCCGATATTGAACAATGTTAAAACTTAATGCAATTAGATGTGAAAACCTTGGAACTTAATTGAACAGTGTTAAAACTTAATGCAATTTATATGAAATCGCCACATCCATGTCCCATCGCCTTAAACGCCATCGAATGCACCCGCATCCGGGAACAGGGCAACATTTGATTAAGGACAGATGGTAGAAATTGATTGGAGAAAATATTTTTTTGGGCCACTCGCGTAGTGGAAATCCAGACCCAAAAAATATTAGGGCGAATTTGATAAGAAATTCGCGTCACAACTCTCCCTCCGTACGCCAGCCCAACTTCGGACCCGAAAAATATTAGGGCGGAATTCAATTGGTTTTTGCGTCACAAAATTGGCTGACGTCAGAAGGCTATTTTGGAACGCTAATTTGGTTTGAATTATGGTTTATCGCCGTTTGAAGTCCGGCGGGATCGACTTAAGAACAATTTTGTTTGATCCCATCTTATAAAATTTGCGTTGGTTTTCTTTGATAATACACATATTTATAATAAATCATGGGAATACCACACTAAACATGTGGAAAAGTTATATAAATTATTGGAACAATCATTTTTATGTAAAAATATCCAAATGTTCTTTTGGGAAATAAGAATTCGAGTATTTGGTTCATATTGTTTTAAAGGAAGGAGTGAAGTTGGAGCCTCAAAAGATGAAAGCTATTACAAAATGACCTATTCCTAAGAAAATCAAGGTTCGCAGAAGATTTTTTAGACTTACATGATATTATTGATAATTTGTTAATAATTATGCATGCATTTCAAATCCACTCACATATCTCTTGAAGAAAATATCATTTATATGGAATGATGAGGCTACTTTGGCATTCTCTCTTTTAATGGATGCCATGTCTTCTACACCAACATCGGTTGCACCTACTTTTGGTAAAAAATTCATAGTAGAGTGTGAGGCACTAGGACAAGGAATTTACATAACATTAACACAATAAGGGATATCATTGGCTTTTAAAATCAAGGAATTCAAAGAAAATATTTGGTGAAATCTACGTATGAAAAATAAATGGAAGCAATATTACATGCAATAAAAAATGGGGATAGTATATCATTGGGAGGTACTTTAAAGTCAAGATATACCATGATAGCATAAAGCATTTTTTGAAGCTACGATTTTCATTAGAAGATTAACAAAAATGAGGAGAAAAAATGCAAAGTTTTAATTTTGAGATAATCTGCAAAAAGGGTAAGGAAAATTTAGTACATGATGCTATTTCTAAAATAGAAAAGGCCTCAAATTTATATCCAATTACATTTTCTATTCCTAGGTGGCTAGAAGAAGCTTTCCATAATGGAAAAATGACAATAGTACTAAACAAAAACTAAAATTTATAAAGGATGGGATGAACTCTATGGAGCATTGGGAGTGAAAGAGATATACTTTGGTGCAAATGTAGAATATTTTTATGCACGCAAGCATATTTGAATAAACAAATATTAAGGGAGTCCCATGTCTCTCTGATGGTAGGACGCGGGGTTCCTTAAAACATCTCAAAGGATCAAAAAATATATTTTTGGAAGGAATGAAGAAAGATATTCAAAATTTTGTAAGAGAAGGTCAGGTTTGCATAATAAATAAAAGAGATATAGTAAAATCTCTAGGGTTACTTCAACCATTCCACATACATATTCAAAGACTAGAAGATATATCAATAGACTTTATTATAGGGTTACTGAAATATAAAGGTAGTATTACATTTTTGTGGTCATTTATATAGACAAATTTTGTAGATTTTTTTTGTAGAGCTCAAAGTACATAAACAACAAGCCAAGTGGCAGAAGTGTCCATGAAAGAAATTCATAGTCTTCATGGTTTTCCTAAAGTAATAGTAACAAAAAACTTTTGGAAATAATTATTTAATATGAGTGGAGAAACACTAGCTGCCATGAGTTCTACATATCAAACACAATCAAATGGTCAAACAAAAATAGTTAACAAATGTTTTTAAGGTTATCTACAATGTTACTCTTTAGAAAAGCAATCTTAATGGATGAAGTGGGTTCGTCGAGGAAGAATGGTAATATGATACTACCTATCACACATCTACTAAAATTTCCCCATTTAAGGCCCTTTATGGATATCCAACTCCTAGTATCTCATACTTTTTGCAAGATAAGTCCAAAGTATAGGAAATAGAGTCACATATGGAAAATACTAAAGAAAATTTGAAAATTATTATGGAAAACCTTCAAATGACATGAAACATGATAAAACAACAAGGGGAACAACATTGAAGTGAAAGATAATTTGAGGAGGGTAATTGGGTATTTTTAGATTATAGCATTATAAGCAATCTTCATTCAAGAAAAAGAAGAATAAAGAATTAGCTAAAAAATGTTATGGCCCTAAATAATTATTCATAGGATTGCACAAGTGGTATAGAAGTTATATTTTCCTTCTTCTTGCATTCATAAGGTTTTTCATGTATCTTGCCTAAAAAAGGTTTTGGGAAAAAAATATGCCAATGTAAATAGAACTTCCAAAATTAGATGAAGAATGAAAGTTGATTCTTGAACCACAAAAAGTTATAGATAAACATTTTGTATCTCTTTGACATATAACCATTATGAAGTACCTAATCAAGTGGAAGAATATTCCTCTAGAATAAGGTACATGGTAAAATGATCAATTCATGATCAAATACCCACAGCTAAAGGGTTCGTTTGAATTTTTGACAAAGGTTTTGTTATATGTTTTATATAACGTGCGGCGGAATAGTTTTATTGTTTGTTAAGGTCCCACACAGTGATCAAATTTGAAGGGCAGGTCTGAATTTCAATTAGAAGGGCATATATCTATGTCGCCCTTCCATAATGAAAAACTTAAAAAAAAAAACTTTTCAATTGACCACAATAAATTATTTTTACATTTCATTTTCAGAAAGACAAAACCATCAATCTTTATATTAATAAAAGACTGTTACATATACAACAATGAAGAAGGCTCCATATTTAATTGCTTAAATATCTCATTGGAAATGTCAACATAAGTCTTCAAGACACTATTATAATAATTTGGATACATACCACCGGGATATAGGAGATTCTTATGTGTCAGATTGTGTAATGCAATTTTGACTTTGTCTCACAAGGAGCAGCAGAATGGAGGTCTGGATTTTTCTTATAGAACTTTGTTATTATTATTTGAAATGTTGTTTATATATATGAAGACAACAATGAAATTATGAGCGTGGTGGAAAATTAGTCAAGCTCATGATGCCAAACCATGATGATGTAAGTTTGGAATTTAACATTTTTACATGTTAAAGACAAATAGTCAAAATCAATGACAACTTAGTATGCCATAATTAATAATCATTCCCTGTTCACTTTTGTTAATAGGTTTATGTCACACGATGATCTCTCTTCTCTGGCATTTACTTGTATTGAAGATCACTATTCTAGATATAAGGAGTTATTTTCTCCAAAAATAACCCTAGCCAAACATTGACAATGCATCAAGGATATCTTTCTATGCTTCATAAGTACATATGTTCTACTTCTAAATCATGTCTTGGAAGTGGTTGTTTTGCTGGAAATTATTCACCTGTTGATTTCATACCAAATTCTTTTTCTCATTTTCAGCATCCAATACATGAAAAAGTTAATGGTTTAAAACAACATAAATATTTGAAATTTTGCAAGAATTGTCTGGCACACTTTGAATATGAATTTTGAATTCAAGTGCATGATGCTGTATAGGGTCAAGTGTCATTTTGAATACCAAATGTTTCACAAGAAACTTCTCAACATGCTACCCTGCAGTAAGGATTAAATGACAATATTGCATCAACTATTTCCATAATAAGAGTGCACCTCGGCCATAAGACTAAACAACTACAAATGTTGTAGATCTAACAAGACCACACAATCAAATGTATTCCACAAGGCCAATACTGTATGAAAAATGAAAAGGAGTTTGCAACCAAAAATACCTTGGGCAACTAATTCAATTAGATACACCAAACCATCAGCAAAAAGGAAAACCAGCCTACTCAAAAGGCAAGCGTTTACCTCCTTTGACAAAATTTTGAGTTCCGAAACAAGGGCCTTTATTGTCTTGTCAATGCCCTAGTAATTTGAATGGGGTTTGCACTTGCTACAACAACCTAAACAAAAAGGTTTCATTTCAAATTATTTTCCACAAATTTAAGATACAACCATTGTCAGTTTTGTATTTCCTAACAAACTCATAAATTTTGACAAAAGAACCAAATTTTTTTAATACCTGATAGCAATTTTTTCACTCAAAAACTATCTTAGACTCAATAAGCTGAACCCAAAACTAAAAAACCAAACACCATAACACCCTACAAAAATGAATAGATGATCTTAATCCAGTACTATCGACAAAAATTTACCTTTACACCCTCACTTATTAAATCCTGTGTTGTTGAATTTTAACTTCAACTGCTGCAGCAGAAGGACGGATGCAGCAACAACATTTTTTTTGGAGGTTGCTTGCACGCCATCCAGAAATTTAATTCAGCATTTAAAATTCCTACAAGTTTTTTTTGTAGACGGCCGCAGCCATATTTCTGTACAAGATTGTATTTAAACACAACAACTAGCATTAACGCAATTCACCAACCAGAAATTAAACAAATAGAAATTTACCCCCCAGTTTTGTAAATTCAAAAGGAGGACACGTGGAGCATTAATATTGGATTGCATGAAATTGAAGGGAATCTGAAAACCTGAAAACCAGACCCGAATTTTTTATAAGGCACATTGGATTGAGAATTCACGTTACAAATTAGGCAGACGTCAGCATCCCATTTTGGAACGCGAATTTGGTTTGAAATTCAATCTATTCAGACTTTTGAAGTCCAACGGAAAGGGTTCTTTAATGTTTTGATAGTTTAATTTTATGTATGCTTTAATATATACATATGTTTTAAACATATGTTATATATATATATATATATATATCATATGCGAAATGAAAGGTGGGCCATAGAATTTAGTTTTAATTTTTTTTTTTTTTAAAGAGGGTTTATTATAATATGTTTTATATGTTACGGCATATAAAAATAAAAAGGACAAAAAAGCTTGGTAGTTTTTTTTATAGACAGTACATAAATTTTTTATTACACAGCAGTGTGTAAAAAGTGAAAGACTGAGTGTAACTTTTTAAGTGTGTATGCACAGCAGTGCGAAAGTGAAAAACACAGCAGAGTGTTTTAGAGACAGAGTATGTTTGTTTTGAACAGACGGTGAGTTGGTTTTATGCACTGCGTTTTGTAGCAGTCATAATTTTGTAATCCCTCTCAGTGAGGAAGAAGTGTAATAGTTTTTTTTTTTGAGTTATTGAAGGGAATAGAAGTTTGTTTTCAAAGTATTGAAACTCTATCTCCTGTCAAAGAAATTTTTATTTTCTCTGTGTTAGAGGAAGGGAGATTTATTCTCTATTCATTGTTCTGGAATTTTTCAATATTCCAACATGTGCAAGAACAATAGATGTTGTGGTTCCATCCCCAGCTAAATAATTTGTCTTTGCCGCAGCTTGCCTTACCAACTTGGCCCCAATATTTTCAACTAGGTCCTCTAATTCAACCAATAAAAAGGCCAAAACCATAGCATTGAGATACATTTCATTACACTGTCAATAAAAATAAAATTTGACTCAGCCATAACCCTTTCCTTTTATTGTTTTGAAAAGCTTTATGCATTACTCTAATGTGGCTAGGCCATAGGCCAAGTAGACCAATGGGTAACAAATATGTTTCCTTTCACCTTTGAGTTTTCAAATTATGCCTACCAAATCTAAGACATTTAAGAGGGGGAACTAATACAACGTTAAAAAGAAAACCAGAGCACACATCTACAAATTACCTCCTTAGCTACTGTCACACCATCATTAACTATTTTCGGAGAACTATGCTTGCTCTCTAAGAAAACATTTTGCCCTTCGCCCCAAGGGTGACTCCAACAAGATCAGCAAGTTTGTTCACACCGCCTGCAAGACAAATTGACAATGCTTTAAGTAAGTGTGCAATTGAATGCCAGACCATATGCCAAAACAAACCTCCATGAAAAATTAAAATAACACATTAAAATCAAATATAAGTGGACAAGGAAAGATCCACCGCAGTGAAGTTTCACGTGCAGGTGACCTTCCTTTAAACACAATTTTTTCTCTGACCTGCAATTTTTTTGTCATTGAGCCATCCTTATTGAAGTACAACTCCTTTTCCATACCTCTTGTATTAACTGCCTTCTCTCTATCACGTAATCTCAGAGTCCCTCTTCTTCTTGAGCAATTAAAGGAAATGGGTGAAAAAACTGAAAGAGAAGACAATTGTCTGCCATAATTATCAAACATTGCACCCAAATTCTTCCCCTTTCCATTGTTACCCAATGAGGTAGATGTGGCAATTGTTGTCATACTGCCCAAAGCAGAGGCCATATTCTCTTATCCTGAATATAGAATTACAAGATCTTCATATTAGTATGAACCTTAAAAAACATGACTCCCATTGCTAAAAACCACTTTTAAGTTGTAACAGGCAAACTAAACAACTATCGCAACTTTTGGCAACTTCCGGAGCATTAAGAGAGAAACAACCAAAGAGAAATACAACCACAATCCTCATTTTAATGAGACCGGACTATATATTTGCATTAAGATAATAGAAAGAAATCACGACTATATTAAGGCCAGTACAAAACAATCTTTAACCAGTGTCTCTCGCGGCCTTTAGGTTGCCATGCTAGAGGTTGCATATTTTTAATTTAAATTCTTGACCTCTCGTGCCCATATATGAATGCATCCAATGGGATATCGACATCAAATGCTCCTTTATATCCCCAAAAACAAATTCCCTACTACAAGAGCACCAGTATTGATGGATCACCCCACACCATCCCACCCACTAGAAACGGTGAAAAAGGAAACCCGAGAAAACTTCGGAAATATCTCAAGATGACTATATGGGTGGTTCTTATGAATCAACCAACCATTCAGAACATGCTCATCAATCCAAACCATGAGTATTATGTGACGATATTCAATCAGGCACTGAATCGGATTTCTGAAGCTATGTTAGAGAAACCCTAAACTCTCACTGAAAATAGGTGAAATGTGGCACCACTCAGATATTGACATGTGCCAATTGGTACAAGTGGTAGACAATTGGCATGCACAAACAATGAGGTGATGCAGGAATGACATGAAGGAGAAAATATCAGAAAAGCCCCAAATCTGGATAACTAAAGCTCATCACCAACCTGAGATTGACAAATTTACATGATGTAACCTATGAAATCGTAAATGAAGAAATCATAGTAACAATAAAGTAACCTATGTAACGATAAAGTTAGATTCATCCTGAGAGTGGTAATGGGAGAAATCACAGTGAACAATAGGAAACATGCAGATTTTCTTACAATCAAATAGATGAAAAAACACATACAAAAAACCTAGATAATAATCATGAACAAGCTTACTATTGAATTATCAACTATAAAGGAACTTACAAAATGTGACATTACGAACCTAGTCAAGCGTACAAGCAAAAATATCCTGGACATGACCCTGGTTGACAAGTTGTATTGCTCATGATGCAAGAGGATTTGTACCTGCACTGCCAAGTCAATCAAAATCCATCATTATCTATATAATAAATACAAGTAATTGATGTAGTATTTTTTACTCTAAGATGCATTCTTATGATAATGTTAGAACATATGTTGAAAATGTCAAAACATACTTGAATAAGCTCCTCTTCGTTTCAAGAAAAATTTATTGGAGTCGCATGAACTTGGAACAAGCCTCCCACAATCTGAAAGAGTAGCAACTAAGTCAACAGTGACTTTTTTGTTGCTACGCTGGATCAAGGGAGGTTTTCTCCAAGATTAAATCGCTCCAATAAATTATTCTCTACTAAACAGGGCCAATCACGTGAAGGTGGAAGCTCTTATGGCCCCTCCCCCCCCCCTCACATCACTCTCAATTCCCCAATACCCAATCTATATTTCATTTTTTACTTTCATGAGAATAAAAAAAAATATTCAATAACTAATAAAAAAACAATTCAACAAAAAGTACGCAAGGAAACATTGCAATTAATGCTTGACATAAAAATAGTATGATAAATGAGTTTTTTATATAACGCAAAAAACGTTCCAAGTATAGTAACATTTGTCTTATAATAATACAATATTTTACATTATCAAATTTTATTTTTCTTCTTCCTATTTCTAAAGCTCCTAATTACATCATCAATATCATCATGCTTTGCTCCTGTTTCATGCCTTTCGACCCACACTGCTGACCTAGTTGCGTAGCCACGATGTTTGGTCTCATCCAGTGACGGGGCATCGCCTACAAAAACATATAATATTAAATTTTAATTGTCAGTTTTTAAATATCATTGTAGTTCGGTAATAATAAAAAAAATTGCAGTGAGATTATTTACCTGGTGCACCAGTTGTCGCTGCTGACCTAGTTGCATAGTCACGATGTCTAGTCTCATCCAGTGATGAGGCAGCGCCTACAAAAATAGATAATATTAAATTTTAATTGTCCGTTTTGAAATATCATTGAACTAGTTCAGTAATATTAATAAAAAAATTGCAATGATATTATTTACCTGGTACACCAGTTGTCGCCGCTGACCTAGTTGCGTAGTCACGATGTCTGGTCTCATCCAGTGACGGGGCATCGCCTACAAAAACAGATAATATTAAATTTTAATTGTCGTTTTTTAAATATCATTGAACTAGTTCGGTAATATTAATAAAAAAAATTGCAATGAGATTATTTACCTAGTGCACCAGTTGTCACCGCTGACCTAGTTGCGTAGTCATGATGTCTGGTCTCATCTAGTGACGGGGCATCTCCTACAAAAATAGATAATATTAAATTTTAATTGTCAGTTTTTAAATATCATTGAACTAGTTCGATAATATTAATAAAAAATATTGCAATGAGATTATTTACCTGGTGCACCAGTTGTCGTCGTTGGGACTATTGCCCTGTCTTCCTCTCTGGTGGTAAGATCCTCAAGGGAAGCATTCTCTGTCATTTAAAAAAAAAATGTTTTAAGGACAACCATCAAGGTATAATTAGAAAAAATTATAAGTGGAAATTAATTACCGTCACGACCCTCATTGATAGTAGCATTGTCGGCCTGGTCCCCACTACAATGATCAGGTTGCACGTGAGGATCATCTACATCTGGCTCTAAAACTGGGTTATTTGCCTCATCGGTAGTTCTTCTCCCCTGATTTAAACAAAGTTTTTAGACATTAAATTTATGGATGAAAACAAACATATTTAAAGGTTAATGTTTTACCTTATCAGGCATTCTGGATCTTGGGACCTACCGCAAGCTTCTGCGACGTTCAACTACGACTAGATAGCCGAAATGGAAAGCGATATTTTTATCTTCCTCTGTAGTTTCTGTTCCAAAGTCATCACCCTACATTACATATGATTGTGTATTTTTAATCATATTTTATAGGATTACAAAAATGTTGGAAGGCGATACAATTAATTATAAGATGTTTAGCTACTTAATTACAATTCTTGCGGCTAATTTCAAGTAGCTGCCCTAGCCTAGCTTTTGATGGCCCTTTTTTTCAATCCTAGCTTTGGTTGCCTTTGTGTCAGGAAACCTAGCATCAAAAGATTGAATTTATATATGACGTAGCACACTTTTATTTTAGACATAGAGAAAATTAAAGCTATTGAATTAAAGTTGTAATTTACCTTGTGGGTCCAGTTGGCATTTTTCCTTCTTTCTTTGCCCTTTTCTCTTTTCCGTCATGGATGAGTGCTCTCCACTCACTCTCTAGAACTGTGAGAGGATCCTCGTATCTAGGGTTAAATTGCAATTGTGTCCTATAGGTGTCCCTGGTATATTTCAAATATTTTCTGGCTACCCGAGCCACTGCTGTTCTGTCAAATGTGCCGACCCCAAAAAGGGCTTCTAGATAATCTAGAAGTTATTTTTTCAGGTTGGAATTCTGGGAATTCCACCCTATGCGTATGGTTGGGCCAAAAATTACCAACGCATGGCTCTCCAAAAACCTGTAGAACTCATTGTTTCCTACACAGAAAAAAAAAAGAAGAAGAAGAAGAAGAAGAAGAAGATATTATCATTAATTTAAAAATAAAAATCATGATAAATATGTTTTAGATAAAGTACATGAAATAGTTAAAATATTAAAATTTACCTGGGAGTTGTACATGCTTTATAGGGACACCTTCATCGTTCACCAACAACGTGTCATTAATGGTCCCTGTGGAGCTGACACGTGTAGCTCCAGGAAACGCAATAATGTAGTTGGCCATATCAGCCTCATCATTGCCAACACGTTCAACGGTTGGCTAGGTGTCTGCTTGGGCAGGGTGTGTTTCTTGGCTGGCACCTAAAGGAGTAGAAGGTGTACGAGAGGGTTGCCGGGAAATCTCTTGCCCTTATGTCCCACTACCACCAACATCGGGTTCAACAAGTGCCAGAAAACGCTACATACAAAAGAAATTTTTGTTAGTTTAGTCAATGTAAAAATTAAAAATCAAACTATCACAATTCATCTCATGCAGAACAAAAAAAATATCCTTTTGACTTTTTATTATTACTTGATATGTTTCTAGCTGGCTCATAAGTTTTTTTATCCTCTCTTCTGTTTCAGGTGTTTGAGGCGCGTCTATCAAAGTATTAAATTCTGACCTTGCATCTCATGCCTTTTTTCGCAACAAGAACACTGGAGATAGGGATGAAGAAAGCTCTTCCTCAAAGAGGGAATCATCAAGCATACCATGGCTAGGTGTCTGCATATTTGAACAAAATTAATATTATTTCAATTATGTAAATAACTAAAATACCTGAAGATAGAGCAATGCGGGCACTTTACATGTTCTTCCACTGTCCTCTTTCCGCGATCATCCCGTCTTGGGGTTGTTCTTGTACTGCCTTGATCAGTCTGCCACATTACAATAAAATTATAAATGTAAAAACTTGAAAACAATATCTAACTTGAAAACACAAAATGAAAACTGAAATAATTTCTAATCAGACACCGGAAGACAGAGTTAGAGTTTCAAATATTCCTTGCATTGAATTCAGTCCTAGAAACATGTCATTGCACATTAAGGCACCCAAACAAGAGACGAGTTGACAATGAAGACCTTATTGAATATATTGTTGGAACAACTTCTAGTAAAATTGTTGTGAAGACCTTGAGGACATTTTTGGAGCAATATTGTTGAAGCTGATGGTATAGCATTGTTGGAGACGATCTTGAAGGGCCTTGAAGTGAAGCTTTTGGAGCAACTATTGAAAAATCCTTAGAGCATTTAAGTAAGGCAATTTCTATCTTCCATCACCTTTTTCCTTTCAATATCCTTTAAACGATTTTTTTGATATTTAATGTTTGAAATCATGTTATAATTCCTTGATTATATGTGTTTGGGGACTTTCCCTTTGAAATTACCCAAAAATACCCTAGAAATTTTATGTTCAGGATGCATGTCTGACCCTATTGTTCAATATTTTGATTGATAGTAGTAAACATAGAGAGTTAGGGGGCTCTTGACTTGGTTTGGTTGGGCCATTAGATCCCTAACATATACTAGGAAGAACCCCCGTTGAGTTGGAGGAGAGCTAGCCCGAAGTGAAAAGAGGTTGGTGAGGTGACAATGGGGCTATTGAATTACACATGGTATCACACTTTAGCTTTAGGACTTTATCTTAAGAAGTGTGAGATTTTGCTATATCAATTCTCAAATTGTTTACAACACTATTGTTAAGAACTAATAAGAAGTGATGTTGAGGGGTTTTTGGCTATAAAAAACAATAACATTTAAAAAATAGGGTTCTCATTCCTTGGCATTCCTTCACCTGGGCCTAGGGGCACACCAGAATAATTTCACACTAAACCATGCAAACTTAAAAGTAACTTAATAGATCCATAAAGTAATAATAATCATAATTCCTAATTTCCTATTGTATGATATGATGCAAATTATTCAAACATGAAGCAATGAAGACATGCAATGTCTGAATTTCAAGATTGATGAACCAATACAAGAAGTTAGAAACTACAACTTTGATTCAATACTCCGTGTCCTAACTCCAGGAAGGAATCTAGTTTGTAGTACAAAACATGCATCGTGTATTATCAATTCTTAATTGACAACAACTAAAGGTCATCTACCTCATCAATTCCTTTCCATTTTGTGTTTATGTTATATTCCTTATAAAAGTGTCAAATTTCTCTCAAAGTAAGCAACCACTGAATAAAATAAAAAATAGTTAAGATATGATTGAGAAATGGTAATTTATTTCTTGAAAGGATCTTCACAATTTCTTTGGTTGTTTTTCATCTCAAGAAACAATAAATGACCTAAGAAACTATCGTGATATAATATAAGAAACAACACGGTGCAATGGCCATTTTCAAAGCCAAATGATGTCCATTGAGGACATGGCATTTATTTGGTTCCTGTTTCATAGGAGTTTCGGGTAGAAATGGAACTTTGTTGTACCATTTCCAGTAGTAAAAAGGGAAAACCTTCTTTTTCCATGGGAAATAATTTACCTTTCCTTTTTTAAGATAATCTAAATCACAAAAAATATGAACTATACTACACACATTCTTGGATAATGTGAAAGTGGAAAAGGAATACCCTACACAAGTGATGCACACATGTACATTTGAACACTAATAGATTTTTGTAGTTGAAATGCAATGCTTGTTTTCATTTAAATGTAGGGTTTTTAAAGCAGGAAGAAATAATGGCTGCCAAATTAATAAGCGTTTCTTTGGGAAAAATTTAAATCTTGTATTGGGTGATGAAGATAATAGAGGGTATTGAATCTTGATTCTCGACATCTAGAGAGAACCCTACAGCCTAACACAATCCAATGGAATTGACCAAAAAAACCCAAATAGAGTCAACCCTACTATAGGAGGAAGGGCCTGTAGTAAGAACTTACCATTTTGCAAGAGTTGAGAGCGAATGCTATTCTGCAAGAGCTGAGGGCGAATGCTATTCTGTAAGAGCTGAGGGCGAACGTTGAGGGTGAATGCTATTCTGCAAGAGCTGAGGGCGAACGCTGAGGGCGAATGCAGGGAAAATGTTGTTCTACAAGAGCTCAGGGCGAATGCTGAGGGCGAATGCTGTTCTGCAAGAGCTAAGGGCGAATGCTGAGGGAGAATGTTGTTTTGCAAGAGCTCAGGGTGAATGCTGAGGGCGAATGCTGAGGACAAATGCTGTTCTGCAAGAGCTGAGGGAAAATGCTGAGGGAAAATGTTGTTCTGCAAGAGCTGAGGGCGAATGCTGTTCTGCAAGAGCTGAGGGTGAACACTGAGGGCGAATGCAGGGTGAATGCTGTTCTGCAAGAGCTCAAGGTGAATGTTGAGGGCGAATTTTGTTCTGCAAGAGCTCAGGGCGAATGTTGAGGGCGAATGCTGTTCTGCAAGAGCTCAGGGCGAATGGTGAGGGTGAATGCTGTTCTGCAAGAGCTGAGGGAGAATGATGAGGGCGAATGCTGTTCTGCAAGAGCTGAGGGCAAATGCTGAGGGAAAATGATGTTCTACAAGAGCTGAGGGTGAATGTTGAGGGCGAATGTTGTTCTGCAAGAGCAGAGGGTGAATGCGCGCGTGATATCAGACGTTAATGTAGCTATTGCGATGGATATAAGTTTCGTATTTTTAATAAAATAATTTTTATGTAGCGCACATATAAGTTTCGTATTTTTATGTAGTGCGCATATAAGTGTCGTTATACCGACGGCGGACAAAGCATCGCTATTGCGATGGATGCCTCCAAACGTCGCAATTGCGACACTTAGACATTGTGTCGCACTTGCGACGTTTGGAGGCAATCGTCGCAATAGCGACACTTTGGGGCATAGTGTCGCAATTGCGACGTCTTCCTCCAAACGTCACAATTGCTACACTTTGTCTAAGTGTCGGTATTGCGACACTTTTCTATAAACGTCGGTATAGCGATGGTTTCAGGTGGGATTGAAAAAAATTGGGGAAATTTCCAACATTTGGTCAAAAGCGTCAGAACCAAGTGTCAGAATTTCCCCCAAATGTACTAGTGGGTGTTGAAGACTAACACCTACAACCAGTTCTAGAAACATACCTCAAGTTCACAAAGCAGGCTATTGTCTGCCATTGACACTGAAAAAGGGAGGATGCAGATGAAATTTCTAGAAGCCTTGGTCCCACAGCCTCAAGGAACAGGAGATTATGATAAGGCATCATTCGAATTTAGTACCAAATGGAATTACACAAACAGACCAGGGAGATGGTGGCCGCCACCTTGACAAGTATTGTTATGAGCTTGTCAAAACTTCAGGTATCTTTATCCAATACCCAGTCGTAGCTCAAGATGGATAAAATATTTGCTATGGCTAAAGAATCAAGGAGTAAGTATTTAGAAGATTTAATAGTGAAGCTTGGGTATGACCTAACCAATGTTCAAGTGGTGGAGGAGCTTTTGAAGAAAAATAATGTTGACATAACAGCTCTCATAAAACAACTTAAGATGTTAGCAACAGAAGACCCCTTGGTTAATGGCATTGAGGAAGATGATTCATAGAAGGTAGAGTTAATGAATCTAGTTATGGAATAATCTACCCAAATCAAGAAAATGAAGACCAAGATGGAGAAGCTACTGAAGGAGAAAAAAGAAGCAATTCCAGTGGCATCCCACTAGAAGTTGTCCCAATTTCATCAACTCCATCCGCTTTTCCAGCAACTGCTAGAGCATCCATTGGGAAAAATCATTTGTCCAAGGGCATGGAAATTATGAACCTACAATCACAAGAAATCAAGAAATTGGAGGCACAGATAGGCATCCTAAGGGATCAAAAGACAAGATTTGAAACTGCCAATGTGATAGCCAAAAGAAGGTTGAGAGGTTGGAGAAGACAGACAAGGAATTTTCAGCCAGTAGCATTTTGGACCAAATGAAGATAATAATTTGGGGTAGTATCATAGAGTCAATGGATGAAATCTGGCACTCCATCCACATTATTTTTTAACAAAAAGAGTTAATTGACAAATGCACAGTGGTTATTGAAAAAAAAATCAGGAATTGGGAAATATGACAATCACAACCCCTAAAATCATAAAATTCCTAAACTCCAAAACTAGTTATGAGCTTGAGGAGTTGGATGTACAGGACATAACAATGACCATATTAGAGGTGAAAAGGTTCCTCACTAAGAGGAACTTGGTGAGACAACTGGAGGAGAAGTGTCATGAATTGGACATGTCCAACAACATATTCTTAAATAGAATTGAGCCCCTGAGGGAAAAAGGGTTGCCCTCACTGTATGAAATTAATAACAAGATGGTCGAAAAGGGAGATTAGATGACCAATCTCAAGGAAACAACTAAGGATATCACCAAATTTTCCAGCATCAAAGGAAACGTGACCGGTAAAGTTGTCTTGGATCTCTTGAGCAATGACATATTGATTCAACATGAGTTGAAACATGTTTTCCTCACTAGGCCCACTTTAAAAAAATACACAGAGGTGGATGAAGTGTACCGACAGGTCATATGGATGAAAATTTTGGGTAAGAAGGAGTATGCCAAACTCTGCATGTACCAAGATTGACAAGGCACCGTGAACACATCAGCAGAACCACTGATTTACGAAAAGTACCAACATTGCATCATCTTGAATGATCCAGCAAAGGCGGAAAAAAAGTAGAGCCAGATGTCAGAGCCACCCATCGTTGCCTCTTAGTGACCACCTCAGCCACCTTCAACCTACTTTTTGGATTCACGAAGAGCTGTCGAAGTTTCTTTTATTCATGAAGAGCTTCCTGATTTAATTCCACAGGTGATGTTTTGCCAGATATTTTTTTTTTAGGCCTTGCACGGCCACACTTTTCTAATTTTAGTTTAAGTGTAATTAATGAAAGTTGTCGAAGTAGATAGGGCAATCGATTTTAGTTTTTAGTTAAATACTACATGCATTGGCAGTATCAAGGGTTGGACCTTGTTGGACCCTACATTGTAAGAAGCTATTGTATTGGAGATCTGTAATCTTTGAAGCTAGGGATTAATAATAAAAAATTGTTTTACAGGATACTTGAGTTGTGTGAAATGGTGATGTTTTTCTTCTCTGTACCAAATGTTTCCATTGTTTCCCTTGTTGTGCATCATTTATCTGATTGTAAAACATAAATTTTAGAATAATATCTATTGTTGGAGCACCTTAATTCTGTCTATATTTGTAATCTGAAGGTTTTATTCTAAAATTATGGTTAAAGAATTCTTAACTACTCTTTAATCATTACTGAACACTGTTATTTTCCCCATATCATAATTCACCCTACTTTAAAGATCCATTTGGCACAGTTAGCTTGCGCTGTGATGCTCTTGAAAATTTGATGTCACAAACCAACCCTTTTGACTCCAAATCCCAATGGATTAGTTTTTACAGACCTGCTCATCCAACCAAAAAAATCAATCAAAAAAAAATACCACCATCACTGTAACTAGCCTAACATCAACATTCATAATATTAAGTAAAAAATAAATCAAAAATAGAGAGAGCCCTCTCTGAGTCTAGAAAGGCTACATCCTGGATTCGAAAGTCGTTTCATTTTGTCCTCTATCATTTATTCTTTCCAATCTTATAAATTATAGGGCCACAACATAATGGCGACCATACTGGGGAATAATTGAAAAGATTAACATTTCATCAGAACTCAGAAACCCCAGTCAAAACACTGTATGATTCAAGTATTTTCCAAAGATTGGTTTTTTCAGCTTTTTGTAAAATACTCAATCTATTTGTGCTCTAGGTCTAAATTCTGGCTCCCATAAGAATATTTACTAGATCTCATCCTGACCCAAACCCTCCAGCAATAGTTGACAATCCAAAGAAAATTCTAAGAAAAACCCTAGAACCTTGAGTCAAACTGTTAGCAAATCCATTCACAGAGCAAGTTCCCTCCCTTGAAACCTTGTGACCTTGCAGGATATCCAGTTCGATTTACATTTTGAACAAAGCTTATTCAGGACCAAATCTCAGAATTGGATAGCCTAGACAGTTTTTGACCCATCTATCCTAGAACATAGTCCAGTGGGGGAAGCCTCCACATCCACCTAAGTCGACCTTCAGCTTCTCCAACACTTTGACCCCCTTCAAGATCTGCTAGAAAAACTCACCTTGGCTGTCGATGATGCTTACCTTCATCAATATTTATAATTATCTATTTTGGATATAGAAAATCCCTCTGTTATTTCCAGGTCTGCTCATCCTCATTCAACCCATCTAGGTGTACCTGCAGCTCCTACTGCTTCCTTGAAAATTTCCCACCAGAGTGCCCAAACCACCACACATATACCTATTGTTCACCTTCCTCCATTAAATCCTCCACCTCCCCTTTTCAACCCCCCTCTTGTCAACCCCCCTTGGGTTACCCTACCACCAATCATGGCAGCCATATATACTCCATTGGTGTTTCCACCACCTATGGTACCTATGCTACAGGATTATCAGTCCAAAATTCCACAATTTGATGGGACTAGTCCTACAACCGCTCAACAGCATGTTGATAGAATGAATTACTGTTTTGACCTTCAAGAGATCGATGATGAAAGTGTCAAGTTTAGGATGTTTTCCAAAATCTTGGGAGGAGAAGTAAGAAAATGGTTTAAAGGTTTGACTCCAAATAGTATTCATGACCTCTCTTCCTTTCACCAACTATTCATCAATAGATGGGAAGTTAAGAAAAACCCTCTTCAAATCTTGTCAGAATATGACAACATCAAGAGAAATGTTGGAGAGAGTGTCCAAGACTACTGCACTAGGTTTAATAGTGTATATAATGCACTCCCTGCTCACATGAAACCCCTAGAAGGCTTATCCCTTGTTAATTTCCCAGATGGTTTTGCTCCAGAAATGGCTTATCAGCTGAGAGAAAGAGATCCTACTACATTTGAAGAAATGCAGAGGGGTGCAGTAAATATAGAAGCCAATTTTCTTGAAAAAAGGGCTAGAATGAGAAATGAGAAGAGAGTCACTATAAGGGAACAACCTGAAGCCTCCACATTTGATGCTAATATTGATAACCTGGTTAGAACTATGGAGAGAATGATGGAGAGAACTAGCCTAAATGAGAGATTTATTCCTAGGGAAAATCAGCCAGCTCCTCAAAATAGAAATCAAAACCTTAGAAGAAACCCCCCTCAAATAAGACTGAGAGAACAAAGAGGCCCTGGCCAAAAAATTAGGCCTCCATTCCAAAATAATTATGCTGATGAATATGAGGGAGAGGTCAAAGAATTAGAATAAAGTCAGATTAATCTAATGGGAATTAATGAAGTGGATTTTGTTTTCCTTACTGAAGAAGAACAAGATTTATTTTCCCTAACTCAAACTGAAGTAGAATATGAAGACTCTAAGGATTATAAACAAGGGTTTGAGAATACCATGATGGAGGTACATAGGAAATATAACCTTAGAAGCAAGAAGAACTATGATAACTCCAAGAAAAATAATACTGAAAACTCTACCAAAAAGGTCCCTGAAACCGATCTCAAGAAAATAAAAAAAAAGTTTAGAGAAATATGTTAATATCCTAGGAAAGAATGATATAAAGAGCAGCACTAGTAAACCAACTATCAGCCCTGCCAAAAATACTCAAGTTGATACCCCTACCACAAGTCAACAATCTGAGATTGCTGCAAAAATAGAGCTTGAGAATACTGATTGTTCAAATATTCTAAAAATACAGACACCATTCAATATTGAGAACGAAATTGCTAAAATAAAAATCTCAATTCCTCTCACTGAATTGGTGAAAAAGGATGTATATAGGTCCCAGGTCCTAAAGATTCTAAACATAGGTGAAATTACTAACACTGTCAACCTGGACAATGATAAACCTGAACTTTTGTTTGGACCAGAAGTAGATGGTAAATCCCAGGAGGGAGGTGTTCTCCCATTTTATATCAGTCTGAATGTTCATGATAAAATCCCCCATAATGCCATGTTAGATTCAGGTGCATCTCATAATATTTTTCCAAAGGCAGTCATGGAGAAACTTGGCCTTGAGATAATGAGAATTTACAAAGATTTGTACATATTTGACTCCAACAAAGTCAAATGTCTAGGTCTCATCAAAGATCTCTGTACTAATTTAGCCCAGATATTAGCCAAGAGTCCAGTGATGGATATATTAGTGGTAGACATCCCTCCTAAGTATGGCATGATTTCATCACGCTCATGGGGAGCCAAGTTACAAGGGACCCTCCAAATAGATATGACTTATGCTACCATACCAGTGTTTGGCCAAAAAAGAAGACGGTATAGGGAAAATTTAATGAAATACATGGTGAGAAGTCAAGAAAAACCACATAATTACCTCCTTTACTCTGTTCATTCTGACCTTGACTCATTCATTATTTACAATGAAGGAATTAATGAACAAATAACTTGAGAATAAAAGGACCAGGATAGAGAAAAAGTAGACCAAATGGAAATTGTACAAAAAAAAACTGAATCTGAACCTTTTTCAAAAATGAGTTTTGATGGCTCTTGTGGCAAAGCAGGTTAGGGAGTAGGGGTGTGGGTATGTAATACTAAAAATAATCATGCAGAGGGTCATTCTTACAAACTAAATTTTCAGTGCACCAACAACATAACAAAATATGAGGCACTCCTTTTGGGTTTACAACTGCTGAAGAGATTAGGAGCCAAAAGAATTTATGTTCATGGGGATTCTGAGTTGGTTATTATAAAAATAAAGGGAGAATATTCAGCCAAACATCCTAGATTGAGATCATACAGGAGCACTTCCCTTGACCTCATAAAATCAATTGAAGAATATGGCCTTGTTGGAGCTCCAAGAAATCAAAATATCCTTTCTAGTGGTTTTCTGTTTTCAGCCAACACTTGTCAATTAACTCATCCCATCAAGCAATTTATAGTGCAGATTAAGCATTGCCCAGCAATCCGTGATAACATGAGATACTGGAAAGTATTTTGTAATGACAAACATATTGAGAATTTCCTATAGTCTAAAGGTCAATTTTAAGGTTCGAGCTTGGACCTACATTATGAGGAAGATTTCCCCACTGAAGAAAAAATGAGCAGGAATGAACCACTTCGTGATTCTGATATTAATATTTCAGAAAATGAAGATTTACATATAACAGAGATACATAAAGACCCAGAAAAAGAGGAATTTGAAGTGCTCCAATTCAAAAATAACATCCTTCCTAGAGTACTTGTCCCTTTAGAGGAACTATTTGACTTCAATGACGTAGCTAGAAAACCAAAGATGGAACCTACAGGAGGAAACATTGAGGAGTGTAATTTAGGCAGTGAATAGGATCCCAATATGATAAAGTTATCAAACACACTGCTAGTGACTACAAAAAAAAAATTACATTGCTTTGTTTAAGGAGTTCATTGATGTACTTGCTTGGAGCTATGAAGACCTGAAATATTATGATACTAGTATTATATAGTGCAAGATTCCAGTCAAGGAGGACCAAAAACCTTTCAAACAGAAACTGCGCAGAATAAATATTGTCCTAATGCCATTGGTTGAGAAGGAGATCAAAAATATGTATGATTCCAAAATAATGGTCCCAATTAGATACTCTAAATGGGTTTCCAATATTGTGCATGTAAGAAAGAAAACAAGTGAAATCAGACTTTTCATTGACTTTAGAAATCTGAACAAAGTGTCACTAAAAGATAACTACCCTTTACCAAATATGGACCATATATTACAAAGGGTAGTGGGCTCCAGAAGGAGTTCTTTGTTAGATGGTTTTTCAGGGTATAATCAAGTGTTGGTGCATCCTGATGATCAACACAAAAGAAAATTTAAACTCCTTGGGGGACCTTCATGTATGTGAAAATGCCTTTTGGATTAATTGATGTTGGTGCCACTTTCCAGAGAGTAATGGGAATTGCTTTTTCAAAAGAGATTTTCCTTTTCATTGTGATCTACCTTGATGATATTACAGTGTATTTAAAAACTGATGAAGAACATCTGGCCCATTTAATAAGAGTTTTTGAAAAGTTCAGAAGGTTCGAACTATCTATGAATCCGACGAAATCATTATTTGGTCTTGAGGAAGGGAAGCTTCTGGGCCATACTATATTTGAAGAGGGAATCAAAATTGGTCCCAGTAGGATTAAGGGCATACTTCAAATCATTCATCCCAAGAACATCAAAGAACTTCAATATTTCATTTGTAAGATAATTGTTTTGAGAAGGTTTATACCAAACCTTGCAAAACTACTCAGAAACATCACCAACATGCTCAAAAGAGATTCAGGAGTTAAATGGATCATGCAGGCTAAATATTCCTTTGACTTGGTAAAGCATGCACTCACTAAAGCACCAGTTCTCATCAACCCTGATTTCACCAAGGATTTCATCATTTTTTCCTAATTTGCATCAGTGCGCATTATTGTTGTTGTATTGTTGCAGAAAAAGAGGGAAGGACAAGAGCAACCCATAGCATTTTTCAGCCAAGCCTTGAGAGATGCACCTTTAAAGTAAAATATCATGGAAAAACATGCATTTTCTTTAGTCAAGACACTGAAGGATTTCAGGGTTTACATCCTACATTCACACATCATTTCCTTTCTGCCCAACACAATTGTCAAAGACATCCTAATGCAGAATCCCGATGGAAAGAGAGGCAAATGGATTTTTGTAATACTGGAATATGATTTAGATATCAATCCCACCAAGTTGATCAAAGGACAGGGATTAGCCAAATTGACGTTTGAAACCAATTTTCAAGCATTAGACATCAACATGATCCGTTCATTGGATGAACAAGAGGAGCTGGCGACTCCACCTATTGAGGAAGCATTCCTGAATTCTCCCTGTTTCGCAGATCTATTATATGTTCTATTTAATTTAAATGCTCCTCCCAGTTTGTCCAAAACAAAAGCTAGATTCTTGAAATTGAAAGCTATCAAAATTTTCATCCTATAAAATGTCTTATACTGGAAATATTATGGGGGCATATTACTTAAATTTTTTCTTAAGGAGGATGCAGATAGGGTTATGATAGAATTCCATGAAGGGGATTGTGGAGGCCATTTATACTGGAAAACAATTGCTAACATGGTCCTTAGAGCTGGTTTCTATTGGCCTACTCTTTTCCCAAATATCCAAAAGATGGTAGCCACCTATCACAAATGTCAAATTTTTGAAGGAAAAAGAAAGTTGTTGCCCTTGCCCTTACATCCAATTTCTGTTGAGGCTCCTTTTCAACGATGGGGTTTAGACTTCATTGGGAAACTTCACCCCTCATCCTCTGCCCAACATAAATGGATCCTTACTACCACGTAATACTTTACCAAATGGATAGAATGTATCCCTTCCAAAACTGTTACTGACTAAGTGATTATCAAATTGCTTGAAGCCAATATCCTGTGTAGATTTGGTTTTCCTAGGAAAATCGTCACAGATAACACTGTTCATTTTAAGTCCAAGAAAATAGTGGATTTTTTCCATAAGTATCACATCTCTTTGGGGAATTCAACAGCTTATTACCCTTAGGGGAATGTATTAGTTGAATCCTCCAACAAGATTTTGGTTAATAACATCAAGAAACTACTGGAAGACAATAGGAAATCCTGGCATAATAGATTGCTGCATGCATTGTGGGCTAACAGACTGACAACTAAGAAATCATTTGGCATGTCACCATACCATTTGGTCTATGGGATGGATGTATTTTTCCCAACATCATTACGAGTGCCATCCATGAAAATCATTAAAGATGTACAGGCTGAAGAGAATTATGTACAAAGAAGGATAAACTAGACCATTCAACTACAACAATCCGTAGAGGAAGTTTACAACATAATTTAGGTTGTGCAAGAAAATATGAAGAATATCTTTGACAAAATAACAAAGGAAAATGATTTGAATATTGGAGATAAAGTACTGAAATGGGATTCCAAAAGAGAAGATAAAGGGAAGCATGGAAAGTTTGACAACCTGTGGAAGGGCCCATACATTGTTCATTCTTTCGGGGGGAATAATGCATTTTTACTGCAGGATATGGATGGAACAAAGCTTCCTGGAGGTCGTGTCAGTGGAAGGATGTTGAAGCATCACTTCTCCTTAGTATAGAGAAATTCCCACTCCATTGTAAGTACCAAAATTTTGGTTTTAGATATTTCTGAAGGCTACATTTTTGTGTTGAAAAATAGCAAGACAAATCCATGGAAAAAGTAGCAAGAGAAAATTCATGGAAATCATTGTAGAAGGAGTATACAAGGCTACTGGTCTTGGTGTTCTTGACACTTCCCTAAGAAGAAGTGCCATCCCCAGCTGGAGCCATTGTTAGATTCCTGTAATTTACAGTATCACAAGGTGACTGAATATTTCTTCCTTGCAAATTTTCATATTATATATATATTTCAATATTCAAAGCATTTCCAAAGAATATAAAAAGAAACAAAAAGAAGAAGAAAAACAGGGTGTAAAAAAGGAAAAGAAAACCCCACGAAAAGAAAAATAAATAGTTCTGAAAGTGTTGCAAATCAAAATTCCACTACTATTTAGAAAGGTTTGTTCAGTCATACAATTTAAGCATGATTGTACAATTTTGAATTTTTGTTGATAGGTTAGAAAATGAAGATTTTCCAAACTGTTTAATCTTGGCTTATCAGTAGATAGGTAGAAAATGACATTGGTTCAACAACTTAATCTGAACCAATAAGAGAAATAAGGGATAGATGGTAGGTTATAACTTTAAAAAGAAAAATGTTTCAAGGTATGAAAGTCTAAATGCACCCTACAAAGAAGAAAAAATGTCAGATTTATAGTTTGCGTAGGTAGAGAGGATAAGGAGAAAGAATTAGAGGAAAATGTAAAGTTTATTCTACAATGTACAACCTAAAAAATTGCATCATTGTTTCCTATGATGAAAGAAGAAAAATCAAAATGAAAGAAGTATTCATACTCTAAGGTTCTAAATAAGGTGATTCTATAAAGTTGGGGGAATTATGTTATATTTCCTTTCCTAAGTCCCGACCATATTCATTTTCCCTTATCCCCACCCCACTCATATTTTATTTACCCTAAAGTTTTACACTACCCCCCCCCCCCCCGACATTCATGATCCCAACCCCACCATCCCATCACACATCCCATCCACGCTAACCACCTTGCAACTCCCCACCATGTCTGCTCCCCGCTACATATCTGATGGCCGACAATACCTTTCACCCCCCCCCCCCCCCCCCCTCACCATATGAACTTTAACAATGGGGGGGTGGGGTAAAAAATGAGCGGTATCTATTACCATTGTTCCTGCTACATGTTGCGCCCATAAAATTTCGCACCACACCCCCCTCCGATACCACAGACCGCCATCACCCCCCTCCGAAAAGTGGTCTCCACTGTTCGTGATACCACTGCACCTTTTGACCTTTATCTTCACCATTGGCGCCACTTCCACCTCCTCCTACCCATTTCACCCAATCACATCACCTCCTACCAATCAATTATCCAATGGGCCTGTGCCTTTTCAATGACCACCAAATAGTTGTTTTAAACTGAAACTTGGTATTATGGCAGAGTTTAATCTGCTTATTAGTGTCAAATTTTTGAATGTTTTGAATTCATAGATAGATCACAACAAACCACAGTTGAATAAAGGAGTGCATTTATGAATGAGAAATCATCAGTTCTCCACAAGTTTCAATCAAGGTTTTATTTTAACTCTTCCCACTGTTCCTTTTAATTTATCCCGTCCCTAGTACTGATATGTAAGCAATCCCTCTCTCTGTTCCCTTCTTCTTTCATCCCATTCTTCACTACACAGAAAGAAACAAGCTATAAAAGACAGAAATGCCTCCAAATCCATATCAACAGCATTTTAATCCTATGGTCTACCCATAAGTGGACCTGGTGTTAGACCCTTGTATTTCACAGTATCACCAGGTGACTGATTATTTCTTAGATTTTGTCATGACTGAAAATTATATTCCATGGCTGTATTTTTTATCTGGATTTATGTAGGAATGCAACAGAATACAAAAATAACCATAAACATAGAGATTCATTGGAAATAATGCTTCATTTCATTAATATCAAGTAACAGAAATATGCTTACAGACATAATGGAAATAAAATAGCTAGGGTGTTGGTAGTGAATCTCTGAGAAGAGATGTGGCAGCTACAGACCTTTGAACTATGTTACAATGAGGCTCGAGGGCCTATTTATCATTGAGAAATGATGGAAAACTTGAAATGTCCAAAAACCTAACCCTAGGAGATGAAGCACCAAAACTGTGGGTCTCGCTTAGGTAAATTGGTGTTTCAACTTCCTGGGGATGTAAATTTGGCATCTGATCTCTGTTTTATGCGCTCAATAGCTTGTTAGAAATATCTATCCAAGGAGTACAACTTTCAATGTGAGAAAAATTGATCCATAGACCCATGTTGCTCCCGGGTTTCCCAAAAAAACGTCGTTTAGGGCCTCAAAACGGCTCCGGAAGTTTAGGACCTGAAAGAATACTAAAAATAGTAAGTTGTGTTGCAACTTAAAAACTGAAAGAAATGATGGTGGGGGTTCAAATGGAATAGGTGGGTGGCCACCAATGTCCACCTAGATCATTAAGGCCCCAAAATGGCTCCGGGAGTGCAAGAACCGAAAACCTGCTAAAAATAGTAAGTTGTGCTGAAAGTGAAAAGCTGCAAGAATTGATGGTGTGGGTCAAAATGGAATAGGTGGGTGGCGACTGATATCCACCTATATTATTCCTCCCTCAAGAAGCAATGGTCCCCATTGTGTTGAGATCCTCCATGAGATGAGGCACATTCTGTTGTCGAAGATGTTATGGACTTGCAGGCAGACATGCTGGATGCAATTAGTAAATTTGGTTTCTTTATCAGCCTCAAATAGTAAATGTGTGGATTTTTCTGTGTAGTCACATGAGGTATGGAAACATCAGGCAGCGTTGCATCGAGGGTCAGATCAATGGAGTGCTTGTCTTGATAGTGTAGAGGAACCTCTATGAGTGAGGAGAAATTTTCCTCGTATTCCTCCATGACTTTGTCCATCTGCTGCAGCCCTATTTCATGGTTGTGGCCACATTATTCTTCTTTCCCTGTGAGCGATTTATAAGGAAAATAAATTTTGTGGTTTGGAAAAAAATCTTACTATGCTTTTTTGTAGTATTCATAGAGATTACAAGAGGCGGTACTACCTCCGGTATCCTGTACAGGTTATTTCCAAAAGTAATAACAACAGCACGAGGTCTAGACTCATACACAACATGTCGCCTCCACAAGTATGGTTGGCCCAATTATACATCAGCAACAACACACAATCCCTCATCCATGAATGGCTTGATACCATATGGAAGGCAGCACTGCTGGCAGATGCGGAGATCCCTCCCTGGGTGGAGCCACCTAATGGTATACGACTGTGGGTGTGCTATGGTCGGTAGGCTGAGCCACTTCATGACCTCTGCTAAAATGAGGTTCTTTTGGCTTCCGCTATCGATAAGAAATTGCAGTGGAGAACCCTTCACCCACATCTGCAAATGGAAGAGGCGCTCCCCCTCCTTTGGATCCTCTAGATCATCCCTCTGGATCTTGGTGGTGGAAACAATGGAATTGGGATCCGCATCAATGATCTACTTCCATTTTTCATTACCTTTGTCTGGTTCTGACTCAGGATAAAAAAATGCATCTGATTCGAGTGCCTTTAGTTCGGCCACCAATGATTGTTTGGCCTGACACTCGTTAGTGCTATGAGTGGGGTTGTTATGAAATTCACAGCACTTCCCTGTGTCCTTATTTGGATTTTTGGTGTTGTTCTGAGTCGCACCGCTTTAGCCTTGCCCCTTGTTCTTTGGTTCAGGAGCACCTTTTGAATTCGCAGATCCAAACTCTCACTTCTTCTACTTAAATTTATGCTGGATCTTAGCGGCATAGTGATATGTCGTGCCAAGCGATGTAATGTCAAGGAAATCCATTTCCTCCTAAATGTGTTTGTGTAGACATCTGTGGTACTTGAGCACCAAATGTCTCTATGAATCTTTAATACCCAACTTTTTGCACAGGGTATGGAATAGATTCGTCAGTTCGTGCACATCTTGATCCCTTTGTTGCCGCAGCGTGGTCCATTCGATGTATTTGTCCTCATAGCTCTCCATGGGTTAATATTGTTCCTTGATTCCATCTCAGAACGAATTCCAAGTGGGTGTGGCTGAGAACAAAGAGGGTTCCCCTTCATCCTCTTGCTCATAGTAGGTTTCCCACCAGTCTTTAACATTGGGGGCAACTTTGAGGAGTGCAAAAATAATATTTTCTCGGCCAGAGAAATCATGGACTGAGAAATACCCTTCCAGAAAATTCAACCATCTATATATGGCATCTACATCTATTTGGCCTTCAAATATAGGAATGTCAAAGTTTACTTGTACCTTGAAGGAAGTGGTGCCTCGAGAGTGGCTGTTGGATGCAGATGTGTCGTAGGTGGGCAGTTGTTGAAGGATTTGAGCAAATTTATCCATCATTGCGTTCCTTTGTTTCTCGAGGGCCTTCTCAAGAAATATTTTGATAGGATCTCTTGCTCCCTTTTCTTTCTTTTCTTCCACCATAGAAGGTCGTCAGGGTTTGCGAGGCTGATATTGCAAGGGTTCAACCAGATTGAGCCCTAACTCCTTATACCCTGACCGCATTAGGGACATGCAAAGAAAAATAGAGAAAAAGAAGAACGCTCTGACACCACTGATCCGGATTTATGCAGGAACACAATAGAATATAGAAATAACCATAAACATAGAGATGTAGTGGAAATAATGCTTCATTTCATTAATATCAAGTAATAGAAATATGATTACCGACATAATGGAAATAAAATAGCTAGGGTGCTGGTAGTGAATCTATGAGAAGAGATGTGGTGGCTACATACCTCTTAATTGTGTTACAATGAGGCTTGAGGGCCTATTTATCATTGAGAAATAATGGAAAACTTGAAACTTCCAAAAACTTAACCCTAGGAGATGAAGCGCCAAAATTGTGGGTCCCGTTTGCGTAAATTGGTGTTTCAACTTCCTGGGGACGTAACTTTGGCATACGATCTTTGTTTGACACACTCAATAGCTTGTTAGAAAGATATATCCGAGGAGTAAAACGTTTTGTGTGAGTAACATCGGTCCATGGACCCATGTTGCTCCCAGATTTCCCAAAAAAATGTCGTTTAGGACCTCAAAACGACTCTGGAAGTTCGGGACCCGAAAAACTACTAAAAATAGTAAGTTGTGCTGCAACTTAAAAATTGAAAGAATTGATGGTGGAGCTTCAAATGGAATAGGTGGGTGGCCAAAAATGTCCACCTGGATCATTAAGGCCCCAAAATGGCTCCGTGATTGCAAGACCCGAAAACCTGCTAAAAATAGTAAGTTGTGCTGAAAGTGAAAAGCTACAAGAATTGATGGTGCGGGTCCAAATGGAATAGGTGGGTGGCCACCGATATCCACCTAGATCATTCCTCCATCCTTAAGAAGCAATGGTCCCCATTTCATTTATATCCTCCATGAGATGAGGCATGTTCTGTTGTCGAAGATGTCATGGACCTACTGGCGGACATGCTGGATGCAATTAGTAAATTTGATTTCTTTATCAGCCTTAGATAGTACATGTGTGGATTTTGTCTGTGTAGTCACATGAGGTATGGAAACATAAGGCAGTGGTGCGTCAGGGGTCAGATCAATGGAGTGCTTGTCTTGACAGTGTAGAGGAACCTCTGTGAGTGAGGAGAAAATTTCCTCGTATTCCTCCATGAATTTTTCCATCTGCTGCAGCCGTGTCGGGGAGCCCTATTTCGAGGTTGTGGCCATACTATTCTGCTTTCCCTATGAGCGATTTGTAAGGAAAATAAGTTTCGTGGTTTGGGAAACAATCTTACTGTGTTGTTTTGTAGTATTCAAAGAGATGAGAGGAGGAGGTACTACCTCCGGTATCCTATACAAGTTATTTCTCAAAGTAATAACAACAACATGAGGCCTAGAATCATACACAACATATCACCTCCCCAAGTATGGTTGGCCCAATAATACATCAACAACATCAATAGGAGCAACATCACACAATACCTCATCTATGAATGGCTTTATACTGTACGAAAGGTGGCACTGTTGGCGGATGTGGAGATCTCTTCCTGGGTGGAGCCACCTAATGGTATATGGCTGCGGGTGTGCTATGGTCGGTAGGTCGAGCCGCTTCATGACCTATACTGAATGAGGTTCTTTTGGCTTCCGCTATCGACAAGAAATTGTAGTGGAGAACCCTTCACCCACATCTGCAAATGGAATAGGTGCTCCCCCTCCTCTGGATCCTCTAGATCTTGGTGGTGGCAACAATGGCACTGTGATCTGCATCAATGATCTTCTTCCCTTTGTCATTGTCTTTATCTGGTTCTGACTCAGGATCAGAAAATGCATCTGATTCGGGTGCCTTTAGTTCGGCCACCAATGACTGCTTGGCCCGACACTCGTTTGTACTGTGAGTGGGGTTGTTATGAAATTCACAGCACTTCCCTGTGTCCTTCTTTGGATTTGTGGTGTTGTTCTAAGTCACACCACTTTGGCCTTGCCCCTTGTTCTTCGGTTTGGGGGCACCTTTCGAATTCGCAGATCCAAAGTATCACTTCTTCTGCTTAAATTTCTACTCGATCTTGGCAGCATAGCGATATGCTGTACCAAGCGATGTAATGTTGAGGAACTCCATTTCCTCCTGAATGTGTTTGTGCAGACATCCGTGGTACTTGAGCACCAAATGTCTCTCTGAATCTTTAATACCCAATTTTTTGTGCAGGGTATGGAACAGGTTTGTCAGTTCGTGCACATCTTGATCCCTTTGTTTCCACAGCATGGTCCATTGGATGTATTTGTCCTCATAGCTCCCCATGGGGTAATATTTTTTGGGTTTGTGCTATATTCTTTCCACGACTAATCATGCACAGGGGGGTAACAGGGGGGTCGATATCCCCCCCTACACGTTGCATTGGGCGAAACGTATGGGGGCATCATAGGGGGGCCAGCCGTCCCCCCTGTCAGGGTCCGGGACAGTGCCCCAGAAAATTTTTTGGTCCTTATTTTCTAGTGGGTGGACCCGCCCATGTTTTTGTGCATGGGTTTGCACATGGTTTTGGGGCATGATGGTTTTCAGCCCCTAGTATTTTGTAGATCCGGTCAAGGGAACTATGTTCTAATCCAGGGTTAATGGATTGGGGTTTATGTATGCTTTGGCATGTATATATATGTGTTGTAACACTAAAAGGAATATAATGAAAAATCAAGTTGGTCGTCCCGATTTGGGATCCAAGGGGAAAATCTCTATGTTTATCTATTTTATTTTTTATGCTCTCGCTATTGTTTATTTTTTGTTTTTAAGATTCGTTTGCAGATAATTTCTGTACAGGGTTAAAACCTAAATTTGGTATCAGAGCAGTTTTGTCTTCAAGGGGATGCCTTTAATGCTGAGGGGTTTTTTTCTCAGGCCTGAGGTAGACCCTGTTCAGTGGGAGATCTGCAGGATTGATTCTTTTGGTGAAGAAGATGGTGAGCAGCGGGAAGATAGAGATTGAGAAATTTAATGGTCAGAGTTTTGAGTTGTGGAAGCTCAATATGGAGGATCTGTTGGTGGATAAATATTAGTGGATTGCAGTAGATCCAGGTACTAAACCAATGGAAATGTCATATGAAGACTAGAAGAAGCTGGATCAGAAGGCAAAGAGCACAATACAGTTGTGTGTCTCAGATTCAATATTGTTGAATGTATCTTGGGAAGCTACGACGAAGACCTTGTGGGACAAACTTGGTACTTTGTACCAATCTAAGCCTCTGGTGAATAAATTGTTCATGTGGAAAAAGTTGTATAACCTGAGGATGAAGGATGGAGACTTGGTGACAGAGTATCTGAACGCCTTCAATATTGTGGCAAGTCAGTTGTCATCTGTTGATATTAAAATCTCAGATGAATATAAGTGCATCAATTTGTTTTGTTCTCTACTAGACTCATGGGACAGTCTGGTTATTGCAATAGGTAGCAATACAACTACGCTGAATTTTGATGATATTGTCTCAGCCTTGCTATCAGAGGAAATAAGACAGAGAAATATGGAGGGTCATAATGGAGATGCCTTATTTGTACGAGGAAGGTCCCAGAACAGAAACAAGAATAAGGGTTTGAGTGGGAGATCTAAATATAGAGGGAGATCTAAATCTCCTGGAAATTTTGTAAAGGTGTGTTGGAAATACGGAAAGGAAGGGAACTACAAAAAGGACTGTAGATCTAAGGCTCCTGAGAAAGGAAAGGGATCTGATGATGCTCCTTCTGCAGAGGCAAAAAACACCTCGGATGAAGGTGGGGATGTGTATTTGGATTCTTCTTCAAATACACATGTAGATCATGATTGATGGTTGATTGACTCGGGTGCATCTTTTCACTTCACTCCCCATAGGGAGTGGTTCTGCGAGTATGAGAAATATGATGGCAGTGATGTCCTCCTAGGGGATGATAGGAAGGCCAGAATCGTCATATGTGAAAATTTCAAGTTGAAGCTGCAAGGTGGAAGGATTAGAACACTTCCTGGTGTTCTGCACATTCCTGCATTGGCCAAAAATCTAATTTCTGTAAGCAAGATGGATGATGCAAGTGTAAAAACAGTGTTCGAGAAATATACCTGTAAGATGGTTCGAGG
This sequence comes from Pinus albicaulis, assembly GCA_034641835.2. Classification (NCBI taxonomy): domain Eukaryota; kingdom Viridiplantae; phylum Streptophyta; class Pinopsida; order Pinales; family Pinaceae; genus Pinus; species Pinus albicaulis. The sequence continues at coordinate 334,165,360 of CM076573.1, forward strand.
AGCATTAGTATTAATGTGGGGATTTTGGATTGGAACTCTGTACAAGCTTCAGCGCAACGTTGTTATTGTTGGGTGCAATAGTTTTGTGGTTCCCGAAAGTGGAGTGGAAAGCCTAGCGGTCTCTGGAGAAAAGACCATGCTATGGCATCAAAGGCTTGGACATATTGGAGAGAAGGGCCTTTGGATACTGCATGGAAATGGTATGGTAGAAGGTATGTCCAATAGCTCTCTGGATTTTGATTTCTGTGAACATTGTGTGTATGGGAAGTAGAATCAGGTGAGTTTTCCTTTTGGTGCTAAGAGCGAGAACAAGATATTAGAGCTTGTACACAGTGATGTGTTTGGACTTGTGTCAGTTCCATCACTGGGTAAGTCTGTGTACTATGTTTCATTCATAGATGACTTCTCAAGGAATACATGGATATATTTCTTGAGGAAAAAATCTGAAGTCTTTGAGAGATTTAAAGAATTTAAGGCTCTGGTGGAAAACCAAACAGAGAAGAAGATAAATGTGCTGAGGAAAAATAATGGTGGGGAATTCTGCAAGAAGGAATTTAAAATGTTCTATAAGAAGTGTGGTATAGCACAGCAGAATAATACTCCATACACACCTCAGCAAAACAGATTTGCAGAAATAATGAACAAAACGCTGATGGAAAAGGCAAGAAGCATGCTTAGTGGTACCGGGTTAGGACAAGAATTCTGGGTAGAGGTAGTGGAGACTACATGTTACTTGGTTAACAGATCACCTTCATTAGTGTTGGAGGATAAGACTCCACATGAGGTATGGACTGGTAAGAAACCCTCTCTTTCACATCTGAGGGTATTTGGATGTGATGCATATGTACATGTTCCAAAGGAGAAAAGGACCAAGTCGGATAATAAATCTGAAAGGTGCATATTTATTGGGTATAAGGATGATTTAAAGGGTTACAAGCTTTGGAACCCGGAAACAAGGAAGGTTGTGTACAACCAAAGTGTGGTGTTTAGAGAGGTGAAAGATGTTGTTAAAAATGAAGTCCTACCAAAGGAACCTGAGAAGATAGAGTTTGAGCTAAAGGAGGATGAATCAGACTCTACAACAGAAGAAGACTCAGAAGATGAAGAGCCACAAACTCCAGCTTTGAGAAGATCAGTTCGGGAAAGAAGGCAACCAGAAAGGTATAGTCCATCTACTTTCTATTCAGGTTTTGCCTTAACTATAACTGATGATGAACCCAGAACTGTCAGGGAGGCAGTAGATTCAGAGGATGGAAAACTCTGGAAGGAGGCCATGGTTGATGAAATGGCATCCTTGCACAAAAATGATGCATGGGATCTGGTGGAGTTACCGGCTGGAAGGAAGCCCATTGGGAGCAAATGGGTGTTTAAGAAGAAGATGAATGTAGAAGGCAAGGTGGAGAAATACAAAGCTCGGTTGGTAGCGAAAGGTTATTCCCAGGTGCCGGGAATTCATTTTGGTGATATTTTTTCTCCTGTTGCCAAAGTTACTTCTATTAGATTACTTTTATCTGTTGCTGCTGCATTTGATTTTGAGATAGAACAGATGGATGTGAAGACAACATTTCTTCACGGGGATCTAGAAGAGGAGATCTACATGAAGTAACTTGAAGGCTTTATGGTGAAGGGTAAGAAAGAACTAGTATGCAGGTTGAAGAAGTCTCTGTATGGGTTAAAACAGTCACCAAGGATGTGGTATCAGAAATTTGATACCTATATACAGGGACTTGGCTTCACCAGAAGCAAGGAGGATCACTGTGTTTATTTTAAATTAATTGGCGACCGTGTTATTTATTTGGTCTTGTATGTGGATGATATGTTGTTGATTGGAAATGACAAAGAAATTATCCAAGATTTGAAGACCCAACTATTCTCCAAATTTGACATGAAGGATCTTGGTGCTGCAAACTATATTTTGGGCATGGAAATTAAGAGAGATCGGGAAAAGAGGAAGCTCTAGTTAAACCAGAGGAAGTATGTCGAGGCTATATTGTAGAGGTTCAATATGTAGGATAGTAAACTGCTGAATGTTCCAATTCCTATAGGTACAAAGTTGTCTACTAAACAATGTCCCAAGACACAAGAAGAAGAGGAGGATATGTCTCGAGTTCCATATGCAAGTGCAATGGGTAGCCTGATGTATGCAATGGTCTGTACTAGACCAGACATTGCACATGCAGTGGGAGTATTGAGCAGGTTTATGTCAGACCTAGGGAAGGAGCATTGGACAACAGTGAAGCGGGTTTTCAGATATTTGCGTGGCATTAGTGATTATGGCTTGTGCTACCAGGGAAGACCAAGATTGGAAAGAGTGTTGGACATTCATGGTTTTGTTTATGCAGACTAGGGTGGAGATCTAGATCAAAGAAGATCTACAAGTGGGTATGTGTTTAGCCTATTTGGAGGTGCAGTCAGTTGGATGAGTAAAATACAGTCTGTAGTGGCTCTTTCAACTACAGAGGCAGAATACATGGCAGCCACTCATGCAAGAAAGGAAGCAGTTTGGTTGCAGAGATTGTATTCAAGTATGGGGTTGGTGTAGCAAGCTATAAGCATAGACTGTGATACCCAAAGTGCAATTTCCTTGGCTAAGAACCATGCTTATCATTCAAAGACAAAGCACATTGATGTTCAATATCACTTTGTGAGATATATGGTTGAAGCTAAAAGGGTGTTGCTGGTAAAGGTGGACACTTTGAAGAATGTTGCAGATGCATTGAAAAATTCTGTGAGCACTCAGAAGTTCTCTTGGTGTAGAGAAACAATGGGTGTTACAAAGCTGGACTAATGACTCAGCTCTCCTGTGGCTCCTTGTGAAAAGAAAACAACAAGTGGGAGAATGTTGGGTTTGTGTTATATTCTTTCCACAACTAATCATGCGTGGGGGGGTAACATGGAGGGCGATAGCCCCCCTTGTACGTTGCGCTGGGCAAAACGTACGGCAGGGTCACAAGGGGGGTGGTAGCCCCCCCTGTCGGGGTCTAGGGCAGTGCCCCAGAAAAAAATTTTGGTCCTTATTTTCCGGTGGGTAGACCCGCCCATGGTTTTGTGCATGGGTTTGCACATGGTTTTGGGGCATGATGGTTTTCGGCCCCTGGTATTTTGTAGATCCAGTCAAGGGAACTACGATTATGTTCTAATACAGGGTTAATGGATTTGGGTTTATGTATGCTTTGGCATGTATATATATATGTGTTGTAACACTAAAAGGAATATAATGAAAAACCAAGCTGGTCGTCTCGATTTGGGATCCAAGGGGAAAATCTTTGTGTTTATCTGTTTTATGTTTTATCCTCTCATTATTGTTTATTTTCTATTTTTAAGATTTGTTTGCAGATAATTTCTGTACAGGGTTAAAACCTATAATATTGTTCCTTGATGCTATCTCAGAATGAATTCCAAGTGGGTGTGGTTGAGAACAGAGAGGGTTCCCCTTCATCCTCTTGCTCACAGTAGGTTTCCCACCAGTCTTTGACATGGGGGGTGGCTTTGAGGAGTGCAAAAATAATATTTTCTCGGTCAGATAAATCATGGACCAATAAATACCCTTCCAGCAAATTCAACCATCTATCTACGGTGCCTGCATATATTTTTCCTTCAAATACAGGAATGTCAAAGTTTACCTGTACCTTTAAGGGATTGGTGCCTCCAAAGTGGCTGTTGGATGTAGATGCGTCGTAGGTGGGTAGTCGTTGAAGGATCTGAGAAAGTTATCCATCATCGCGTTCCTTTGTTTCTTGAGGGCCTCCTCGAGCAATATTTTGATAGGATCTTATGCTCCCTCGTCTTTCTTTTCTTCCACCATGGGAGGTTGTCAAGTTTTGCGAGGATGATCTTGCAAGGGTTCAACCAGACCGAGCCCTAACTCCTTATACCCTGACCACGTTGGGGACATGCAAAGAAAAATAGAGAAAGAGCAGACCGCTCTGATACCACTGATCCAGATTTATTCAAGAAGGCAACAAAATACAGAAATAAACATAAAAATAGAGATGAAGTGGAAATAATTCTTCATTTCATTAATATCAAGTAACAGAAATATGCTTACAGACATAATGGAAATACAATAGCTAGGGTGTTGGTAGAGAATCTCTGAGAAGAGATGTGGCAGCTAAAAACCTCTGAACTATGTTACAATGAGGCTTGAGGGCCTATTTATCATTACGAAACAATGGAAAACTTGAAACGTCCAAAAACCTAACCCTAGGAGTTGAAGCGCCCAAACTGTGGGTCCTGTTTGGGTAAATTGGTGTTTCAACTTCCTGGGGATGTAACTTTGGCATCCGATCTCTATTTGACGTGCTCAATAGCTCATTAGAAAGATCTATCTGAGGATTACAACTTTTGGTGTGAGAAACATCAGTCCATGGACCCATTTTTCTTCCATTTTTCCCAAAAAACGGTCATTTAGGGCCTCAAGATGGCTCTGAAAGTTCAGGACCCGAAAAAATGTTAAAAATAGTAAGTTGTGCTGCAACTTAAAAATGAAAAGAACTGATGGTGGGGGTTCAAATGCAATAGGTGGGTGGCCACCAATGTCCACCTAGATCATTAAGGCCCCAAAATGGCTCCAGGAGTGCAAGACCCGAAAACCTGCTAAAATAGTAAGTTGCTCTTATAGTGAAAAGCTGTAAGAATTGATGATGTGGGTCCAAATGGAATAGGTGGGTGGCCACCGATATCCACCTGGATCACTTTTATTTTCAGAAAATAAGGAGAAAGTAGTGTTGTTGATAAGGTGTGATGGTGATCAAACTTCATTTTTTCCATCATTCCATTTCATTCACCCTCTATGACCCTCATTTCCTCCATGTTCTAAAGTTCTACACCTTATTTCTTTCAAACCCCTTCTTCAACTATTAACACCCAAATTTTATAGTTAAAAAAGGAGCAACACTAGAATTAAAGGAAGAAAAGGCAGTATAGAGACGATTAAGAAGAAAGCAGCAAGAAGAGTGTTACTTTTGGTTTGTCGCCTGCATGAGGTAAACTGTAATTATTAAAGGACCTAAATCAGATACTGGAGCTTCCTCTCTGTGTTTACCTAAACAGAGTGATAGTGCCTTGAAACAATATTTGGAAAACCACAACAAAGGGAGTAGTGAGGACCGTTGGATCTAATCAACGATCAACGACGGAGATTCAATCGCAATCGCAGATAGCAAGTTTTTTAGGATGAGTGCAAGGGTAAATTTTAAAGACAACGAAATACGATTTGCGATGAAGTGGGACCCATTCACCCGTGGCGTGCATATAAGCCTTACCTATTTCTTGCACTTCGCAGCCCACAGGTTTTTAACCTTACCTCTTAAGACTTATGCCAAATCTTGTTTTTCCGCCAATGCGATGAAATTCTGTTTATTCACCCATGGCATGCAAATAAGCCTTACTATTTTGCCTTATTAGCCTGAGTTTAACCTTACCTCTTAAGACTTATGCCAAGTATTTTTTTAACGCCGATGCGATGAAGTGGGACCCGATGCCAGCCACGCAAATAAGCCTGCTATTTCTGCTTGCAACCCGTAGGCTTTTAACCATACCTCTTAAGACTTATGCCAAATATTGTTTTTTCGTCAATGCGATGAAGTGGGACCCATCATACCTTACCGCATGTAAACCTTGCTTTTGTCTTATTCCTTTCCTTTCACCTTTCCACACTCCTCGATGCTTAATTTCCCACAGATCACACTTCGCACATTTTTCCACTTAAATTTTAAGTTCTAATTGAAATTTGTGATGCAGTTGGCCCCACCATCCATTGCACTTCGCAATGAATACCAGTTCACAAGATCACAAATTTATTTACCATACCTCATTGCATTTCGCAAGTTATAACTCATTCCATTTTCTTCAAAATTTAAATATTGCGATCGCTGATGTGCGATATCGCATCGTGCATATTATAACTTTTCACTCCATCGCACTTCGCAGAATTTAAATTTTAAATCAAATTCCCGAAGCATATCATGTTCCAATTTCGATTTTGCGATGCGGTTTGGCCCCACCATAATACTTCGCTCACCGCTAATACGCCATTCCTTTGCTATCATTCCCATTCCATTGCTCCACATCATCTCGTTATTTAGCATCGCATCGCTGATTCCATTTCACATATCATAAACTTTAAAATGTACGATATGCGATATTTTGACGGATCTGAGAAAGTTCAGGATTAAAATCTAAAAGTTTTCAAATTCGGTATATAGAGTTTTTACGTTGTTTTTCTTAGAAAAAGGGTTAAAACATGACAAAAAGGATTCGGGTAGCAAAAGACACCAAGGGTTGAGTCGGGCAAGGTGTTTTTACAAAAAAATGTTATGTTATAATGGCAAAAACGGAAAAGGGCAGCAAAGAACATCAACACAGTCACTAATCCATGAAAAGTGGCTAGCATTACACTAGACTTAATTACCCAAAGCCGATCTTTTGAAAAGCAAGGCTAGATGTTAGAGCCGTCATTCATTTCCTCTTCAAGATCATCACATGCAACCTTCAAGCCTAATTTTGATCTTACGAAGAGCCATCAAAGATTTTCGATACATGAAGAGCTGCTCAAAATCTATTTTACAAGCGATGGGTTGACAAAAATATTTTTCTCAAAGCCTTGCATGGCCACACCTGTTCAATTTCAGTTTTTTGTAATAAATGAAGTTTTCCAAAGTATATTAGGGCAACTGACTCAAGTTTTAGTTAAATACTGCTAGAATTTTCATTATCAAGGGTTGGACGTTGTAAGATTATGCATTGTAGAAGATCATTGTATTAGGGCACTGTAACTGTTTAAGATGGGCATCAATAATAAGAGACCATTCACAGGATTCTTGATCTATGTTAATGGTGATGTTCTTTCCTCTGTGTTAATGTTTTCTCCTCTGTCTTTTCATGTTGTGCATCAATTGCTCTGATTACAAAACAACAAATTTAGATTAAGATTTGCTGAGAGAGCACCTTAATTCTGTCTGTGTTTGTTATCTTAATGTTTTCCTCTGAAGTATAGTTAAATAATTATTAACTGCTCTTTAGCTATTTCTGAACCCTCTACTTTCTCCCATTTCATTCATACTGCTAGTAAGATCCAATCTGCATAGTTAGCTCGCCCTGTGAATGCTCTCGAAAAATTGATGTACAATTCAGCCTTTTATGACTCCATATCCCAATGGATTAGTTTCACAACTCTATCTTTCCAACCACCCAATCAATCAAAACCAAAAGTTCTCATAATATCTATAGATAACCTAATATTAGCAATTATAACCATCAAGCTAAATCATAAAACGAGGAGAAAGGATCTCTTGAGTCTAGGAAGGGTAGGTCCTGGACTCCAAAGCGGTTTGATGTTTTCCTCTGTCATTTTTTCTTGCCAATCTTACAAATTATGGAGAGCTAACACCTGGATCACTTGGCTCTAGCGGAAAAAGACTACAAAATCCATGAGACAGAGTGAGACTTTGATTTATTCGATGTCTACTACTAGCTCAAGGAAAAATTTCTCGATGAAGCTGATGACATTAGCCTATGGGACACCCAATTACCTCTTTACATATTTCCAAAAACCCATAGTTTCCTAGAGTTCATCAGGAAGTGGCAAGCCTGTTATGAAATTAATCATAGAACCATAGTCACCCCAATAGGAGAAATCATGTTTGCTATCAATTCCCAATCCCTTTAGCAAATGACGTAGGCTCCCACTCCTAAACAAACAATCCCCTTATCTTATGAAACTCTTAGGGAACTTTATCAAAAGCTTGACTTTGCCATTAGAGCAAAAAAATTTCAGCTTTTCATGGCCACTAATTCCCCAATTCCTACCAAGAATCCAGCCTATCCTTCATCTATCTTTCCTAATAGGACCTAGCACATTGTCACTGTTTTATCTTATTTATTGGGATGTCACACTGATCAGTGGGATGATGAGGCCATGATAGATTTTTTTTCCATCCTTTCATCAAATACCAGACCTACAGTCATGTTCAACTATGCTCAGTTTCTTGCGGATGTCATTAATGAACAATTTTTAAAGTTTAATATAGAGGAGGTTTTCAAATACACCTCTGTATTGGTGTATATGTTTGTTTATTTTTAAACTGGCAGGTTTCAATTTCAGATGACCAAGGTAAATGAAGATGTTGAGCCTCAATCTGTCATCTTCTGTACCACCCTGATATTAAAGGATCAGAAGAATTACACATACAAATATTTTTTGGATTTGTTTATGCACCCATCCATGAGCACACTCATCAGTACAGCAGAGCCAAGGATAAATGAAGAAATCAGAAAAACCATGCAGCTGACAGATCAAGTTAAGACAATAGATTGGTACTTGTACCAAAAATACACAGAAATCTGAGTCTATGGGTGTGATCTAGCGCCTTACAAATTGCAAAGTTCCTCTCCATGAGGGTCTTTGCACTAGAGTACATAAAGCAAATGATACATGCAGATGAGCTCCACTTTGTTTCTGCAAAGAAGAAATCCCAGTTCAAAATCAAGGCACAAATTGGGCCTTTCGTCTGTAACAGTAAAGCAGCAGGGGAGGGGAAATATAAGATACTGAAGGGGGTGGGTTTTAGCCACAGTTTCACTTGGTCTTATGACCCTGCTGGGATTATCTCCAAGAAAAGGGTGGAAAACAAATCCACACCCTATGTCCACACACACACAGGCTTGCAATTGGGCAGTATGCCAATCAAACAGAATGGGTGACCAACAGTCTACAAGAGGATGAAGAACATGTGATCTCCACCTTAGGCATCCAGACCCCAACACCACAAGAAAGGAAGAGTGCGGAAGAAAAATAATACAAGGGGAAAGATCAAGAGAAAGAGATAGGAAGCGAGAGGCCAAGAGGGGATCAGTCACCTTCAGTGACAGATACCTCTAGTAAAGAGTTTAAATTGAAATATAGGAAGAGGGCCAAAATTCATATGGATATTGATACGGGAGGTGAATCAGAGAAACAGACAGTGATTCACATGGTAGACACCCCCAGGTCATCTCCAATGGGTGGTCAAACAATGGCCTCCCCTACATCTTCAGCCACAATGTCTCTGCAGCAACAGGGTTTGCAGACATCTACTTCTAGGCTTACCATAGAAGGCCAAGAAAAATCAGTTTATGACACATTCAAGGAGATAAAGTTTAGGAATGAGGTGTTGAAGACTAACACCTACAATCAATTCTGGAAGCAGGCCTCAAGTTCACAAAGAAAACTATTGTCTGCCTTTGACACTAAAAAAGGGAGGATGCAAATGGAATTTCTAGAAGCCTTGGTCCCATAGCCTCAAGGAGCAGGATATTATAAGAAGGCATCATTCGAGTTCACTACCAAGGACATCCATCCTCTTGACCAAATGGAATGAAAAAAGCAGAACGGAGAGATGGTGGCCTCCACTTTGACAAGTACTGCTATGAGCTTGTCAAAACTTTAGGTATATTTATCCAATACCCAATCACAACTCAAGATGGAGAAAATATTTTCTATGGCTAAAGACTCAAGGATAAAGTCTTTAGAAGAGTTAATAGTGAAGCTTGGGTAAGAACCAACTAATTTTCAAGTCGTGGAGGATATTTTGAAGAAAAAGAATGCTGACATAGCAGCCCTCAGGAAACAACTCAAGATGTCAGCAACAGAAGACCCCTTTGCTAAAGGCATTGAGGAAGATGAGTCATAGAAAGTAGACTTAATGAAGCTAGTTATGGAATAGTCTACCCAAATAAAGCAAATGGAGACTGAGAAGGAGAAGTTATTGAAGGAGAAAGAAGAAGCAACTCGAGTGGCACTCATCCCACTAGAAGTTGTGCCCATTTCATCAATTTCATCAGTTGTACCAGCAACTGTTGGAGCATCCAATAGGACAGATTAGTTGTCCAAAGCTATGGAAAGTATGAAACTGCAGTCACAGGAAATCAAGAAATTGGAGGCACAGATAGGCATCCTAAGGGATCAAAAGGCAATATCAGAAACTACCCATGAGACATCCAAAAAGCAGATTGAGAGTTTGGAGAAAGCAGAGAAGGAAATTGCAACCAGTAGCATTCTGGGCCAAATGAAGCTAGTAATTCGGGGTAGTATCATAGAGTCAATGGATGAAATTTGGCATTCCATCCACATTATTTTTGAACATAAAGATTTGATTGACAAGTGCACAGTGGCTATTGAAAAATCAAATCAGGAATTGGGAAATATACCAATCACAACCCCTAAAATCATAAAATTCCCGAACTCCAAAACCAATTATAAGCTTGAAGAGCTGGATGTGCAAGACAAAAAAATAACCGTATTGGAGGTGAAAAGGGTCCTCACTAATAGGAATTTGTTTATACAGTTGGAGGAGAAGTGTCATGAATTGGACATGGTCATCAGCAGATTCTTAAACAGAATTGAGCCCCTGAGGGCAAAAGGGTTTCCCTCATTGTATGTAATTTATAAAAAGTTGGTCCAAAAGGGAGATTATATGACCAAACTCAGGGAAAAAACTAAGGATACCACCAAATTTTCCAACATCGAAGGAAACGTGACCAGGAAGGTTGTCTCGGATCTCTTGAGCAATGACATCTTTATTCAACATGAGCTGAAACATGTTTTCCTCACCAAGCCCACTTTCAAAAAATACACAGAGGTGGATGAAGTGTACCGACAGGTCGAAGGGACAAAAATACGAGGTAAGAAGGAGTGGGCCAAACTCTACATGTACCAAGATTGACAAGGAATTGTGAACACATCAGCACAACCACTAATTGACGAAAAGTGATAGCATTGCATCATCTTTAATGATCCAGCAAAGGCGGCCCAAAAGTAGAGTCATAGGTCAGAGCCACCCATCGTTGCCTCTTTCTTGACCACCTCAACCCACCTTCAATCCTACTTTTTGGATTCAGAAAAATAGGTGCCAAAAGATTTTTAGTTCATGGAAGAAGTTTGCCCACAGGAATTAATTCAGGGCTATTTTTTGTCACATATTTTTTGTTACGGCCTTACATGGCCATATCTAATTTACAGTTTAAGTGTAATTAATGAGAATTTCAAAGTAGATAGGGCAATCAATTTAGGTTTTTAGTTAAATGTTTTGTACATTTCGATATCAAGGTTGGACCTTGTTGAGACTGCATTGTGTATGTAGAAATTTGAATAATTTGCTGAATTATTCATCGAGATTATCCACAGTCACATACTATTTGAGCTTCATACATAACACATAATCTCTTCTCGCATTAATCATCACATGCGAAATAAAAACAACAAGCGGTATTGAAAACATTCACATGTTTAGACTCTCATGCCACATATATAACATAGTGTATGTATACCGGAAAGCTTATACCTAAAAACCCCCAGCTATCTGTATCATATAATGAATGAGAAAATGTAACAATACATAGCACAATACTCCTCACAAGTACTCAGTACTATCTCCAAAAGTTACACACAAACTAGCTCGGTTTTGAACAAGTCACGGGTTCAAAACTCCTCCACTATTTGCCTGCCTCTACTGCGCAATCCAAGTTGGTGTAATGAGAGATCCAAGTTCGAATCTCCTTGGCTTGATCTGCGCAATCCTCATTGGCAATCTCCTCCAATTATTGTGAAAATCTCATGCACACTATAGTCACAACTGATAGTAGACTCCACCCTTTCACCCACCTCTAACACTGGTCTCCACTAAACTGTCCATGCACTGCTGTTAACTGATGTGTTATCTAGTTGAATAATGAGTTAACAATTAGTGAATTAATTAATAATTAATTCACACCACTCATCTCTAGTGTATTATTCAGTTAAACTAAATACAACTAGTTCAACTAAGTTAAACCGAACACAACTCCACCAACTGTCTCATCAACTCCACCAAACTCTGCCACATGAGTTCTAACTGAAGTCAACCATGCAATAGCTCAAATGTTATCCAGGAAATTAGATTTCCATTAACATTATGCATTTGTCTGTGGCTGGTAAAATCCTCCAGAAAGATAAGACAATGTTTATAGTCCAAATATTATTAAGGGTTAATAATATTTCACTGGCCTACTTTTAGACAGGCAGTCTAAAAATAGACTTCGACGTGTATGTGTAAAAATAGTTGTCCATCTATTTTTACCAACTTGACCAATCATCCAAGAATAGCATCCCGCAACTCCTAGACCATGCTCCATATGTCTAAAAATAGACTCTTCGACAAAAATCACATGCTGTGGGCCCCACCTAGTTTACAGGTGATGCTTTCAACAGGATCGGGGAAAGATGTTTTAGGGAGGCCTCCTTCTTGTTTCTTGTTGCCATTTTCAACACTCTCTCAACAAGAAAGGACTTTCTTTGCATGCGACATGCAACTCTAATGTCTAGCCACCCAACCTTCACAAGCGCCATACAACTCGCCTCGACATGCAACTCCATGCATTCGCCATGCCTTTGCATGCGCCATACACGCTCATGCATGCACATGTAACTCGCCATGTTCCATGCACCCTTTACTAGCGCCATGCAACTCCATGCATCTGCTCTGCAACTCCTCGTGAATAGGATTAGTTCAACTCAATCAGTCTGATGCATCTATCATCAAAGTCCTCGACTTCTGCTTGGCCAATTGCACATGTCATCAGGAACCACTACGCTGTTGATCTCTTGCACCCATGCACTCTGCACTTGCTGTCAAATCTGATCCGTGCTCCAGTATCCGACACTGTCACTTTGATCTGCCTGCATCAATCCAACTGATCATGCTACTGTTGCGATGTGGGCACCTCGTAGCCAGGTTCAATTCATGAGATCCACACCATCTCTGAATCCTGCCTCGAAAATATCCTCTTGGGATCAATTATGCATGTCGCCCCACCTCCCACCTGGTGGTATAGCTGCATACCTCCCTCTTGCCCATCGCGCAGAATTTCTGCGCATGAGTGGTTTCTTCCACTCCATGATCCTCTTCTTGTGCTTGCTCCACATCCAGGAGTTCACTTTCACCTGCATGCAAAACTTGCTCCCTCTCAAGCTTCAGTTGCATGTCTTTCTCCTGCTTCCCAATAGTAGGAAGCTCCGTAGACATCCCATCTACTTCAAGTCTGTAGAGATTCTTTGCACGAATCCCAACCTTCTTGACTTGTCCCGTTGCCTTGTGCGGAAGGAAAACTTTTCCTTCTCTGAAGACAACTTCATACCCTTTATCCTCTAACATTGCGACTGAGATCAAATTCTTTAATTGACTTTGGTACATGCAATACATCTTGTAAAAGAATGAGTTTAAGCGACTCCCTATGAGTTATGGTACCAATGCCGGTCGCATTGTATCATCACCATCGCCCGACTCAACATGCATCTAGAGACCTTTCTCCACCAAGTCGAAAAGATTTGCATCTCCCGTCATGTGAAAGGAACGCCACTATCAAAATACTACCCTGATCCCAATTCACTAGACACCATACATGCGATCAATGAGAAGTCAGCTCAAATTGCGAGGCAAGAGCCTCACCGGCTATAGCTTTCCGGCTTGCTTTTTCTTCTTCTTTTGTGGACAATTTGTGGCATAATGTCCATGATCGTGACAGTGAAAACACTTCACTTTGGACATGTCACGCTCTTTACCATCCGCACCGGATTGAGAAGCATTCTTCTTGCCCTTCCCCATCCTTGCTTTGGCAGCCAAATTGCAATCTTATTCATTAGATGCCTTTGATGAAGATCCATCCCTGGTACTCCGCCTTATCTCCTCTTGCACAAGATCAGACCACAGTCTTTCCCATCCTGGAAATTTCTCCCGACCATTGACACTGTCCTAATATGCATGCCAACTTTTCAGAAGCCCGAGGAGAGCCAAGCTCACCAGTTCCTCATCCTCCACACTAACTACTACACTCCCAAGTTCATCCCTGCAGTGGACAAACTTTGTCAAGTATACCAGAATAGTGTCATTCTTCTCCATATTTATTTTCCTGAGTTTATCCTTGAGCACCAACTTCCTTTGGTCACTCTTTCTCTGGAACAATTCTGTCAAAGCTTTCCACATCAAGAATGGAGAATCTTTACCATGCAGGCTGGATACTATGTGATCCTTCACACCCTCCAACAGAATCCTTCGACACCTTGCTGTCTTCTTTTGCCAAGCTTCAATCACAGCAACATTCGTAGAAGTAGGCTTTGGAATTTCTTTCTCTATGAATTCCAATAGCCCATTGTCATCTAACACTACCTCCATGCTGTCTTTCCACGCAATATAATTCGAGCTGCCTTCCAAGTCATACTCCAATCGCAATCCTTGATAAGACATTTTTACTTCGACACCAAGAAAAATAGTTACACGGTCGGAATTCCATGACTCCAAACTCAACGCTTACGCTCTAGGTCGTGAGAACAAATTATTTCCAAATCGAAGAGATCGGCCACGCAGGAATTTACCAAACCTTTCACCTTCAAAGAAGGATGAATTCAGAGGCTACCTGGCCCGCACTACAGTCTCTGCCTATAGAAATAAAATGCAATCACCGTAATAGATCTGATGATCAATATCACAACGATACCATGTAGAAATTTGCTGAATAATGAAGATTCAAGAACTGAGATTATCCCGATCATAAAAAAATTCGATTTGCTGCATAACACATAATCTCTGCTACAAATTAATCATCACATGCGGAAGTCAAAAACAACAGCCGGTATTGAAAACATTCACATCTGCGCACATAGAAATTCCCAACACATTAACACAGTATGTATGGGGAAAGCTTATAGCTGAAAACCCCGCAGCTATTGTGTATATTATAATGGAGAAATCATGTAACAAACTCATTACAATACTCCTCACAAGTACTCAGTACTTTCTCATAAAGTTACACACAAACTAGCTTGGTTTTGAACAAGTCACAGGTTCAAAACTCCTCCTTTGTTTACTGCACTCTCTTCAAATCCAAGATGAAAGAATGGATTGAATGAATTTTAATTCCCTTGGCTTGTTACCACAGTCCTCATTGGAAATCTCCTCCAATGATTGTGCAAATCTCATGCACACTATAGTCACAACGATAGTGAACTCCACCCTTCACCCCACCTCTAATGGAGAAACCCAACGAGCTGTCCATACCTTTGAGGTGGTGACCATTTGATGTGTTGTTTAGTTGAATAATGAGTTAATAATTAGTGAATTAAATATGTTGAGTCCACCACTCATCACTAGTGTATTAGCCGGTTTAAAATAAATACAACTTCTAGTTCAACTAAGTTAAACCAAACACAACTCCATCAATTGTCTCATCAACTCCACCAAACTCTCGCACATGAGTTCTAACTGAAGTCTCCATGCAATAGCTCCACTTAACCCTCAGGAATAGCGTAATTCCTTCTGTCAGCTCCTGTGCCACATCTGTGCACTTAACTGAAGTGCTCCAAGAGAATAAGATAATATTTATAGTCCAAATATTATTAAGGGTTAATAATATTTTATTGACATATTTTTAGACAGGCAGTCTAAAAATAGACTTCGACCTGTATGTCTAAAAATATCTGTCCATATATTTTTACCAACTTGACCAATCATCCAAGAATAGCATCCCGCAACTCCTAGACCATGCTCCATATGTCTAAAAATAGACTCTTCGACAAAAATCACATGTGTGGTCCTCACCTAGTTTAGGTGATCACTTTCCAACTAGGATTAGGAAAGATGTTTCAGGAGGCCTCCTTCACTATTTCTTGTTGCCATTTTCAAT
Source organism: Pinus albicaulis (assembly GCA_034641835.2). Lineage (NCBI taxonomy): Eukaryota > Viridiplantae > Streptophyta > Pinopsida > Pinales > Pinaceae > Pinus > Pinus albicaulis. Next base: position 334,181,053 of record CM076573.1, read on the forward strand.
ACATTGTAAGAATTTATTCTATTGGAGATCTGTAATCTTTGAAGTTGGGCATCAATAATAAAAGACCGTTTTATAGGATAATTGAGCTGTGTGAAATGGTGATGTTTTTCTTCTCTGTACCAAATTTTTCCATTGTTTCCCTTGTTTTGCATCATTTATCTAATTGTAAAAAAAAAAAAATTAGATTAATATTTGTTGTTGGAGCACCTTAATTATGTCTGTATTTGCAATCAGAATGCTTTCTTCTGAAATTCTAGTTAAAGAATTCTTAACTGCTTTTTAATTGGCATTATTGAACACTGCTATTTTCCCCATATCATAATTCACCCTGCTTTAAAGATCCATTCAACACAATTAGCTTGCCCTGTGATTCTCTTGAAAAAAATGTTGTCACAAACCAACCCTTTTGACTCCATAGCCCAATGGATTAGTTTCTGTAGACCTACTCATCCAACCAACAAAATCAATCAAAACAAAAATACCACCATCATTGTAACTAGCCTAACATCAACATTCATAATATTAAGGAAAAATTAAATCAGAAATAGAGAGAGCCCTCTCTGAGTCTAGGAAGGCTAGGTCCTGGATTCCAAACTGGTTTGATGTTGTCCTCTATCATTTATTCTTTCCAATCTTATAAATTATAGGGCCACAAAAACTTCAACACTTAATTGTCAACCCCGGGTTTCGTAAATCTTAGAGGCAAAGAACAGGAAATTCCAGAAATAATATGAACTTTTCCTAATTATATTGCTACCTCGTTAATTACAAGCTTACAGAATCGAAAAGAATGATCACACGACAAATAATACCAAATAAATTCTAGTGTTGGAATATAAAAGAAAGTACTTTGCAAGGAAATAAATAAAAGGAACTCTCAAGCTTCTGTAAAAAATCATGATTGATGGAATGAATATTTATGTTTATCTTCAGTACAGTTGTATGAAATATTGATAGTTGGACTATTAAAGGTGTTTGTCTTCTTTAAATATATTCCTTCCCGCACTAAACATTCATTCATGTACTTCAACAACGTTCTTGCACTAGAACGTTGTGTGCAAGAACGTTGTGCCTGTACTAGAATTAAGTTTATATGTTGGAAGTATGTTTTGTACTTGTACTGAAAATTTTAACCCTCACGCAGGTAATCTAAGTCTTAGGACTAGAGAACTCTATTCCTGTATTAGGATATCAATTCCTATACCGGAACAAAGGCTCCTGCACCAAGTTTTCAGATTACTTTCAGAAAAAAATGAAAAGCATCTTAACTAAGGAAATAATTTTGCAAAGGTGAACAGAACCCTGAAAATAGCTTCCACAAGAAAAAAGTTTCTTCAACCAAACTTAATCTCAAAAAAAACATTAACTTCGAAAGTCAAGGCACACATTTATTCAAACAAGGAACTCTTTCATGAAATTAGAGAAATCATTTAATTATGATAGCAAGTTTGTTCCTGTGATGGCTATTAATATAGACCAAATCTGCCTTTTTATCTTTTTAATTCAAAAGGTTCACTTGACAATTTAATATGAAATTCGATCCTTTCCTCAAAAGTGTAAAGTGCAGGTACAAATCCTTGCATTATAACAACGTTTATTTTGTATTCATCAAAGCACCATTAATTCTTAAGTTTAAATTCTTAATATAAAAAATACTCATGTCTTAGAACACTCACTTGCAGAAACACATCAAGATATTATGAAGGAAAAGAAACAAAAATACTTTGTTGTAATGAACCAAAGGAATCGAATTGAAAATTTGAAAATTCACTAGTACAGGAAACGTGCTTGCACGATTCTCGCAAAAATAAACCAAGCTCTAGAAAAAGGAAAAATTATACAAGGTAAGATCACACTTAGTTAAGCCTGCACATCATGGATCTATCACACAAAAACTGCAAATGAAATCGAATCTGTACTTGTGAAATAATTGAAATAATTATTTAATTTGCGCTTTGCATTCAAACGAAATTAACACACCTTTAACAAGAGGGAAAACGAATTGGGTTGGTTGGGCCTTAGTCAACCAACTCATTTCCCTGTTAAGAAACCTGGAAACTAAGCTTTTCAGCAATGCATCATCATAAAATTGAAACCCAGAATTGAAACAACATGGCACAATCCCTTTGTATTATATTTCAATAATCAAATGTACATCATGAGGTCAAATCTAGCCCAGAAAGACGGTGATACCAACAAAATTACAGTAGCATCGCTAGCTACCTCATATCTTAATTCTACATTATATACAACCCTTAGGCCTGCGGTCGTAACAAAAATATAACAACGTTACAAAATAAGCCTTTTGGCTATTACGAGATACTAATCTAAGCCTTTAGATGGAGTCCTAATCTCTAATATTTTTTTATTTCTCTCCTGCTTTGAGCCCAACTCAAGATGACTGATCCTTAACGAGATATCTGCGTAGGTAGTGAGTTGTCATGGGAGTGTAGGATCTGCTAGCTGGTGCAGGAATCCTACCTACACTCAACCATACTACCATAATGATTAATACGTTGCTCACGAAATAATTTAGGAAAGAAAATATTAGCTGCAAAGATAATTTAAAGGTATAAAATCCATAAAATAAATAATTAAGTCCATGACAAGCCTTAAATATGAAAATATAAAGGGAGTGCAGGATTGGACATGATTCTTGAAATAGTGCAGGAATGAGGAGGTTCGAAGGTTAAAACAGAGGTTTTAGGTCATGAGTTTGAAGTAGGAAAGGGGTTAAAAATGAAGCAATTTAGCCTACCAACAACCTAGTTCTAGATATAGATCCATAATGTTATCAATGATTGTTCTGAAGTGAATGTGACTGTGTGACAGACAAATGATGGTGTTGCATAAGAAACTAACTATGAACCAAATTATATCTGCCCAATAAATCTCTGAGTCACGACCTTAACATGCTCAACCTGCTACCTCAACATTTTGTGCCTGTGGCTGAGGGGATGAATACCCTAGAACCCTAGCCGCACCCTGAAGCCATCCTTCTAGAAACTTTACCAGTCATGGCCTCAACCTTTCCTTCTCATGGATCTGGGCCAAGAGACCCAGATTGGATGCGTGCCTTTGACTATGGCCCTGATCCATTGCCTGGGCTTCTTGTGACGTAATTGTGTGAGCCAGAAACAAAAAATACAAACCAAAACCAAAATATCATGAAGCAAACTCATGAGAGAATATGTGCAAATGAACTTGGGGTCACTTCTATTTATAAATTTGTGAGGGATTGCTTGGCACTTTGACCAAATCAACATGCGGTTAGGTCGACCCATAAAATAATAAAATAATTCATAACTTAACTTCTGCTTAACCGATTGGGAAAATCTATAGATTGATTTTGATCCTCTCAAAAAGAGGAATCTTATTAAATTATTATCTCAATCATCTGAGTTGTCCAGGTGGAATTTAACCCTAGTTGAAAAAATTAACATTAGGGACAAGATAGAGGAATCTACTATTATTGAAAAGATTTTGAGATCACTAACCCAAAATTTCAATGCCAATGTTTCTTCCATTGACGAAATGTAGGAATTGAATAGTCTTACTCTAGAAAGACTTCATGGAATTTTTATTCTTACAAGATGAGAACAAAAGCGAATACATCGAAGATTAGAGAAGGTTTTTTTAGATCTACGTGTAAATAAAAACAAAAGTATGAGCCTAAAGATCCTAGTTACATCTTAGATGACGAAGAGGTGAAATTTGTAAGGAAGTTTCAAGTAGGAACTAGTAAATTCAAAGGTCAAATTCCCTTTAAATTTTTTTCTTGTGGAAGAGTAGTTCATTATGTATCCAAACTCCCATATAAAGAAAATCATGGTAAAAAATAAAAAGGAAAGGATATATCCAAGAAAAATGTCAAAAATAAATTCTCTGCAAAGAAAATTTTGTATTCTAATGAAGAGAGTGAAGACACATCTGATGATCAGGTAGATTCAAACTCAAATTCTAGCACCAATTATAAAATATTTATGGCTCTTGAATATCAATTTAATAGTGAATCAAATAATTGTGAAGAAAATGATTTATTAAAGGCATTAAGAGAAATTGATAAACTCAAGGATACAAAAAAAGAAATGGAAACTAAAGAAAGAAGTATTGTTAAGGAAATAAACTTGTTAAAGACTCATTTAGAAGCAACAAATAGAAGAGAGGAAGTCTTAATGAAACAAATTCAAGAAAAGAAAAGGAATTGTGAAAAGTTAGAATCAGAAATTATGACTCTAAAATAAAATTATGAGAAAACAAAATCACAATCATATTGGAATCTCAAATGGGTAAAGGCATATGAATTGCCAGAAAATATTACTAATTAAAAACACTCTCCTATAATTAAGACATGTCTTGGATAAAACCATAAGGTTTCAAGTCCACAAGGTGATGCAAGGACCAATACACGGCTCTTCAAAATAAAACTTAATAAAGCCATTCATCATAAAGGAAACCATCAAGATAAGAGACAATATCATTCCCCAGGTATAAAATATGGTTTTATGGATATTGTTTTACTTGTAAATAATTCAGGCATAAGGCCGCAAATTGTAGGTGAAGAGAATGGAATGGAAGAAAACAAGTTTAGGGTTACATGAGATGGTATAAGTATCACAATTTTGGACACATGATTAAAGATTCGGGGGAAATAGAAGTAGCCAAAGATGTATGTAATATATCCCCCACTGTATTCTATTGTACTTGAGGAATACATCTAACAGGGACTGCGAAAGTAAATCTGAGGTACATAGCATCATGGAAAGCAACGAATGGCAATTAGGTTCGTAGGATTAGTGGTGCACAATATTAGAGGGAGCTATACATTGATATGATTCCATATGTTGTTTTATTATTCTTTTTTTTTATTTTGGAGGTTTCTGTGGTGTGAGTTTTAATATAGGTAATTCAAAATCTCCATGGTTTTTATTTTTATGTCTATGTTTCGAGTCTAAAACAAGACAATTCTTTTGTTAATGATTTATGTTGATTAAGTTGATATGCCAAGTTTAGGGGTAGCATCACTTATGATTCCAATAACTCATTGTTAGCATTATGGTTTTTTACATTGCTTAATCTGGTGTTTGGGTTTGATGAGTTATGCATCTTTTGTGATCAATATTAGCTCACAAGGAGCATCTCCTATGATTCTATTGGTTCGTTATGATTAACATGAGAACTACTTATATGATATGATCTATGGATATTTCTATTGTGACCAATATTCTTATATTAGTTCTTTGGTACATTTATCACTATTGGAAGATAAAATGATGTTGTCATTATGGCAAGTTGATGTTCATTTATAATGAGTTCATTGTTGTTTATGATCAGTCTTCTTGCATTTCATTTTTTTAATTGGCATATTACTTGTATAATATGCTACTGTTAATATTAGGTTAATCATATATCTGTTGTTATTGTTTGAAATATGTTTTTGTAATCCTACATGGTTATGAATATCTCATATATGATGTTGGTTGGGTTCTAACGATGCTTCAAAGACGTACTATGTTGATGTAATGAATAGTCATCATGTATTGTATTGTTATTTGTTGATGGATTCCATGTATCGATCCTACATATGTATCATCATTGTTCCATTATTCAGTCATGACCATTGCATGTTAAAATCATATTGAAGTAAAATTTGATTCCTAGAGTCGATGGAGAAAAAGTAGAAATCAATCATGTATGAACACCATGTATCTGCTACAACAAGATTTGTACTTTTATTGCATTTCACTAGAGGGTCCAGTATATGCTCAGGAGGAGCATAGTCATTCAAGCTCCTTGTTTCATTTCAGATATCAAACTTATAGTGTTTATCTTGTCAATGAGAGTACTCCTCCCATTTTGGTACTACCCCTTTCCCTTGATGTCAAAGGGAGAGAGAGGAATTGGTATTTTTCAAGAGGTTTCCATAAATTCCAAAGTGGGAGATTGTTGGCATTATGGCTCTTGATTTTTCCTTGATGTCAACCTCATCAAATTTTGGTTTTATTCATGGTTTGTATGTATTATTACAATTTATTGTATGTCTTTGATTGTTTTCTTAGTATTGTGTCAAAATAATGGTTAGCAGCTTTTTTTTCACAATGGTATGCCTAGATGGATCATTTGATGGTCAATAGTTGCAGGAGTGCAGGATTCCCAAAAAAAATTCATGAGGTTTACATAGGATTTCAGAGGCTACAATCAGTTATAGAGATGTTGCAGAGTAGAAGAATGAAGTGTGTTGAGAGATGGCTTGAATAAGAGTAGTGGTTTTCCTAGTTTAAGCCTTTGTCGCGATGAAGGCTCATTAGAGTGGTTGTAAGCCTTTAGCTGATGAGAAGCCATGTTAACAATGTAGTTGTAGCTGAAAAATCCATGTTTCATCCATGCGACCATGCCTGTAAGTGATAAAGATAAAAACCACAAGTGAAGAAAAGGTTTTTACCATGGAATTTGTGCGCATGAAAGGGATTTATTTGGTCAGCCATTTAGTGAATTAAAATCAATGTAAATGCATGTGGTATTAGAGGATCAAAAGGCTATAAAAATGGATTGAATGGAAGAAATTGGTGTGTGTGTGTGTGTGTGTGTGTGTGTTTTCGATGAGTTCTCTTGTACAAGTGCACACTAGTGAGAAATTTTGGTGGATCAATGGCCAGATATGAAGGCATAACAAAGAGTCATGTAGTTCTTTGATATTTTTTTTATCTAAATCCTGGTTGAGAATTATTTGGTATAGTATTTGTATACATCTATTTTTTATTTCATGAATATTTATTTGTGCTATGTTTTGCACCATACATTGATTGTCATGATGAGTATAGTGAAAATATCCATGGTCTATATTCAAAGAGTTTGTTAAGCTTAGATCTATTACAAATGCAAGGATTTTGAGACAAAATATGAACAAATTCATTAAGCACACTTAGGTTGCAATGAGTTATAGTTGGTTGTGTAGAGTGTATAGATATATTCTTGACAATATTATGATTGATTTATAAAACAAATAAAAAATGGAATGATGATATTGTATGAGAAAGGAGTTTTATGTAGTGATATGATTGTATTGTTGTAGTATCTCATTTTTTTGTATTACAGAGAAGGATATGAAGACACCATTATTGTTTTGACTATGAATATAGAGATCAACGAGTGTATTTGACAGTATATGAAGATATTAGTATGTATGATAGATATTTTCCTGTTGCTTGTACTCAAGAAGTGTTTTATAACTTCCTTTTGACTTATGGGCAATGGGAGAGGTTGTTGTGACTTGCAGAGATCTTCTTAAACTTGACAGTGAGATTGTTTTGATTGGTTAATGATATGGTATGTTACATGAATATTATGACATAGGTTATTTTAGTGGATATTTGATATCTTTATTTGTGCAAAGAATATCTTGAGATACTATGCTAAATACTTTTTTTGGTTAATATCCTAATGATAGAAATTGATGAGATTGCTCTTGGATGAGTATGTAGAGATTGATGACAATGAGTTTGCAAAGAATTTTAGTTATCTTGACAGTAAATTCAAAGGCATTTATATGTTACAAAAAATGTAATGAATTTACAGTGAGACTCTCTTGTTTAATTGATGACATTATATGGTGAATGTTGTGCGTTAGAAATTTTTTGCTAATATAATCATCTTATATGTAGAAATACATAACTAGTGAATAAATGTTTTGATGAGCATGAGACTTTCCTAACAGTCTTGGCTTGAGACTTGACAAGGGTATAGAAGTGATTGATGTGGGAAAAAGGACGAGGATTTATGAGTCTAATAATGATATTATCCATCATCTATTGAAGTTATTTCTCTATTAGAAATGTCCTTGCATTAGGGTTTGATGCAATATTGCCACATCTATGTGGGAAGTTGTTGCATTGATTGCGATATTTGTAACTTGATGATTCATCAATCATATGTGTCTAGTTATTGTTTCTATGCCAAGAAGGGTTTGACAAGTGAATGAGTATGGAAAATCAACACTCCCTATTAACTAGGTTGGTATTCATAATTGTACAAACAGTACAAGGATGATCTCAAGTTGAAATGTTCTAAGAAGAATATCATAATCAACATATACAATGTTATATATCTCGATACTCTCAAGAAAAACTGCCAGTGTATCAACCCATTAAGGGATTTAGGTACCATCTAGGCTATCTGCCAAGGTACCAACCCAACAGGGATTTAGGTACCATCTAGGCTACCTACCGAGGTACCAACTCAACAGGGATCCATGTTTCATCTAGGATACCTTCCAAGACATCAACTCAATAGGGATATAGGTGTCATCTAGGCTACCTGCTAAGACACCAACTCAATATGGATCCAAGTGTCATCTAGGCTGCTTGCCAAGACACTAACTCAACAGGGATCCAAGTGTCATCTAGGCTACTGGCCAAGACACCAACTCTAATAGGGATCTAGGTATCGTCTCGGATACCTACCAATATATCAACCCTAAGCACCATCATACGAGATAATTAGCATAAGATACAACAACTCATCATCATGATCCATTCAACGCCTCAACCTTATGGTATAAAAATTAGTACAAATTTGTCCTCGCCAAGGTCAAACTTCTATGAACATTTATCCTTAAGGAGTACCAGTCTCAGATTTGTATCCAATCCTTCGGTCCCCTTTCTCTCCTCATGGCCTTCACTACACATATTGTTGTCAGACCTGGCTTAGTGCATGACACATGAACTACAAAATCATGTCCATCATCACTCTCTTTCAACCAGGGAGGATATACACATTCCTCCACACACAAAGGGAATATATCCAAGCTCCCTCTCAACTAGGGATATGTGTCCAACATCAGTTCCAGTGGAGATCATTGCATACACAAGCTCTTCCTATTACATCATCATGTCATCAGAGAACTCCCACCTTCTTAAACATCATGAATCCATCCTCCAACGCTTAGGGCCTTAAAAACTTAAAGACATACCTTAAAAACTTGAGAGTTAGACTGCTTTCTCAAAATACACATCCCTTTAAGGATTCAAGGCTCCCTTCTGAAGTCATCATTCATTTGTACATTCAATATTCATAATACAACAAGGTTTGGCTTCATCTTTCAATCATTAATACGCTCACTAGATGAAAACTTCAATATCATCAGAGTTTCTACTTCTCCCTCTTTCTTTCATGTTCATTATTATCATCAAGCACGAGTTTTGATTTGTCTTGTTCTTCTATGTTTCTCATCTTTCTTTCACAATTTTTAAAGCCTTCATTACGTACATGAAATTTTCATCAACAAGAAGAACCAAGAAAAATATACAAGTACAAGAGCATGATGTCAGATATGTTAATCTAGGATTTTTATGATTTCTAAAAAGTGTGCATGTATGGTTTTGGTTACAAACCCTAAATACCCCATGACCTAACCCTTATTAGGGTTTTTATTTTAGCGAAAATATCTACTACTAAGGTTTTGACTTTCAAACCCTAGGTTTTAGTTTTACTTAAACCCTTGTTAGAGTTTTTCCACAAACCCTAGATTATATCTGCAATCCCTAGAAATCAAGAGTTAAGGCTTCATAAGAGAACATATAATTAAGATTTTTTTCTTTTCTTTCCTTTTCTTTCTAAGGTTTTTCAAACCGAGTCCCATCTAAGGTTTACAAACCTTAGATACCAAAAACCTTAAAAATGTAATATCCACTAACCCTAGATTCTTACTATGCAAAATTATGCTAAAGGCCCTAATTACTTTTCAAACCCATTTCAAAATATCATTAATATAATTTAATTAGTCACAGAAATTATATGTACCTTTTAGATTTTACCTATTCTCCAATCTCGTCAACTTTATTCAAAAGGGACAGCCTTTTAGCATAGGGATGAGCTTCATCGATCATCAGATTTAGTATTGCCATAACAATATTCCAAACTTTTCTTCTTAATTATTCATTGTGTACAGACCAGCTTTTATGAATAAAAATCCTACGTAGATGTCACGTATCCAAACCAAATGAAAATTCTTTGCGAACTAGTTATTGCAGTCAAACAATTTGATGCCATATAATGACTTTGTCGAGCCATGGATATATATATATATATATATATTCTCTATGTTTTGTTGATCATAATTTGATCAAGATATTTGAGCTATAATATACGAGCCACGCCAGTGCGAATTTAGAGGTATATATAGCGAGTCCACTCGAAGTGTATGTGTCACGAATAAATTCAAATGTTAGCCAATGAATGATATGAGCCACGAATTTCGGAATATATTTAACATGCCACAGATGGATGTGGGTCATTTTTAATTACATGCGAAAATCATTCCTCAGAACTATAATAAGTGTGAGCAAGCTTCTATGATGCCGGCGACTTTCATCGTGTGCGATCATCCACAAAGAATACGAATCACATAGAGGATATTGATATAATTAATAACGAGTGCAGACGAAAGGAATGAGCCATTGTAATTTAATTGTCTGCCACTTCATCGATCGTTACATTGATGTGATCCATTACAGCAGTACGATTCCATAGTTAAGTAAAAGCGATGGCAATAAATTCAATGATACTGTTGTATAGATCGAACCTGTAAATTACTTTCAAAGAATGTGAGTCATTTTTTTTTTTTTTTCAACATGAAAAATATTGTTTGGTATATATTATGTATTAGGGTGATCGCAGGTTACCGTGACAAAACCCACAATTTCCACTCTCTATGCATGCGGAATGCATTTCCCAATAAAACTCAAATCTGGGTAAACTCAATAATAATTGGGGAAGCTTCTATTCCTTTTTAAAAAACTATGGTTATAAAACCATTCCATGGGAATAGGTAACATTCATCTTCTTGTGCATATAAAAAGCACGCATTCAGCTCTATTCTCAACCAGGGCAAATTGTTTTAAATTGCGGAAACCCTTCAAAACCTATGGTTCAACCATGGTATAAAACTCTCAACGCATGTAATATGCTCTTTCATTTAAAATCCAAACAAACCTCATATGCAAGGTTGTCATTTAATTTATTCGCAAGCGAGAGCCCTTTTCCAAATAGTATTATCGCAACTTTTGGTTTAAACAACCATATAAATATTATGGCCACAACTTATTAACATATGACTGTATGTCGTACCTCCCTTCAATAGTGTTCAGACTTCAACCTTTAATATGATTCACCCAGAATATTTCACATCATTCAATAGACCGACCTAACTAACATTTAAAAAAAACAAATATTAACTTTAATATTTGTTCGGTCCCACAATAGTGTAACAACATAATTGTCACTATGCACCAATTCGACGGTTGATACCTCATCGGGTTCTAGCTCGACGTTTCCACAGTCGATTCACATACTATTTCAATGCTCCATATCATCCATCAATCCGATAGCTATAGACTTATCGCACGCCAACTCAACACATCAACGACTGTCGCATTACGAAGATGCCCAGGCTCTATTTCTTCAAACTCATGCGATAAAAGTGGTATTGAGTTACCACCTGCATGACGTGTCAACTGACGGACACTATCGCGTTCAAAAATCAAAAGCAACTTACCACTTGAGAAGTCATGCGAAACCCCCGGTTTGTCCTTCAAAACCGCTCTTCATGGTTTCAGCCATCGTTGACTAACGATTCCATTACTCCACATTTAAACAAACCCTCGCTACACCATTCTCTGTTCACGATTCCGTCTCAATCCTTCAACACGAAATCTCTACCCTTAACTTATTGATTAATTCACAATACCATGACTCCTACCTTCATCGCACAGTTTCTTCACACTGTTCCTGGATCACTGTTGATTTCTAAAAACCCCAAACTTTGCTGTGTCGGTTTATTCACAACATAATGCTTAATTCTGGCATCAAATACATATACAATATCGGTCCCCATTGTGGAGTACATCCATCTTATATCTTCAACGTCGACACTCTGTTTAAAATTCAATTTCAACTCTAAGTCATCGATCCTTGCAGTGATTGATGACTGCAATATTTAACAAATGCAACCTCAATAAATCTTTCTATATATGTATGCAAACCCCTACCTCTCCTCAATTCAAAATCAGGATAATTAACTTCGATTTCTTCAATGATACACAAAACACCATTCAAACCCCCAATTATAGAGTTTATATCCCGCATTGTTCATACAATTGTTTACTGAAATTCAGAACCCATTCAGGCAGAATTCAAATCAAACAATACTCATATAATTCTGAAACAGTTTCTTTCATATATACAAATGAAATCACTTACAAACCCTCCTTGTCTTTGGCCAAATATTCAAAATCAAATGGCCCTGTTCAACTGCCCATAGGCTTAAAGGAACAAACCCCTGTTTGCCCTAAATTTGAATCCACACACTCTCTAGATCTTTTTTCTTAATGCCTTTGAGGCTTACATTTATACAAATTGATAATGAATCAATTCAGCTCCCTCATAACTCAACAAAATCCTTAAAATCCTCAAAGTCCTAAAATCTAGACTTGATCCCTAAATTTGCTGAAACTGATTCTAAATTCATTACTAAATCTCAACTATCTCTTCACATTCCTAATTAATCAAATTCCCCTTTCCTCTAATCATTCGAGAACGGTTACAATTTTCTCTCAATATTTAATTAAAATTAATCAAAACCCACTCAATTCATTACATAAAATCTAACTCCCTTGAAGACTCAAAAACCCCTAAGTCTCACAAAATACAACGATTTTTCTTTTAGCCTAATGCCCCTGCATCAAACTCCCAAGGTTAAAAATAATCATGATCTCCTAATCATGTGCTTTTAGTCCTTGCCTTCCTGGATCCCACACTCTGTTTTTCTATTGTCCATAAGCTGCATTATTCTTCAACTGCACTTCTCCAGGTTTCCATATTTTACGCTGCATCTTCCCGCTTGCTATGTTTTTACATTCTGTGATTGTCTTTCTCTTGTTGCTACTGCTTCTCTGCTTTCTTGTTACTGTCTTCTTCTGAGACACTTTTACCATCAGCCTTCTTATCAATTCAATTTCTTTATCTAATATGTCTTCTGATTGCTGGATACTGCTTCCTCTTGACTGCTGAACTCTTACTTGTTGAACTCTTACTGCCACTCTATCATCCATACCCTCTTGTTTTCTACAATGGAAAACTTCTTCTTGATTGTCATTTATGACAATTCCTTTGTTTTCTAACTTCAGCAATTTTTTGGACTGGTACTTAAATTTCCAGTCACTGCCATATTCTTCTCTCTGCTTGAATTTGTTCTCCTGGACCAAACATTCTTTAGTCCTTTCATCAGTACCTGCAATCATAAAAAAAACATCAAAATTATAAAACCTTTGTGTCTCTTCTTCCTCCGACAACACTTCAATTTGCTGCTCTGACATTCCCTATGGCAACATTTCAATCTGTTTCTCTGTCATCAGCACATCAGTATGCTGATTCCAATCCTTCAAATAATTCTCGAGACTGTCATCTAGTCTCTCTTCTGCATCATCCTTCTCAAGGATATTTTTTTGCTCTAGTTCATAAAAATGAACCTTTTCATTCTCATTCAACTCTGCCTTTACAATCTGAACACTTATTCTTTGTGTTTCAATCCTCTGCTCCAGAATACTTAATTCATGCCACAAATCTGTCATCTCATCTAAGAAAACATTTATACAATCCTCACTACCTTCACAAGTCAAGTTCCCTGCTGTCACTATCTCTTCACCTTTCATCAAAATAGAATTCTAATCTTCCATCTCTGCAATAGGTTTAATTGTTTGTCCATCACTTTTCATTTGGCGATTTAATAAAATCAATTTGTCATTATCATTAACAAATTTCTCATCATAAAACACAACTTCATTGAAGCAATTTCTTTCACAAAACAAGGAATTTATGAAATCCTTTTGTTGCAATAATTCAGTTTGATCTTCTTTTGAAAGATAATCATCATACTTTTCTTGGAAACTTTCAGCTTCATTCAATATAGTTTCATCACATGAACTGTCTTCTTCAATACCTGCATTCACACACAACTTGTCAGTTGTAAAACCATAAGACCTCACGGTCTCATTTGATGATTTAATCACCAAATCCTCCTGTTGTTCCAAGCCTTCTATACATTTCAGAAATTCTTCAATGGTCATTTCTTCAATTTCTTCACGCTGTCCAATTGATTTCTCAATTTCTAGCTTTTGGCCATCATCATAAGTTAAATCTCCTCTGCTTCCAATATATTGAAAAGTAAAACTTTTCTCCAACTATGTATGTACATTCTCAAAATATCTGGCTGTCTCATTTTCTTCCTCTATGACAATATCAACAATTTGTCCTTCTCCACATGTTCTTCCTGCAAACATAAAAAATTTGTTATATATAAAGTCATTCGACCTCTTGGTCTCACTTGAATTTTCAGTCTTCAAGTCTCTCTCCAAATACTCAGTCATTCTGAGTAATTTCTCCTTCAGCCGAGCATTTGTCATTTTCTCTTTCTTAATCTGTAGCTGGTGCCAATTTACCTTTCTTCTTACAATAAAACCCCATCTCTGGTCTTCCTCTATCATCATTTTCAATTTGTTGAACTGCTCCCTGATCTCAGCTACCTTTTTCTCATACTCTTCCTTCTTTAAATGCCTCTGTATGCCATCTGTCTTGGCATCTTCTTTCTTCACTTTCATTCTGTTGTGGCTTCTCTCAGAACCTCTGTCATCTCTATTATGACTATTAGTAGCCATCTTCTCCTTCATGAGTTCTCACTCATTCATCACAGGCTGCACTGAAACCTCTGCAATAACAAGTCCTCCTTGTTACAGCTTACCTCACCAATCCTTTCCTATGGATTTGGTCTTTTGGCAAGCACTAGTCCTCTATCTTCAGGAACGTTCTAAGCATTCCTCTCTGCTCCTTTTAGGCTTGACTCATTTGCACCCTCTCAAGAACACATATGTTCTCTTTTCATCCAACCTCTGTTGGAATCTCTCTAGGTTCTGCCACACTCTCCTTTTTCTCTTTAGAAACCTTCATTGGCTTCCTTCATCACTGCTTTTCAAAGCTGTGATCTTCTTGCTGATATTCTCCTCATTTGTTTGCAATATGCATTATGCAAACAAAATCTTCAAAAAAATCAATTTCCTCACCTTCAAGGTTTGTTCAACATCCATTTGCAATTGCTTCTGCAAATTCTTCATTACTCTACTGCACTGTGTGCTGCCCTGTCAGATTTAAATCTGATCTCTTTGCCATCACCATTATACCTGTGTTCACATTTTTCAAAACATAATCTGGCAATCTTCAAAACACTTTTTCTTTTAAACTTCAGTTTCTGCAAATCATACATTCACTGCATATTTGTTCAAATCTGTAATTTCTGTTAAACAGATTTAAAAACCAAACTTTCTTCACTGCTTCAGTACACATGCATTCCAAAAATTAATTTTCAAAAACAGCCTTCCAGCTTTGATACCACTTGATGGCAGGTTACCCTACCAAAACCCACAATTTCCACTCTCTATGCATGCAGAATGCATTTCCCAATAAAACTCAAATCGGGGTAAACTCAATAATAATTGTGGAAGCTTCTATTCCTTTTTAAAAAACTATGGTTATAAAACCATTCCATGGGAATAGGTAACATTCATCTTCTTGTGCATATAAAAAGCACGCATTCAACTCTATTCTCAACCTGGGAAAATTGTTTTAAATTGTGGAAACCCTTCAAAACCTATGGTTCAACCATGGTATAAAACTCTCAACGCATGTAATATTCTCTTTCATTTAAAATCCAAAAAAACCTCATATGCAAGGTTGTCATTTAATTTATTTGCGAGCGAGAGCCCTTTTCCAAATAGTATTATCGCAACTTTTTGTTTAAACAACCATATAAATATTATGGCCACAACTTATTAACATATGACTATATGTTGTACCCCCCTTCAATAGTGTTCAGACTTCAACTTTTAATATGATTCACCCAGAATATTTCACATCATTCAATAGACTGACCCAACTAACATTTAAAAAAAACAAATATTAACTTTAATATTTGTTCAGTCCCACAATAGTGTAACAACATACCTGTCACTATGCACCAATTCGATGGTTGATACCTCATCGGGTTCTATCTCGACGTTTCCACCGTTGATTCACATACTATTTCAATGCTCCATATCATCCATCGATCTGACGGCTATAGACTTATCGCACGCCAACTCAATAGATCAACAACTGTCGCATTACGAAGATGCCCAGGCTCTATTTCTTCAAACTCATGCGATAAAATTGGTATTGAGTTACCACCTGCATGACGTGTCAACTGACGGACACTATCGCATTCAAAAAGAAAAAATAGCTTACCACTTGAGAATTCATGCGAAGCCCCCGATTTTTCCTTCAAAACCACTCTTCATGGTTTCGGCCATCGTTGACTAACGATTCCATTAATCCACATTTAAAAAAACCCTCGATACACCATTCTCTGTTCACGATTCCGTCTCAATCCTTCAACACGAAATCTCTACCCTTAACTTATTGATTAATTCACAATACCATGACTCCTACCTTCATCACGCATTTCCTTCACACCATTCCTGGATCACTGTTTATTTCTAGAAACCTCAAACTTTGCTGCGCTGGTTTATTCACAACAGAATGCTTAATTCTGGCATCAAATACATATACAATATTGGTCCCCATTGTGGAGTACATCCATATTATATCTTCAACGTCGACACTCTGTATTAAAATTCAATTTCAACTCTAAGTAATCAATCCTTGCAGTGATTGATGACTGCAATCTTTAACAAATGCAACCTCAATAAATCTTTCCAGATATGTATGCAAACCCCTACTACTCCTAAATTCAAAATCACGATAATTAACATCGATTTCTTCAATGATACACAGAACACCATTTAAACCCCCAATTACAGAGTTTATATCCTGCATTGTTCATGCAATTGTTTATTGAAATTCATAACCCATTCACGTAGAATTCAAATCAAACAATACTCATATAATTCTGAAACAGTTTCTTTCATATATACAAATTAAATCACTTACAAACCCTCCTTGTCTTTGGCCAGATCTTCAAAATCAAATGGCCCTGTTCAACTACCCATAGGCTTACAAGAACAAACCCCTGTTTGCCCTAAAACTGAATCCACACACTCTCCAGATCTTTTTTCTTAATGCCTTTGAGGCTTACATTTATACAAATTGATAATGAATCAATTCAGCTCCCTCAATAACTCAACAAAATCCTTAAAATCCTCAAAGTCCTAAAATCTAGACTTAATCCCTAAATTTTCTGAAACTGATTCTAAATTCATTCCTAAATCTCAACTATCTCTTCACATTCCTAATTAATCAAATTCCCCTGTCCTCTAATCATTCGAGAACGGTTACAATTTTCTCTCAATATTTAATTAAAATTAATCAAAACCCACTCAATTCATTACATAAAATCTAACTCCCTTGAAGACTCAAAAACCCCTAAGTCTCACAAAATACAAGGATTTTTTTTTTAGCCTAATGCCCCTGCATCACAGGGCAATGTTTCTCGTCATAAACTGTGAAGAAAAAACAACTTATTATACAACTTCTTCATTACATGAGAAAGCTACCATAATAACTTCTTCATTACAAGATTGATCTACCAGGAAGGTATGTTTCACCCCATGCCTATTTATATAACAAAAACTGCAATGTCCATAACAGAGGTCACTTCCAAAAAGCTATAGCCCCCATCAAAACTAAATCATCTAAAACCAGAAAAATATTCCAGTAATGGAATATTTTATAATATTGCCAGTAAGTCCCCTCATCTATCTGCTGTAATCAAGAATGAAACAATAAGATAATAAGATGTTACCAAAAAATAAAAACTGGCCCTTTCAGTCAATCAACCACTGCAGGCTGAAAGAGGTAAAAACTAGATGAAAGTAACAGTTCCTTCCATGCCCTGGCCTCCATCTTCGTATAGAGTGTAGTGCCTTTTACTGAAGATCCTGATCAGGCCTTTTTTTGAGAGATGATCTACTTCTATGTTTTTTTCCCTGTAGACATGACAGAAGGTTATTACTTCAAAATTTATTTTTAAGCAGTATATGTGCTCCAACCAATGTGTGAGATGACTCGAGTTAAGACTAGATTTGTTGTTCAAATGATCAATTAGGATTTTAGAGTCTCCACAGGCCCACAAATTTTCCAAGTATAACTGGTTGGCAAACCACAGCAAACCCCACAGTGCAATATTTTCCGCCCTTGTGTTTGTGCCCCTTCCCCCATTCCAGTGAATTTTGTGGTGGCATGTAGGAGATAGCATAAGCCATGCCCCACAGCCACACGAAAGATTTTGGGAAGCTCCATCAAAGAAACCACCAGGGTAATGAAATTCAAAAGGACGTTGTCTCTTCGATATATCTCTTTGTGGTTTTTATGTTGTCTTCAGAATTTCCCAATTGCTGATGATTTTATGACATAAAAACTCAAAAGTGACTAGCCTTCCTTCGAAAATCTTCTTATTCCTCCCACACCACAGATACCAGTGAAATAATAGCAGAATGTTTCTGAAATATTTTCCCCTTCCGAACCACCATTTAATGCAATCCTCAGTTGTCATATATTCTGGAGTATCCATTTGGAAATGAGAGCATAAATTTCTAAGAATATTTCTAGCAAAAGGGCAGCCATAAAATAAATGGTGATTATCCTTCGAATCCTCACCACATAAGAAACATATTCCAGGTCCCTTCCAACCCTTTCTTTGCAGATTTTTCCATGTAAGATTCTTGTCTTTCCACACTATCCACATGAAAATGATCATCTTCACCTGTACATTTTCCTTCCATACGTGCTTAAACCAATTATCTTCTTCATTTTCCAGATTTTTTCTCTTAAGCTTCTTATAAATTAATTATGTTTTTTATTGAGCCTCCATGGTAGTTCCTTCCCAATTTATTTTATCCCCCTCATTCTGTCTTCTTAGTCCCATGCTTCTAAGATTTTGAATATGATTATTCCATTTCTCCCTTCTGCTTCTGTCAAGGCCCATATCACTATACGATTTCCAGCATGGGATATCATCCACCCACCCCTTTATAGACTGGCTCATATAAAAATATCCATGCTAGTTTAAAACCTCCACTGTCTCATCATCAAGAGAGAATATTAAGTCTAGTCCCACAAGCCTTGGATATCCTAACAGGATTTTTTGGCTAGTGCAAAATAGGCACTTCAAATTTTTCGACAGTAAGGGCCAATTTTTACCAAAGCTCTTCCAAATTTTTGACTCTTTTCGATCCTGTGTCCAGCCCGATGCCAGGATGACCTCCATGTCCTTATGCCTCAAATATTTATGACGTATGATATCATTCCACATGCCCTTCATGGTAAGGCATCTCCACATTGATTTGATGATCAGGATTTTACCAAAGATGTCCAAGTCAAGGATCCCCCATCCTCCCTTCTCCTTCGGTTTTGATATACATTCAAGACGAGCTAAATGTAAATTGGTTTCCCTTCCTTCCCTCTGTTCCATATGAATTTAGCAATTAGCTTCTTAATTTCTCTCATAATTTTATTTGGGATAATAAAAAGGTGGGCCCAGTAGACAATGTATTTTTGTAACACTGCTTGAGTTAAAATTAATCTCCAGCCCCTTGATAACCACTTCGAGGACCAACAGTTGATTCTCCTTTGGTATTTTGAGATTAGCCATTCCCAGTCCTCCACCTTATAGGTTGTTGGTTTAAGTCTAAAACCCAAATATGTAAAGCCTTCAGTCAAAGGGGTTGTATTAAAATTAAATGATTTTCCCAGCTCTTTGAATTCCTCTTCATCTCCTTCAACTTGATATATACATGACTTTCTCTCACTGACTAACATCCCAGTGGATGAGAAAAATCCATCTAGAATAAATTTAAGTTCCAACCAGCTCCTTTTCAACATAATGCCAAAAAATTAATACGTCGTCTACGAAAAGAGTGTGTGAAATTTGTTTCTAAGGTGAGATATCTATACCTCTGAAATGTCCCTGCTTGGTAGCCCTTTTAATTCTAATGCTAAGATAATCCATGATCAGGATGAAAAGGAGTGGGGACAAGGCACAGCCTTGTCTTAGCCCCCTAGCAGGATGGAAAAAGCTAGAGGCCGACCCATTGATGATAATAGCCAAGGAAGTCTGAGTAATACATCCCATAATCCATCCGACCATCTCTCTGTCCAGTCCAATTTTAAACAGGACAAGCCTTAGGAAACCCCAATCCACCCTGTCGTAGGCTTTATTTAGATCTATATTCATGACCAAAACATTCATCCTTCTCGATTGGATCGAATGGATGATTTCCTGAGTCAATGCCACTGCATTGTGAATGCTTCTATTTTTCAGAAAACCTGCTTGCTCCAGAGTAATGTGATTAGATAATGCAACCTTCAACCGATCAATAATCACTTTAGAAATAATTTTATATAGGGTGTTACACAAAGATATAGGATGAAAATCATTAAAATATAACTTGCCCTTCTTTTTTGGAATAAGAGCCAAGAAAGTAGAGCTTATCGCTCCATAAATTTTCCTTGCCACCCTGGCCTCTTCCACCATTTCTGTAATGTCCATAATGAAATCATCATAAAAGTGCAAGAAAAAATCTGGGGTCCAGCCATCCGGCCCCGAACTCATATCTACTGCAAAGGATTTAAGGACATCTCTTAACTCTTCCAGTCTTACCCTGTTTTTCATCTTGTCACGAGATCCTCATCCCCCAGCATTCTTGGATATAGGTCGATGAGTTCCAACTGTGCTTTAATGTCAGCACCTTCCTTCTTCTCATATAGATCCTTGAAGTACTTCATAGCAGCATATTTAATATTTTCCATGGAGTAAATGGTGAAACCATTTTCCTCAATGTGCCAGATTGTATTGGCATTCCTTCTGCCCGTGGAAAATTTGTGAAAAAACTTCGAATTTTTGTCTCCAACTTTTAACCAAACCACTCTACTCTTTAGTCTCTAAGATTGCTCTTCAATTAGTAAAAGAGACCTGTGCTATGATTTTAAGGTTTTTAATTTGTCCCAAAAATCTGTTGTTAGTCTGCCTTCCTTGACCTCTCTCAATATCAAGGATTTATCCCTCGTAATTTCTAGGTTCCTGTCTCGCATTTTCAATATTTTCTTTCTTCCCCATGCCTTTACCACTTCTTTCAGCTCCCTCATTACTTTGGACAAATTTTTCATGGCTGAAAACCCAATCGGCCTTTTGTGATCCTTTAGATAGTCTTTAATTATCTCATTGAATTCGCTATTATCCAACCAAACTCTGTTGAACTTGAATGACCTTCCTCCTGAACGGTTTTTGAAATCCCAACCCATAGAGATAGGCCTATGATATGAGATGGTAATGTCCTCTGCTTTAACAGTGATATCGCCCATTTTAGATCTCAAGCAGTTGTCAATCACTACCCTGTCAAGTATTTTTCCTATAAAATTAGAACCTTTCCGCCCGTTGAACCAGGTAGGACAGTTAATCTTCAGGGGTAAATCAGATAGACCAGCATTAATGAAAAATCCCTTAATAATGTCAGATATGGGATCTTCTCTTCCCTTTGTCCCCCAAACCTCATCCTTTGAAAATGTGCAGTTAAAGTCTCCAGCACAAATAATATTCTGCAAAAAAAGAATGCCACTATCCTCCATTTTCTTCCAAAAATGAAGTTTGTCCAGATAGGCAGCGCAAATGTTAATGAGGTGGACTCTCTGGCTAAAACCCCTAAAGAAACCAGATAAGAGAATCCCTCCAAAAAAATTGTAAGCTTTCATAGAAGCCCAATGAGGGTCCCATAAGGTTTCCAGTCCACTAGAGCGACCATCTGCACCTTTGGTAGCCAAGTGCCACCCTGGGAGCATCTCACGGAAATAAGCTATAGCACAGTCAGAGGATTTCATAGTTTCCTGAATGAAAATAACAAAAGGCTTGCAGTTGTAAAAAAAAATTTGACCACTGCGGACTTCCCAAGTCCCCCCAGACCCCTCAAGTTCATGGACACCAACTTCATTTAGAAAATTCAGACATAGGGGCCACCGCTCTATGGACCCTTCCAATTTCTAGGGAGACCGAGACATCCCTAAAATTTTCATCGGGCATGCCCTCCAATAAGGCCGAAACTGCTTTTTTTTTACATGGTATATTAGATCGAAAAATTCGTATATATGACTTACTAATTAAGGCCCTCTAGTAATTTGTCATTGAGGTAATTTTAAGGAAAAAAAATATGATGGTATAACATACTCATTTTCTACTTGGTAAATGAATATTTGTGATTGATGTAATTTTAAAGAAAAATATATGCAAAGTAATTTGTCAATCTAATATGGAATTGTTTAATTTTTACCTTAAAAATTTGGAGGATTATTAATTATACATTGTGAATCTTCTAGAGTTTTGAAAATGAATTCAATGCTTAGCTGAAATGGCATAAAGGCATTACATTTTTTTTAATTTATACCTAGAGCATTTCATAATCCATTGACTAGTGTTTTAGTGCTCATATATGTGTGTGTGTGTGTGTGTGTGTGTGCTTATTAATTTTAAATCGAATAAATTTTATCAAAACATGGTTAAAGAAAATAGAAGAACTCACTACATATTTTCAAGAAGAAAAAAATGGTGATTAAGAAAAAAGGAGACATTTACAATATTAAAATAAACCAATTTTTTATATTAAATTTAATATTAAAATATTATATAATGTTAAATATTATTTTAACAAAACTATAACTTAATATTATATAAACTATATTAAAATTTAAAACCTAATATATAAATTATATTACAATTTAAAATTTAAAATCTAAAACTCCTATTGTAACTTAAAACCATAATTTTTTTTTATAAAACCATGTTAATATTTTTACACTTTAATTAAATTGCAATCAATGAAAGCCAATGAATATAGGACACATATTTGGTCCATTAGAATTTTTGAAAAGCATAATTTTAAAAATGTAAAACACATAAATACAACATTTCAGTGCAGATACATTTCAATAATGTAAGTTTTAACATTTGTATTTTTCACTTTTCAATAAATAAAATAATTAAGAAAAACATTAAAATAGCTAATACCAACATGAAAGATGTATCTATATAACTGTTGGAAATCCTGAGAGGGGGGGGGGGTGGGGGGTTGAATCAGTCTTTCTTTCAATTAGAGCATTAGTTAATCTTCAATTATTATCAATTTTTGTACAATGATAGAAGAAAACAAGAGGAACACAAATGCACACACTTTTTAAGGTGGAAACCCACTCCGGGACAAAAACCACCTAATGTTTTTCTAATAATTCTTTTCAACTCCAATTGAAAATAAAGCTCCAACTTCCTAGAATCTAGAAAAGCATTCTTCTCCAGCTCCCATTGGATGGATGCTCCAACGCCCGAGATTCTTCAGTAGTCAACTGAACGGATGCCCCAACACCCAATGAGCTACAACTCACCCTAGCACCACCCTACCACCCTATAGAAGAATAAAAGAAGAATGGACTCCCGTACCGGGGAAAATGGTCCACTTTACAATGATATAGAATGATGTAGAAGAAGAAGATATACTAGACCATAACCCCAACTTTGACACAACCACCTAATGATGATCCTAGACCTCCCAACATTGCCTCTTCAACCCTTGGCAGATAGACACTAGTAAAATTTGTACAATAATGTATTTACAATGACTAAGTACAATGATACCTTTACAATGATTGTATGCAGTGCTGCCCACTTGAAGACTTCATATGATGAACTTCTTGCTGCTGTTATGCACCTTGGTTGTTGCTCTTGTCATGCTACCATCTGCTGCACCTTGCTTTGCTTTTCTACCATAGAAAGTCTAGTCCTTTGCAATCCTTGACAACACATGATCTAGCTTTTTCTTGCCTTCTAGGAGCTCGATATTGAATATGTTGTATGTCTATTATTTTAGATCCTCAATATCTGATTTTTGGTCCTGTAGTATTCCTCTGAGTCTTCTTTCCAATGCCACAGGTCTAACCCAATTTGGATTCTTCAAGAGAGAGTTATTCCCAATTTCTCACACTGCCCTAATTATGGACTGTTTCAACAAAGAGAACTTGTATGGAATGCCACGTGTCATTGTTTCTTCATTTGCATCTGAAATTGATAGATCAAAAACTAAATATTGTTCAATATCTGCCAATTTTTACGGAATTCCAATTCGATACTCAGAGAGAGAGTTATGAAAATTTTACCAAGGTCACTTCTTTGAGATGAATTTCAGGAGCCTGTAAAAACCCTTACTGCCACAGATCATATCTCCAGAAAAATTTGTGCAACTTGATATGAAATTTTTACTACAGCTTCCTCGAGATTTCGACTTCGCCTCATAAAACGTTCAGCTTCTGGACCTTCATAGAAACAAATTTAGAGCGAAAATTCCACAATGACCTGTTTCAAATGGCCAAATCCCATACATAAGGAGGAAATGAAGATCAAAATTTATATGAATGCTTAAGTTGAGAAGGGCTTCGACAAGTGAATGTGGGAGGGATCTTAGGAGCTTAAAAAATATTAATTATCACTTTTCAATGACCCATGCCCCAACCCCATGGGGTTTTAGCCCACTAACTGGGGGTACAAACTTCAAACATGAATATCTCTCAAACCGTGAAGAATTACATGGCGTGCCATATATCAACGGAAACATCTCGACAAGTAGAAACCATCAAAAGCATTACTGACCCAGAATATATTAATTTGGTAGGTCAAAATTCCCATGCAATATTGGGTTAGCCCCTGGTGCTGCTTGGGTTGACATCAATGACAACCGCTGATCAACAATAACAACTCAAAATAAGTAACGAGATTTCTAGCAATACAAATGTTTTCTTTAGTACAAATAGTTGTTATGTGTCATGCGATGCAAGTTAATATGATTCAATGTTATGGAGAACGAGATATACAGAAAACGATGAAAATATTCATGAATTTCAAGTCACGGTCCTTATCACTTGTGGGAGCCATACCACTATACCGTGAACCATCACATATGAGCCACTAAAAGAAGCGAGTCTCTGAACCTAATGGATTTAACTACTGCCATGTATGCGAGCGTTGGAGACTAAGATACGTGCACATAAAGTTACTATTATTGAAAAATATTACTTCTAAAATGAGATTCATCAGAGTATAGCAAGAGTAGTTTTACTTTAGAAAAATGAATATTGTATATCCTCATAAACTCCTCTTTCATAATCTGGACTTTTATGAATTTCCTTGATGGTAAACGGTATAATATGTATATCAAATCAAACATAGGAGTATCACATAGATATGGTAGAGTGTGAGCTTCAACATTTTATAGATAACAAGCCAGAAATATATGCTAACAAGATATAGGAATAGAAACGAACTACTATATATTAAAATTGGAACTAGTACATTATAATACTAACTTTTTGGAAGATAGAAAGGTAGAAAGATATTTTTTTAGTTGATAATTACTTGTGATATTTGTGAATTATTGTATTTATTTTATGTTATTTTTTTAGTTTAGTTTATTAAACAATTATCAAAACAAAATATTGTGATATTTTTTAATTTCTTGTATCTATCTTATAAACAAAATATGAAGATCAAGGACATGAGATGTACGCTGAAAATTAAGGCTAAAACCTTTATATAACGAAAAACCAGTCAAAAACTCATCCTTCAGTAATTCAAATTGAGGTGGACCAAGACCCTAGACCACCAGACTGTCCTCCTCCACCAAATCAGTATTCCAAGATGATATAGTAGTCTCTTCTATCCACCGACTTTAACCCAACAACAATCCAGAAATTCGACTTCCCAAGTTGCAGTATTTCGATCTCTTGCAGCAAAATCTTGGCCTCCAAGTTACGGCATAATTTTTGCCCTCTTCTAGTATTTGCGTGGGAAAGAAAGAGAACATTTTTACTTTTATGCTTGAAAGAGTCCTCCTTCACTATCCTTCTTCTTGTTCTTCCTTGATTTTTGCACTTTTTTTGCAAAACTTACTGCAATTCAAACTTGCTTGAGAGTGTGTGACAAATGAGGTCAAGTTTCTCAAATATGTAGGCTTCTTGTGAGGTTGAATTACCCTATTTTAGGCCGACTTGTCCTTCCTTGAGGCCTACTTGGTGGAGGAGGCCTAATTGACCTAATTTATAATAAAATAATTTTCTTCTTTGACAAATAATTCCCAAGAAGGGTTATTTACAATATGACATGGACAAGGACACTTAACATAAACCCTAGAGGTCTAAAATGGAGACCTTGACCTAAAAAAAATTGACCTAATCATGAAACCCATGGTTCAATAAGTCAATTTATATGATAATAATATTTATTTTTCTTTCTTTTGATAAATACATTTCATTATGACTCAAGTACAATTATGAAGATAAAACCTAGTTGCATTCTTCAACACTCCCTCTTAACTAGGTAGGTATTCATAATTACCTATATCTATAGAGGTACATGGAAGATATCCAAAATGAAGTACTAAGAGTTCAAGCACATTGAGTGCTAGTAGCTAGATTTTTGAACATGGTATTCTATCTGGGTGGGACTAAGATGGTAGGTTTACTTACTAACCATCAACCTATGGATCTAGGTGTGTATCCGAGGTCACAGCTTTATGACTAGCGCCACCCTCCCTCTTAAGGGTCTAGAAATGAGACACATGTAGGTGTCCTCCCAAGCATCAAACACATTTAGATGCTTCAACACTCCCAATTATTTAAATGAGTAACATCAAATCTCTCTCAATCAATTAAATCAGTAACATCAAATAAATAAAACATGCTTATAGGCTAAATTACTATTCCAAATGTTATCCATGATAACCATTAGGTTTGTCTTGAGTGAATTTAAATAAGTCATTTAGGATTGGATTGAATTTTTTAATTTGAGATTTTAAAAAAAATTACATGTATGAGGGTCATTTGGTTAGTTTGAAAGGTCATCATTGATGTAATAGGTGTCATTTTCAATGAAAAAATCCGAAATTTGGGTGTGCATAAGTAGATTGGTCATTATGGTGAATTTAATACTTTTACGGAATTTCATAGCAAATTCAGTTTAAACAGGCCAGGTTTTGTTATTGAAGTTTTAGGCACTTCGATAGCAAATTCACCCTTTCAAACACAATATTCGCTATAAATTTCATCTTTTTAGCTAATGGTGGGGAAAAAGCTCCAGAATTTCATTAAAGGTGAAATCAAAAGTTTGTCAGAGCATATTGGCTCATTGTTATGCATAATTATGAATTACGGATAAAACATTCTTCCCTAGATGTGGTGCTCATCTAAAACAATAGGTTAAAGAATTTGCAACTACTTTTCCTAATAGTAAATAGACACACAGAATAGATCAAGAAACTTACTTGGAGTCCAAGCACTTCTAATTCTCCTTCTGTCTCTTTTGTTGTAGCTTCAAATCTGAGCTAGATCGCCAAAATATTTCCTGCAAGAATGAACACTAAACATCAAAGAGATAGAAATATACAGATGTCTATTTAAGTTATTCAGTTAAATCAATCAAACATGAACCATATACATCAGAAAATAAATCATAATATGAAAGACAAAATATTATACAAATACATATGTGGGAAAGTAAGCATCAATATTTATTAATGGATAGAAGGGGAGGTTACAACCCAGTGATTGATTTGATGTCACCATCTCCAGCAGCATCTCAACCTCATCACAATGCACATCTCTCCAGCAACATGTTACACAAATCAACTCCTCAATTGAAATTCCACCAGCATTTATCTACTCAAATTCTTCCTTACCAAGCACTAGGATCTGTGCTCAATTTATAGAGGAGCTAAAGGTAGTTTTAAAATCAATGACTTTCTAATAATAGGCAAGACATGTTCCTAGTCTCAGAGGTATCAAATGGACACATGGATTCAAAGTTTGACACATATGCACTCTTCTAGAAGGCACTGGACAAGTGGAGATTCTAGAACAATGAGAATTTTACTCCCAATTGACCAAAACACTCTTGAATGTCGAGAAGTGCTTTGAAGAGCACCTTTGAATGGAGGTACCTGCATATGCCACACACTTAGCCCCTTGAGAGACTGCGTTGGTGAACTTATAGGTGATATAACATATACTTCAAATCTCGGAAACCTTGCAAATGGAAGTCATAGATGATTTTTTCTTGTTCTTTGTCTTAGGGAATGTAGCAACTGAAATGATAGGGGATGATAGACCCTATTCATCGGTTCTGGAGATGATGTCGAGTTAACCAGGTCATTGGGAATGGTGCCCAAATTGACCTGTAACAATTGCTCCCTAAAGCATGAAGTCAAAATAATAATAACAATATTTTGATTGAGATGCTTTACACTGTGATGGGCTGGAGATGAAGTGGAGTGGTGACCTGCATCAATATTACAATACATTACATCATAATATATCCTCTTGATCATAAATTGTTGAGGGAAGGAATTCCCTTGCTCATCACATAAACTATCTAATAACATGTACATAGTGAAAAAGGTTGTCTACATTGGAATGTTTCCCAATATAGACATGCCTACAAGTATAGCCCATGTTCGGATGATGAACTGTATGTAAGGTCACCGTACAATTGATGTGTAAAACAATGTTGAAATCGCAGCTTGGATGGTTGAAACTAGATCTGGGGTTTTCTTATCTCGTGCACTCGATCATTCGGATACAAGTCTAGCCATGCGAATATATGATTTGTAGTCGAACATGGTAAGACATTGTTTGATTACCAGTAAAAAATGTGAGTTGTTAACAAACACGAGAGAACCACCATTGATGTCAATGGCCCTCAAGGTACTGTAGTACATTTCGTAAGGCATGAATAGATGATTTGGTGTGGAACGATAAACAAAATATTTTGGTCAAAAGTCCGAAAGCAAGGATCTTGTCGATGTTGTAACAAGCCTCATGGTACTAGAATATGATGTTTCTAAGTGAACTATCTGGATAATGATTTTTCATCTATAGGAAGCCACCTTATTGCAAAACGAGAGTTACTGATTTCAAAGACAAAGGTATGACTTGATATAGCAATGTTAAGGGATGACTGTCATGAGAATGAGGGTTTATGAGTATTGCAGAAGGATGAGTATTCACTGGATGACTTCTCTTGAACATATCGGTGAAACTGAGATGAGTTGGCAGCATTAACCCAAAACCGAAGTGAAGGTATGATGAACCATAGGTATGAATGAACCGTCAAGAAGATTACCCAACCTGAACACTCACGGTGATGGAGTGAAGTGTCATGTTCAAGAGTGACCTACTACCGTAAAAAGTTATTCTCACTTTCCCAAATTTTCCCCAGTCATTTGTCGACCAGTACCTCTTTATTTTTTAACAAGCTTGAGGAGGATAACATATGCTAGATCTATAATTCAACCCTTTGGGTGAACAATGTATCACTATTTAATAATTTAATGAATTTAGTGATGAATGAAACTCGATTCTGCCATGATCAATAAGTCCATCGCTATTTTTTGTTTTAATGAGCCTAACAACAGTGATAGCCCATTCCTTTTTCATATTTAGAGAGTTTGGAAAAGAGGATGAAAGAAAACTTCATAAGTACTTTTTTGTAAATTTGTCGCTCAGATCCGAAAAAGTGTAAAATAATATCTCAGAGAACCTCTTTAGTCATATTCGACCAAGGTATTCCTTTTTCGTAAATAATCTATCTCAGTTCAGAAAAGGGTTAAAATTATACTGAGTATATATCAATTCATTTACTTTTACGAGCTCGAAAAGACAAGTGCTCAACAATATTTTCACATTATCAAGTCTGAAAAGAGCTAAAAGAAGACTCGAGGGGTTCCTTTTTTGCTATTATCGAAGCTCGAAAAAAAGATAAAAGTGCGCTTCAAATCCTTTTTCGTTTTTAACAAAGCTCGAAAAATAAGGATAAAAAGTATGCTTGGTGGTCAAATCATTCTTTGAAATAAATTTGCACGACTAATATGTTCATGATTTGTAAAACCTGTTTAGAACAACATCGAATGGATTAAAAATACCTGTTTCATGATAAAAAAAATATAATAAAACCATAATCATAGCAATAAATATGATTTTCAAACAATTAAATGACTATTAAAAGAGTTTTACTATTCATTTTTACCATTCACTAGTTACCATCTGCATTTTGGAGCTCTGAACCTATTTTTGCCCCCGAACTTCAACTGCTGATTGCGATTGTTTTTGTGGACGGTTTCCATTATCGTTTGATCCAGGTTAGTGCCATGAACCTTCTGTTTCCTTTAGTTATCATTTCATTTCCTTTTAGTGAAAATTTTTAGGGTTTTGATCCCCTTAGGGTAAATTTTACTTCCAAATAGGGAAATGAACTCTTGAAGATCGAAAGGTGCATTTCATAGCAGCTAAAATGAAGGCTAGTTGCATATACAATGCATTGTCTCTTATTTAGGGTTGCATCAGGCACAATCTTCATTTTTTATTCTTGCACTATGCCTAAAATTTGTCTAATTTTTTACATTGAATGGTGTCTAATGGTTCTTATGGTTATATTTTAGGTTTTCATCAGACTATAATGATGATTACATGGAGGGAAAGAGAGCATGAAGAATAGGATATGATTTCCCTAAATAATCTGGGTACAGTAAAAGCCCTAAGAGATTGTGGCTTGCTAAAGTACTTTTGTTTGGGAGAGACGAGGCAACAAATAGAACTCTTGGAGTTCCTAGTTTGAGGATGGGATCCAGCTATCGAGGAATTTCACATTAAGAACCAAGTGGTTCCTATAACAGTGGAGGATGTATACTTTCTCACAGGTTTGTCGAGGAGAGACTTGCCTATTTCGCTCTCAGGGTCTATTCTTGGAGGAGAGACTGTGAGAAATTATGTTTTGCAACATTTCTATCTAGGGGTAGATCCAAGAAAGTATGGGAAAATAAACATCCGGGATGTTATAGATTTTCCTTTGAGAACCATTCTTTTCACAATCAAAAAACTTGCTGGCATCGTTACACTACATGTAGTGAATAGATCATATATGTTGTACGCACTAGAGTGCATGGAGCCAACAGTCTTCAACTGGTCTGAAGTTGTACTTTCTCAGATAAAAGAACAACTGAACAAGGAAAAGGGAGGAAGAAAGAAAAATTTCAGTTATGGTTTGATCCTCATTTCATTTTCCTTAGAGCGGATTCCATTGATGCAACCACAGCATGTGACACTAGATGTGTCTAATCCTAGAGATCCGAGGATGCAGATATGGGTAGAACTAATGGGTTGGCATGGAGGCCAATCGACCATTGTGTTCTCGACTATGTTCTTCACCTTTTTCAGGTGACAGATTGTTGCCATTGATGAGTATGCATATGGAAGTGTTGATTTTCGAGGAGATCCAGATTTAGCTTTACCAAAAGGCACTCAATGGGGTGCAATAGGTAAGAATGTTTTGACCATGTTTTTTATTTTTCTAAGGTTTATATAATTTTTTTATATTTTTGATGTTTTCCCAAGACTAAACTAAATGTTTTATGTAATTCAGATGTTGGTCAAGTTCAACTGGTGGAGGAGCCAAAGCGCGTAAAGATGAGCCAACAGAGAGGGAAGTTAGGAGAGCAGTCCTTCAGGATCTTGATATGGCTGAGACTCTGACTAAGTTTCGACAACACATAGAGGGGTTGACATTCGAGATTCCAGATTTCCAGATCGAAGAGTTACCCATGTGACTGCAGCACCACATGATAGGTGTTCCTAACTGCTGGATGTGGTTACTACATAGGATAGCTAGATCTATAGCATGTTATCAGGAGCACCACTAGTTTACTTTTGACATGTTGCATACATTTTGAGGTCAGATGACCAATTTGTCTTGGGCACAATTTTTTGTAAAAACCTATAACTATATATCTATTTGATTTCAGTGTTTTCCTATGTTTATTGTGCAATCCTATTCAATGATGTAAATTTTTTCTGTACATGTGTTGCAAATTTCTGTCTAAAACTTGATTAGACAAAGAATCAGTCAATGTGCTCAAATTTCTGGAAATGTGTTGATATTGAATAAAATCAAAGTTTCTTTCCAAAAGTCGAACTCTTAGAAACAATCAATGTTGTGTTGGATTTCTAACAGTATAAACACTAGTACGTTGTAATACCACAAGTTGTGAGTCTAACCTTATGATTATGTAGTTAATACCAAATGAAATGGCATCAGAGAGAAGTTCGATCAAGATGCTATACTTAGCGATATTGTTTGTCGATCTACTGATACAAATCCCTTGAAAACTCACTAACTCTCCATTTGGAGTGAAAATGGCTCATGATGCAGAGGATAAATTCTGCATACTATGACTAGCACCATTAGCATATCCAACAAATGGTTCCAAAGATTCAGACATTTGCGTTGAAATTTAAAGTGGATTACTAACGTCAAGAAAACTCTAAAAACAAAATAAGACAATGAATGTAAATCAAGAACATATATATACAATATAATACAAAAAATTGCTATGCTCATGACTAAGCATAGTAATGTTTCAGATACAACCCTTTTCTGGGTTGCGCCAACGGAATTCCATCGTAATCAACTAACTCATAGGCACCCTTAGCAAGAACTCTTTTGACAATATAGGGGCCATGCCATAGTGGCTCAAATTTCCCTGTACCTATTACATCAGCTTCTTAATCATAAAGAAGGACCAAGTTGCCCTCCGAGAAAATGCGAGGGTGGAAATTTTTGTCATATTTCGCCTTTATACATCTCTTATGCGCTTCATTGGACAATTGGGCTTCACAATGCATTTCATAAAGATGGATGAGGTTAAAAAGACGTGCTTCTTCTTCTGAGGTGTTAGGTAACAAGTCGATTACGATTTTTAACGACGATATTTCACATTGGATTGGCAAGATAGCTTCTAGAGCATACACCAATTGAAAGGGAGTAAATCCAGTTGCGTTTCTCACTGAGGTTCAGTACACCCACAAAGCTGAGTATAGGATCAAATTCCAGTTTCTTTTACAAACTCCTATCATTCATTGAAGAATAAATTTAAGAATTTTGTTGATAGCCTCAACTTGTCCATTTGATTGTGTATAATAAGGAGTAGAATTATCGTGTGACAATCCTAACTTGGCAGTCAATTCATTTATCATGTGGTTGCAAAAATGCTTCCCATGATCTATAGCTATAACCCGTGGGACCCAAAACCGTGCAATAACATGACTAAAGAAAAACAATGCAGCTTTATGTCCTGTGTTTTTGAATGTAGGCATCGCTTTGGCCAATTTGGTAGAGTAGTCTACTGCGACAATAATATAACCATGCCCCCCAGACGAACGAGGGTTACATGTCACAAAGTCAATACCCCATTTTGAAATGGTCACATAGAGACAACTAGATGCATTGGCACTAGTGGTTTGCGGATTTTACAATAAAAAATCTGGCACGCATGACAATTTCTGACCGCGAGAATGCAGTCGTGAAATGTGGTAGGCCAAAAGCAACCAGCGTGGAGTATCTTCTGCGCAGTAGTGTATCTAGATAAATTTCCACCACAAGCCCTAGCATGAAAATCATTTAAAACCTTTTCAGCCTCCTCATGAGTGAGGCACCTTCTTAAAATAGTATCGACACCACGACGATAAATTGTATCATCGACGATCATATAATCTTTAGCTTGGTATTGAATACGTCGTTGCTCAGAGCGAGAGGTATCAGGCTGAAATGTTTGAGTTTGGAGATAAATGATGAAATATCCATACCAAGGATCAGATGATCCAATCAGAAATAGAGACTCGTTAGGAATTTATGGTTTCGACATAGTAGCAGTACTATCAGAGGGAAGTTCACAAAGAAGCTCAGCCAAAACCAAATACTTAGACTTGGATTTGATTAATTCCAAATCAAATTCCTGCAAAATGACAATCCATTTTGAATATTTTACCTCCAGCAATTGACATGATAAGATACAAGTCATGGGGTTACAATCCAAAACAACAATGGTCTTCTGGAACAGGATATAATGGTGAAATATTTGGACCACTTGAACAGCTGCCAAGGAAAGCTTTTCTACGTGAGAATACTTAACTTCCGTATCATTGAGATTACGACTCAAATAATAGATCTGATGTTGTATCCCATTTTCTACTTGTACCAATACTATAGCAATGGTCATTTCAGTCACGGCGATATATAGGAAATAATCATTCTGATAATTAGGGGGATACATTAATGATGCCTGGACAATAGTATCCTTAACAACATCAAAAGAAGCTTGCGCAACTTGGTCCCAATGGAAGGGAACCCCCTTTTTCAAGAGTCGAGTAAATCCTTTAGCCATTTTGGTGTATTTGGGAATGAACCTTCTTAGGAAGTTAGCCTTTCCTTGAAGTTTCTGTATTTGAAGTAAATTTGATGGTGCAGGCAAATCAAAAATAACTTGGACCTTCAATGGGTCGATTCAAATTCCTTCTTTTGAGACTACGAATCCAAGCAAATGACCAAAACCAACACAAAACACACATTTATCTGGATTGAGGTGTATTTTGTAGTGTCGGCAGCGTAAGAAGATGGCTCTTAAATGCATTGGGTGATCAGTTTGATTTCGTGAATGCGCAGGTAAATAATTTAGATAAGGTTGAAAAATGTGCTTGATGTCATTGAAAGCATAATCTATTGCTCTCTGAAAAGTTTCCCCTATGTTCTTTAAACCAAATGGTAGCTTCCTATAAGTGAATGTGCCTGAGCGATAGATAAATGTTGTCTTATGTTGATCCTCTTGGAAAATATTGATTTTATTGTAGCCGGGAAATCCATCCATGAACGAAAATATTTCACATCCAGCACAATCGTCAATAACCTGGTCGATAAAGGGAGTAGAATAGTTGTCTTTTGGACAAGCAATGTTGACGTCCCGATAATCGACACACACTCTGATGGCTCCTTGTTTTTTCATGACATGAACAATGTTGGAAATCCACTCAATTAGCAGAATAGGGTAAATGAAACCAGCACGCAAAAAAATTTCAACTTTTTCTTTGATGGAAGCGGCCTTCTTTAGATGAAGAAGACGAAGGCATTGGCGCACCAGTTTGACATCAGGATACATATTAATAATGTGTTCAACGATACTAGTATCTATGCCTGGAATTTCCTCATAAGACCAAGCAAATACATCACAAAATTCACGAAATAGAGAGTGATATGTTTCAAGTTTTGATGGAGAACAAGACACACCGACATGAATATTTTCTACAATGCTAGGTTTGGTCGAAATATCGATAGAAATGGTTTCTTCAATATTTGACAAATTTTTTGTTAGCCTCTCTCATGAAACAATAATAAATCCAAAAATAAAATAAATTAATTAAATATTAAAAGTTAGGAATTTATGCCTAACTCTTTAGATTGGGTTGTTCCTGTAAGATAGGATTTAGTTTAGGTAGCTCCTATATTGGTGTGTGTTTGGTTGAGAAATTATCTCAACCAAGGTGTCTAAGATAGCACGCACTATCTTGAGACACAGTCTCCTCATCTATTTAATTGTAACACTACATTCTTTTAATAATGAGAAAATATGTGAGGAATCCATGAGGCTGAAGCCTTTTCCACAATATTTGGTCTCTGGTTTATTCTATGTGTTTATGTATTTTTATGTGTAATTTGATTTTTAACATGTGGTATCGGAGTGTGGTTTGCGCATGCAGCAAAGTGGAGAGCTATGGAATGCACATGTAGCAAAGTGAGGTGTGGCTCAAAGCACCGTGAAGAAGCTGCGTAGTCAAAGGACGCTACAAATGGTGGCTCGAAGCACATGAAGAAGAAGTGTATTTGGAGGACGCTGCAATGGTGTGGTTCAAGCGTGGTCTAAGAATGCTGCAGAGGTGTGATGGGATATAATGGTGAGGTTGAATCTTAAGTAACGTGCACAACGTTAAGCAAGATTGGCAGCGTTAAAATAGATCAGCAACGTTAAGTGAGTTGAGTGAATGTAGTCTGGGCATTGCCACTGTGAAGCTGTGCTACTTGTGAGTATCTTGGCGGGTTTATAATTGTGAATTAACTGCAAAATATGGTATCACCTCCCATATGATAACACAGGACTGAACCTTATTTTAACAACTGATATGATTTCAATCAATCGGGTCAGCGACATCCGTGAACATCTTCTCTGCGTTATTTAAGTCGGGTAACAGAGGTATGATGTAGCAAGAACATGAATGGTGCTTGATCATCATTTTTTGATGATTGGTGTTGATTCGTATGAACCGTGGTTCAAACAAACAAACACAACATTGATTTTTTTTTAGTGGGTTCCATATTTGGTAAAGCAAGGATTTTTTATTTTTCTGTTGTTGTATGTATAATGATCCCTTAATGATTCCATCGATTTTATGGAATAAAGTTGTATAAAAGCTACAATATGCATCGTTGTTACCTGTCTTAAATTGGTGTGGAAATTAGAATTTCTCATGAAGTAATGAATCAACTACTGATCCAAAATTGTGGGACTATAACGATGCAACATTTTCTTCCAGATCAATAATTTGTATGAAGAGCGAAGAAAATATGAATTGGAGACCATGGAGATGGAGTGTGGGATCTTGATGTAGTGCGTTGATAGCATGTGATGCTAGCAGAAGGAAGAGAGCAATACTTCTGAATGAAGCAATTTCTAAATAGGATAAATTTCGTGTTCCATTAGCATCGAGAAAGAGGTCTCGAACAGAAGTTTCAACTCCTAGTACATTATCAATGGATCACTCTATTGTGGGTGGAAATTTTTTGAAAGTTGGATCTCAAAGCCACACAACTTCAAATTCTGTGGACACCAGCTCCCAAGGATCTGATGAAAAAAAATCCGCTGTTCCTAACAAGAGACTTCGCACTTCAATGATGGATACACGGACTTCAGGACGGTGGGAAAATGGCAGAGAAATAGTCAGTATGTACTTTCTTGTTTGACTTGGAGTTATTATTTTATATTTTACCTGTTGATGCATGCTATACATAATTATTCCTCTAGGAGTTCAGTAGCATGAAAGGATTTGGAAGCAAATCATGACAGAATGGTGAAAGAAAGAAAGACATTGCGTGAAGATAATTGCAATAACACAAATCCTGTGTAAGGAGAATTATTGTTTTGAATTTTGGTGAGAAAAATTAATTTAAGAAATTATATGTTTGTGTTATTGAGTTTTTTCCTCACATGTTGTTCAAGATTGTGCAATCTGCGTGAAAAGGTGTGAAGACAGTTTTGAAAACCAACTAGGGTTTTCACACAGCTTTGAAGAGGAAATTTGGGGCAACATGGACCCAGATTAATGTTGATTATCATTCTTAAACATCAAAGTGGATTGGTGAGCGCATATGAGCAATGAATAAAGGTGCGTTGATGACAGAAAACTTTTGATAGTTTTAATTGAGAGAAGCTAATTTTGTTGGAGAGATAAGGAATATTTTTTATTTTTGTTTGGACAAATGAGGAATATTTTTTTAGTGTGAGTTAACCTTTCAAACAACAAATCACTTTTTAAAGTGACTTTATAAACTTTAAAAAAAAAAAAGAGAGGAAGATTAGAAAGTATTTATGAAGGGACAATAGTGGTCATGAAGCTTTTGTAATGGATTGATAAGGTGTGAGAGGATTATTTGAGTGATTTATTTTTATAAATATTTTGGAGTAATAAGTGGGAGGAGAGATAATGAGTTGAAATAATATTCATGTTTTTTTCTATTATGCATGATTTTCATGGAATTATGTTTTGGGATTGGAGGTGATTTTATGAAATGCATACAAATGAAAGTGCTAAAAAAATTTAAGCAAAGAAAAAGGAAATGGGTGCCAAAGTAAGTTTTGACTCATTATTGGGGTATCTTCACTTCTAAGCCATCAAGTCTTTGGAAGACAAGAGCATTGGATATAAGAAAATTTTTATTTTTTCATTAGGGTGAAGATTGCAATAAATTGTAACTTGGAGAAATAAGGTGAAATTATTGTTTTTTGTAATTTTGGAGCAATAAATGATTTTGTGGAGTGAAAAGGATTCACCTTTTTTTAAATTTGGAGTGATCAAAAGGAAGCTCATTGTTGTAGGAGGTTGAGTCAATTTTTTGAAGACATTTTTTCCAAGAAGTTCTGGAACTTTGATTCCATGAAGATGTTGTGACGCTGAATGATTATGTATTCCAAATTTTAATAAAGCATATATTTTTTTGTGGTGATTGTGTCCTAGATCCACCCGAAATTGAATAAGGGGATCTTAGGTACACGAAGAGTGTGTTGATGATGGTGCATGCTTCATACTGTTTCTTTTGATTTGTGTCTAGTTTTGACACATAAATGATCTCATTTAACACATACATAAAGTTCAATACAAACAAGCACAACATCTGTAACAAAGTAGCTACAAGGAAGGATAATTAAGCTCAACACATGCATTTGCATCACTACAACAAATAATCAAAGTTTTCAACATCAACATTGTACCTCAACAAGCAAATTTACTCAATACAATCAAGTTAATGAACCTGCAAACTCCAACATTTAAAAGCGAAGTATACATCACTACAATCAAGTTAATGAGCTTGCAACCTCCAACATTTTAGAGCATAGTCTACATCAACATTATTGAACTTGTAATCAAACTCAAATTGCATTGAATTGTAAGGGTGCATTCTCGGTTGAAA
Organism: Pinus albicaulis; assembly: GCA_034641835.2. Classification (NCBI taxonomy): domain Eukaryota; kingdom Viridiplantae; phylum Streptophyta; class Pinopsida; order Pinales; family Pinaceae; genus Pinus; species Pinus albicaulis. Next base: position 334,219,736 of record CM076573.1, read on the forward strand.
CCGACACCCCAATTTTGAATTAAGTCTAATTAAGTCAAATTGAATTCATTGTAGTGAGTCATTAAAATCATTAAGCATTTTTGGGTGCATTTTCGACAGTGTTCAACACCCTTTCTTTAAGCAAAATAAAGTGAGTGCACGAGTTTTAACTCTAAAGTAAACAAGAAACAGGTTCACATCTCCTTCAAGCAAGCATGAGTATTCATTCAAGCAATTTCCATCAAGTCAGTACAAAGTTCAAACCATCAAGCGAGCCAGCATGAAATTCATTGCAGCAACTGTCAAAGCAACCAAGAAAGTTCAAATCTAACACCAATCAATCAAGCTGAAATCTACATCAATCGAGTGTGAGTATTCATTCAAGTGAGTGTGAATTAATCAAGCAAGTCAAGTGAGCATTCAACCAAAGTGATCATCATCAAGCGAGCATGAATTCAAGAGTTCAAGCAAGAGAGTTCTACCACTCTAGCAAGTGTTCCAAGCAAGTGCAATAAGCAACAAATCAAGAGAGTGTGCCATTCAAGCCACATAGCAAGCGAGCCTATCATTCAAGTAACAAAATCAAGTGAAACAATTCAAAGCATGACATCTACGACAAGAGAGCCTGAATTCAAGAGAGTGATTTCAGATGGTGCAACACATCTAGTTGTTAAAAATTCTTCACAATTTGATCCTCTAAAGTGATGAATTCATGGTGCAAATCAGCAAAGAAACTCTTGTTGATCTTTCACAGCATCTACAAAAAACAAATGAAACCATTGATTTTCTTAAAATAGAGTCGTAACTACAACGAAATGAGTTGCAAGAGAAGAGTGATGCTTCAGAGTCTTTGAACCATACAACTAAAGATGATTCTAAGTCATTCATCCAAACAACTTCTAGTGTTGAAGTTGTTCCAATTCAACTTTCTTCCAAGCCAATCATCAAGCCATGGGAAGAAATTCAAAGTAACAAGAATCGACGAGGCTTAGGATATGTCAATGATGACACCAACTTGCATATCCCAGATTATTCCAAGCCAATTAAGTTCGTCAGTGCAGGATTTCTTGCACAAATTATCTCAACAAGTTCTAAGAAAGTTGCAGACAAACAGAAATGCATGGAACTCGAAGTTGCAGTCAAACCGACATGTTCTCATTGTCAAAGAACTAGTCATATGGAAGAACAGTGTTTTGATCTCCATCCTTGTCACCATTGTGGCAAGCCCAATCATTACTCAGAGAAATTCCGCAACCACCAAAAATCAGCCAGATTGAAGATACATTATGAATGGATCGATCCTTGGGAATGGTCATCCACAGTCAAAATATTGTCTCAGTTCTACAACCGAATACAATCACACATAGTGTACCCGACAGTGAAAAGAATATGGTACTCTCATATAGTTGAATGGGAGAGTACACCAGTGCAACACTCTTACACTTGAAGGGGGGGAGTTCAGGAATAATTTCCAAAGAAGTGTCTCTCCTTTCAACTGACAAAGGGGGGAAAATGTCAATAAAATTGATGGTGGTTGTCATACTAAAAGTCTTGACAAAACCAGCAAAATCAGCCAATGGGTAGCTTTCGTAGCCAGTGGGTATCTTCAACAGCCAGTAGGCGTCAACAAATTTTCCAGTGGGCAGTCGACAGTAAAGAAGCAGCGAGCAGTTTTCAATACAACAAAAGAAACAGAGAGTTGTTTTTGACATCATCAGCTAGTCAGCGTTGAACAAATTTTGTTAGTGGACAAAGGATGTTGATTTCACGCAAAGGACAGATGGATCCTTTTGAAACTTGGCATGTGATGGAGTTGTCAAGAAAAATTCAGAGATGAATTAGACATGCAGCTAACTCATGGTCTCTTCATATTGCAGTTTTTCAGCATCCAGCTTTGGCGATTTTTCAGGCAATATTTTTTAGGATCAACATAAGAACTTGGAAGATGGTTCCTCGTTCTTATTTTGGATTTATCATTGAAGGGGGGAATGTTAACCTCTCTCATAAAACAATATAAATCCAAACATGAAATAAATAAATTAAATATTAAAAATTAGGAATTTATGCCTAACTCTTTAGATTGGGTTGTTCCTCTAAGAAAGGATTTAGTTTAGGCAGCTCCTATATTGGTGTGTGTTTGATTGAGAAATTATCTCAACCAAGGTGTCTAAGATAGCATGCACTATCTTGAGACATTGTCTCCTCATCTATTTAATTGTAACACTACATTCCTTTAATAATGAGAAAATATGTGAGGAATTCGTGAGGCTGAAGCCTTTTTCACCAATATTTGGTCTCTGATTTATTCTGTGTTTATGTATTTTTATGTGTAATTTGATTTTTAACATTTTTGTCAGAATCGATTGCATTAATAGGTAAATAATTTGAAAATAAATTTTTGATTGAGGGGTGATATAGTTCACTAAGATAATTTTCTTCATAATTAAGAAGATGGGAATGATGATGATAATCTTCCCATGGTTCTCCTTCTGACATCATTTCTTCCAAAATATTCTCATTTGTTAAGAAATTTGAGGAAAAAGGATCGTATGGAGTACTAGAATCTAAGGAACGGTCAACCCAAAAAACCGGCGATGCTGATTTTGGATTTTCCACCCAAGCCAAGTAGATTGATTGCTATGCCAGCTCAATAGGGCTAGGTGCCAGATGCTCATCCAACATAAAAATTTCAGAATCACCTGTACTCTCTGTTGGGGTTCCCATGTTTTGGAAAGTTTGGCAATACCAAAATATGAGACAACATCAAAACCACTTTCAGACCTCAGGATCTAGCCCTCCTGGGTCTAGAGAGGGATCTCTCCATCTAGACAAAGGTTTTATGTCTTTGAGAGCTTGAAAGTTAAGGTATTAGGCTAGTTATAAGTACTGGTTTGTTTGATTGATTGTTTGGTTGTTGGGAATCGGAAAGGAAGGGTTCAATGTGACGAAAGGATGTGCAAAGAGGATTCTAGGCAAAGGAGGGAAGATTTCAAAGAACACTCGAGACCATTGGGAAATGGAGTCAGGAAACGGTTTAGTTGCTATTCAATATGCAGGCTTTCAGTTGGGCTAGTCATCTAAAGAATTGGATCTTAAAGATGATAGTGTGGCATGAAATGGAAAGAAGGAAGGTGAAAGGCAAGGAAACCTCCAAGGTGACCCCTCAGGAATCAGATCCAGGGACAGGACATGCCATTAGACGACCTGTGATCCAGAACCTAAAGGTTAACTCTTCAAACAAGGAAACATTAAATATTTAAACACAAAGGTGAAGGCCTTAGATCAGAGAGAGACTTTGAACTCTCAATGCTTCGGCATCCAGCTTAAGGGAACTTAGAGAGGTTCAATTAATTGAAGAGGACCCCAGTGAGACAGAGACAGAGTTCTAAACTCCCGGTATCCCAATTCATTCAATTAGAACCTAACAAGAACGTCTAAGAAAATATTCATAAATTCATACATCAGCTAGCAGTAAATATTAGCCACTACACTGGTTAAATTAGCTTGAATCAATCCTCAGATAGCACATACAGCAGAAAACATTGAAGGCAGGGAGAGCAGAAACATAGGGTACCAAGCAAGGGTAAGTCCTATGCCAGATTTCTTATGCATGCCAGAAGAAATGAAATGTGATGAACTACAAAGGAGAAACAAACAGAGATAGAAAAACATCACCGCTGCTTTAAATCAGGATCCAAAGAAATGTGCTTGTGATATTAAAGAGCAACACCACTCATCTACAACATTGCCAACAGCTTGCCATTCAGCCTGGAAGCATCTTCCTCAGCCTATCTTACAACTTTAGACATAGAACTATACCTCAAGAGAAATAGCTTACAGTTCACAGATATCCAATCAACAACCTTTACAATGAGTTTCTTCATGAATTTTATAGCTAAAAGAGAGGCAGAGGAGGTAAATGAAACACTAAATGAAACATTAAAATAGATTCAGAAGAGGGGCTTGAGGCCCATGCTGTTTTAATGTCTATGCATCGAACTTCTGTACTCTTTGGGTGAAAGAGTGGTCTTCGACAGGCTGAATTTTACTCCAAGTATGTCCTTGATGTGGCCTCTGACTGTAGTACTCCGCAGTAGTTTGGTGAATAAAAAAAAGGAAGATAAATATCATGAGGTCTGCCATACTGTGTAACAAATTCTTCTGGTAGCACTAGGACTATTGTCAGGGCAGAGATCTTCTCTGGAACACGGTATAGAATGAAAACAATATGGGCACCTCGTCCTTTCATGGGAAAGAACGTTCTGCTGATGGTGACACTGATATATCATTTTGTGTGCGCCAGGCCTTATTGGGCATCCTGTGTTAGTCTCAGGGTATTCAATCTGGTACATTGCTTTTCAATCATTGAATTAAGACTCAGAAGTCCTCAATTACAGACCTTAACTCTCTGATCTTCACTGATACTCTTTGCCGCTCCATTACTATCCTTGATTGTCAATTTGCAGGGCTTATGGTGATGGGGGTTGAATTGGGTTTAATACCCCGATTTGGATAGAATATGCATTTAGAATCCTTTAGGAGTATTCCTGCAAACACTGGCTCTACTAAACTTTTCTCTGTGCTGCTGTATCACAGACGGTGACTGTGTAGAATGGAACGGTCTTCATCATCTGCATTCCCTGTAAAACACACAAAATTGTTAAGGAAAACCATGCTGGAGGGGGGACGGATGCAATGGAAGGTTGTGTGAATGACAGCATAGCATGGTAGAAACAGTGGAAGCGAATGCAAAATGGTGGAGAAATGCGGCGAAATGGTGGAAATATGCTCTGATGGGGGTCTAAGTGAAGAAATGCATGGGGATCATTCGATCATTGCATGGGGGTGATGACCGACGACGGAAATTAAACGATAGAAGGGCCTTGGAAATCGGGCGAAATACAAACGAAATAGGAAAATGCCACAGAAACAAGTGACGTGGAGCTCTGGTGGTGGGGCCTGGTCAATGGCGCGGGCGATCAAGTGTGGACCGTCGGATCTCAGGAGGAGATCGACTGTCGTGATCGTGTCGGAGGGCGATTGCTTGTGGGCCAGGGGTCTTGTTTACTTCAGTTATCCCTGAGCATCTTTTGGGCACGATTAGATGGTGCACGCGCATATCCCACCGATCCCGCAGTCATTCTTTAACGCCCAGGGAGAGAAGATTTCTAAAATAGCCAGAAGACACGTGTCGGCCTGCGGCATTGATCACTGCCGAACGGGAAAAACAACCCTCCTTCAAAAAGCGGTGCGATCAAACCTACTATTTTTGCACAGTGAATGACCATGGGGACCATCGAGGCGGTTGGATTGTGGGCCGTCGATCTGGGAATCAAATCGACGGCTGCTATGCGATCGGGGAGTGAATGGGGGAACGCGGGTGCATTGTAGGAAAAGTGCAGACCGCCGGATTAGTGTTGATCAACGATAGGTATTGCACCTGACCACTGATACGATAAGTGTGTCATGGTCCCGCGCTTGGTGCACGCGCATATCCCACCGAGCCCGCAGTCATTCTTTAACGCCCAGGGAGAGCAGATTTCTAAAACAGCCAGAAGACACGTGTCGGCCTGCGGCATTGATCACTGCCGAACGGGAAAAACAACCCTCCTTCAAAAAGCGGTGCGATCAAACCTACTATTTTTGCACAGTGAATGACCATGGGGACCATCAAGGTGGTTGGATTGTGGGCCGTCAATCTGGGAATCAAATCGACGGCTTCTATGCGATCGGGGAGTGAATGGGGGAACGCGGGTGCATTGTAGGAAAAGTGCAGACCGCCGGATTAGTGTTGATCGACGGCAGGTATTGCACCTGACCACTGATATGATAAGTGCGTCACGGTCCAGCGCTTGGTTTCAGTGCCCGGGCCATGTGGAGAAATGGTTTACGGGGGCTGGTCGAAAGGGGCTAAGCCTACATATGAAGAACATGGGTTTTTGGCCTGTTTTTAGTGCAATTTAAGGCCAAAGAGAGGCAACAATAGGGAGGAAAAGGGGTTACTTGGACAAACAAAGGATGTTTATGAGGTTTAAGGGGGAGATGGGAATGATTTAGAGGGTTTAGGAAGGGTTCTTTGGGTAAAAAGGGAGGCTTTGAAAAAGGGGAAAAAAGGGGAAAAAGGGAAATTCTGCAGGGATACAAGTGGCAAATGAAGGCCCTTTTTGAGCACAATTCTTTACAGTCAGTGAGGTTTTTAAACTGGGAACAACAGTGAGGATTTATCAAAAGGAAAAGGCATAGGAGACTTCAAGGATGATGTGATTTTAGAGGAAATGCATTCCTTGAAGGCTCAAAAACAATTTAGCCCCCCGTTTGTTTGTCAAAAATTCATAGGGGGCTAATAGTGGCTCCACATGGGGATGGCTTCTTCCTGAAGGAGTCAAGAATTCGGAAAATAAATATTTGGAGCGGGCCAGATGCTTGATCTTTGAGCCATCTTTCTTCTTTGATTTAATTTGTTACAAACATAGTAAATCAGTAGCAACATTCCCAAACCATCTACCTACCCATCCTACAATCCTAGAATTTTTTCTTCAAGGTGCATTTGAATTGGCAGACCTTCTTCATCATTTTTTATTGAAAACAGAAAACATACTAATATAATTCAACCCTTATCACTCCATGAGACTAGATTAAACAGTTGGCCTCACATGTCTCTCTACCTAGTCTAATATCTGATGGGATTAAACTGTCAAGTAGATTTCTTCTCTACATTCTACAACAGAAATTTAAAAATAGTCAAACTAGGATTAGACAGTCTAGTTTGCTGTGGGTCCAAGGCATAAAGATAGTTGCACATGGACTGAAATTATAGAAATTTGAAAACAAAATCTTGAAGGCTTGAAATCCGAAACTCTGAAGCATCCTTCTTTTCTTTGTGACTCAAGTTTTGAGCTTGTTAGAGTCACTTTCTTCTTCATTTCAGCTTTGGTTTTGGGCTTGTTAGAGTTGATTCTTCACTTCTTTTGGCTCAGGTTTTGATCATGTTAGAGCCAATATTTGCACTTCGGAGGTTCATGTTTTGAGCATGTCTAAACCTCTCTTCTCTCTTTTTTGAAACATTTTCTCTTTTTCTTGAAAAAATAACACAAAAATGGTATTTAAAATGGAAATGGAAACTGGAAATTGGAAATCAGCAGTAGTAATGTTTGAGCATCCTGCCATTGATATGACCCCCAAACAAATCTGTACCATCTAGCTTTTGCAAAAAAAAGGCATTTGGACCAACAATGGCCTGGATGATGTATGGACCCTGCCACAAACTATCAAACTTGCCGTGCTTTCCTTTGTCTTCTCTCATTGAATCCCACTTCAGAACTTTATCTCCAATTTTGAAGTTAGAAGCCTTGGTCCTCTTATCGAACAACTTCTTTATATTTTCCTGGACCTTCAGGGCTCTGTTATAGACCTCTTCCTTTGTTTGCTGGAGATGAATTTTTTGGTTTATCCTCCTCACCATGCTGTCTTCTTCTGTCTGAATCTCTTGGACAAGTTTAATCACTGGTACTCCAAGGCTGGTAGGAAACACTGCCTCTGTTCCATAGACAAGCTGATATGGTGACATGCCAATGGATTTCTTTATTATAAGCCTTTCAGCCCACAAAGCATGCACTAACTTGTTATGCCATGACTTCTTATTCTCTTCAAGCAGTTTTTTGATAATGTTCACCAAGCTCTTGTTTGATGATTCAGCTAACCCATTACCTTGTGGGTAATAAGCAGTTGAATGACCGAGTGCTATTTGATACCTGTGAAAAAAATCAATCATTTTATTGGATCCAAAAGCAGCAGCATTATCAGTGATTATTTTTCTTGGACAGCCAAACCGAGAGAGGATGTGGTCTTCTAGGAACTTAATGATAACAAAATCGGTGGCATTCCTAGAAGGTATGGCCTCTATCCACTTTTTGAAGTAGTCTATGGCTGTAAGGATACACTTGTGTTGTGCAGAAGAAGAAGGGTGTATTTCTCCTATGAAATCTAGGCCTTGTTGCATAAAGGGACCTTCAACAATGATGGGTTGTAAAGGTAGAGGGAGGAGCTTTCTTTTGCCTTCAAAAATCTGGCATTTATGGCAGGCAATTATCATCTTGTGGATGTCATTGAAAAGTGTAGGCCAATAATAGCCAGCTCTAAGTATTTTGTTAGCAGTGGTTTTCCAGTTCAGGTGGCCTCCACACTCTCCTGCATAGAACTCCTGTTTAATCCTCTCTGCTTCAGTTTCAAGCAAACATTTAAGCAATAGACCATTTTCATTCTTCCAGTATAAACATTCATTCAGTATGCAATAGTTTCTAGCTTTTAGCTTTAGAAATATAGCCTTAGTTTTTGATAGTTCAGGAGGGGCATTGAGGTTTGTGAGCACATACAGGATGTCAGAATACCAAGGAGAGTTTTGAAATTTGTCCTCAACAGTAGGGTCAGGCAATCCTTCCTGCTCATCCAAGGCATATACCATGTTTATGTCAAGGGCTTGTAGATTTGATTAGCCATTAGTTGAGCTAAACCCTGGCCTTTGATAAGTTTTGTGGGTTTTATTTTCAGGTCATACTCTAAAATCACAACAATCCATTTGCCCCTCTTCCCATCCGGGTCTTGGGATAGGATGTCTTTCACCACTATGTTTGGCACGTAGGCTATGGTGTGGGAATGTAGTATGTACACCCTAAAGTCTTTCAAGGCATTAACCAAGGCGTAGGCCTGTTTTTCCATTATGTTATATTTTAAGGTTGCATCCCTCAGAACCTTGCTGAAGAAAGTAATAAGTTGTTCCGTTCCCTCTGGATTTTTTTGCAGCAGAACTGCAGCCACTGTATGCTCGGAGGCAAATGAAAAGATCAAGAAATCTTTTGAGAAATCTGGGCTTATTAGGATAGGAGCCCGGGTGAGTGAAATTTTAACCGATTCATAAGATTTTTTAGCCTCAACAATCCACTTAACCCCTACACCCTTTTTTAGCATATTAGTCATATTCTTGAGGTGCTCAACTAAGTTGGGAATAAACCTCCTTAAGAAGTTAATTTTCCCAAGGAAGGACTGTAACTCTTTAATGTTTCTCGGGTGTGTGATTTGTAGTATTCCCTCAACTCTTTGTGGGTCTATCCTAATTCCCATCTCAGATATAATGTGGCCGAGAAGATTACCTTCTTGCAGCCCAAATACAGTCTTTTAGGGTTTAATGACAGACCAAACTTCCTACATTTTTCAAAAAATCTTCTTAGATGTTTTAGGTGTTCTTCATCAGTCTTGGAATAGACTGTTATGTCATCCAAATAGATGACAATGAAGTGCCCTATTTCATCCGAAAAAGCTATGTCCATCGCTCGTTGGAAGGTTGCACCAGCGTTCATCAGTCCAAAGGGAATTTTTACATACATAAAAGTGCCCCATGGAGTGGTAAAAGATGTCTTGAGTTGGTCTTCTAGGAGTACTAACACTTGGTTATAGCCTAAAAAACCATCTAACAGGGAGATCCATTTTAAGCCAACTACCCTCTATAGGATATGTTCCATATTTGGTAAGGGGTAATTGTCCTTAAGTAAGGCTCTGTTAAGGTTCCTGAAATCTATGCACATTCTGATCTCACCTGTTTTCTTTCTCACATCTACAAGGTTTGAGACCCAATCAGAGAACCTCACCGGAACTATTATTCCTGCTTCGTACATCTTCTTTATTTCCTTTTCTACTCCAGGTAATTTTTTTGGTTTTATTCTGCGAAGCTTCTGTCTGAAGGGTTTATGGTTTTCTTTCAAAGGTATTTTGTGCTGTATGATGTTTGTGTCATAGGCCTTCAAGTCCTCGTAGCCCCAGGAAAACACATCGATGAACTCTTTGAACAAGTCAATATATTTCTTCTTCATGTTTGCAGGCAGGGACTTAGCCAACTTAATCATCTTAGGCTTATCTTAAGTGCCTATGTTGCATTCCTTGACATCAGAGTCTGAGTGTTCTATAGTGGGATTTTTCGCTACATCATCGAAATCTAAAAGATCTTCTAAAGGTGCCAGACCTCGGGGTATGTTCTTATCTTTTTCCTGTAGCACCTCTATTTCCTCATTATCTACATTTTTACCTTCTTCAGTGGGATTTCCAATCTGTTCGTTTAAAGTGTTTATTTCTATGTTACAGGGTGGTTCTTCCTCGTCTGAGGGCTCTTCACTTAGGTAGCTATCATTGGACTTAGAGTCTAAATCGGAAAATTCAAACTCGTTCCTGCCTATTAGGAAATCCTCAATCTGCTTATCTCCTTCAAAAACCTGCCAATATTTCTCATTATCAGGTACTGCAGGTCTGAACTTCGTCTGAATGATGATTTTTTGGTCACTGGGAGGCTTGCGATATGAACTAGATATACAGGCTAATCCATTCGCAATTACATTCCGACTCCTAGGAATAAACACTAGTTCATATTCCACAAAGGTCTTCAATAAGTCCATAGCGTCATTCCTATATGCTCTCAGCCTAGGGTGTTTCACCATGTATTCACCATTCACCTGTTTGATGATCAACTCAAAGTCTCCATGTACAGCTATCCTACGGGCTCCTAATTTTTTCAACAGATTCAAGCCTAGGATGAGAGCTTCATATTCCACAATATTGTTTGTACATTTGAAGTTCAGATTAAAGGCATGGCTCTCTGCATAGTCACTCTCTGTGTTATGTAACCACACTCCTACTCCTGCAGTTCTCCTGGTGCACGACCCATCGAAATTCATCTCCCATAAGGGTTCTTCCTCGGGTTTATCATCATTTTCCTCCCTAATGTGGGTTTCACTGGTCTGTTGCGTTACGGGGTCTGCGTTGGGTTGTGGGTGGTTTCGTTCTTCGCGTGGTGTATGAGTGTGTGAGGGGTGACTAGCTAGTTGTTTACATTCTGTTTCTGGTTGACTCGAATTTTCGTTTTCAGTGCACTGTCCACAGGTCTCAACCTCATTTTCTTCTGAGTCTAGAGTGGCCATTATGTTGAAATCTATGGGTGCTATCTCATTGTTCGTACCTCTGTTTTCTGGTTCTGGCTCTTCTAAGGATTCATCGTTGCAAAATATAAAGGAGTCCAGATCTGTGTGTACAAAGTACAGGGGAGAATTATCAGGCTTTTCAGGGTTACTGACCAGGAATTTCATTTTTTCCTCTCTATACAGTCTCCTAAGCTAGCTAAAGACAAGGATTGTGGCATATGCCCCATCCATCTGCAGTGTACCTTGCAACGTGGCTCCCCATGACCTTGACAATAGCATACCATACTTAGGTGGCACATCTGCCACTACAACATCCATAACCATACATTTGGCTGGAATCTGGGTTAAGTTCACACATAGGTCTTTGATCAGGCCTAGACACTTTACCCTGATAGAATCAAATGAATAGAGGTCTTTATAGGGACGGGTTATCTCTAGGCCTAACCTCTCCATAACCACCTTAGGCATTAATTTGTGTGATGCCCCAGAGTCATGCATTGCATTGTGAAGGATTTTTTCATGGATATTGATACTGATATAAAAAGGAGGTACTACCCCTTCCTGAAACTTCCCTTCTATCTTTGGACCAAATAGAAGGGTTGGTTGATCATCACTTAGATTGACAGTGTCACTGTTTTCCCCTAGATTTAAAGCTTTCAAAATTTGGCCTTTATATACATCCTGAGTGGCCAGCTCAGAGGGCGGGACAAAGATCTTAATTTTCGCAATCTCACTTTCCAAATTGAAAGTGGACTGACTCTTTGTAATACTTAACTCTATTTTGTTAGCCCCTACCTTGGTGGCTAAATCAGCGGGCTGATTCTCACAATGTACGGGATCAGGAACTGTTTTATCAGGAGCACTAACTGCAGTGCTAGTGCTGCTAGTTGGTTGACTTTGTTTATCAATGATTTGGTTGTCTCTTCCTTTGTTCTTCCCAGAACTCTCAGCTGCTGATTTGTTACTTTCAGTAGTTACTTTAGAAGTTCTCTTAGGCCTTTTCTTGATGGTAATCTCAGAAGCCTTTGGTTTGGGAGTGTCCAGGCTCTTTTTGCTTCTAAGTTCATATTGTTCTCTAACCTGCATGATGGCATTTTCAAATCCAAGTTTGTAATCCTTAGATTCTGATCTTTCCTCATCCCAATATGAGGGTGACGGTTGATCTTCTTCTGTGGAATAGTTGTGGATTGAGTTATCTGTTTCAAACATATTTATTATGTTCTCCTCATACTCTTCTATTATCCCCTCATATTCATCAAGGAAGTTCTCTTGAAATGGGGGTATAACTTATTGATCTGATTCTCTTTCTCTGTTGGGAGTGGTATTGTTCCTTCTAAAGTTCTGGTTCTGGTTATGATTTTGGTTTCTGTTCTGATTACTAACTGTGACAACCATTTTTTCCATCATTTTTTGTATCTTTTCCACGTTTTTAGATAGACGGTCATAATTGGGGTCAGATGTAGAAGCTACGGTGTCATCCCTATATGTTACCTTCTTCTCAGCCCTCATTCTAGCTTTCTTCTCAATCAGGTTAGCCTCTACACTCACTGCTCCTTTTTGCATATCTTCCAATGTGTTGTAATCTCTCTCCCTAAGTTGGTAAGCCATGTCAGCATCGAATCCTTCAGGATATTTCACTAGAGCCATACCTTGGGGAGGTTTCATGTGTGGAGGAAGAGCGTTGTAAATGCTGTTGAACCTGGTAGAATAGTCATGGACACTCTCTCCTACATTTCTTTTAAGGTTCTTTTATTTTGCTAAGATTTGGAGAGGGTTGGTCTTAATTTCCCATTTTTTTATGAAGGTCTGATATAAAGCAGGAAGGTCTTGGATACTATTAGGGGTTAGGCCTTTAAACCATTTCTTCACATCACCCCCTAAGCTCTGGGCAAATATTCTCATTTTGACCATATCATTATCTATCTCCATGTAGTCAAAAGAATCTTCCATCCTGTCTACATGGTGCTGAGCTGTGGTAGACTCTTTTACAGTGAAGTGTGGGATCTTTGATTGGTAATCATTGGTTAAGGGCACTAGAGGCTGGGGTAACACTAGAGGTGCATACCAGGCTGCCATGATGATGTTCTGAGAAGGTAAGGGGTTGGCTTGAGCAGCTAGTATATGGATGACAGGGATACTAGGGCTAGCAGAAGCCTGTTGAGCTGATTTAGGATGATTGAGTCCCAAGTTTTGAATGAAGTGAATATCAGGGGATGTAGATGGAGGGGTCTCTCTGTCCCTAATGTGTTTACCACTTTGGGGTGTTGAACCAAGAAGCTCAAGGTCTGGCTGGTCTAGATCATTGAATGACCTAGTTCTAGGTAAACTATTTTGAGAGTTTAGGTCAGAAAGTGGGTCTGATAGAGCTGTAAAGTCTTTTGGTGTAGAGTTAGCTCTATAGATGTGTATGGAAATAGTTGGTCCTTTAAGTGTAGGGGATTTCTTGACGATTCTCTCGGGGTTTTCAACTATTTCAGGTGGGTTTGGGTCGGGATAAGCTCTTGTATGAATGGCTCTTGAAGCCAGAATGTTGTCTTTTAATCAAGCATCTTAATCCTACTTGTTACTTCCGTTATGGCTGATTTTTTTGTGGACTTTGGTCTCCCAGTGGAGTCTTATGTGAACCAAGATAATCAGCAAGCCTACTGATCACCAGTGGAGTCTTTGGTTGGTGAAGAACTATGGAGTTGCCAGGTGGAAAGTTTAGAGTAATTCAAGAATAGTATACTGTCCACCACAGTGATTAACCACCAAACTAAGGCTACTATGGTCTTCCTTGAGTTCGTGAGGTGTTTAAAGGTGTGTTTTACTCAAAGGTTCCCCAGCGGAGTTGCCATTATGTTGGGGTTCCCATGTTTTGGCAAGTCTGGCAATACCAAAAGATGAGACAACATCAAAACCACTTTCAGACCTCAGGATCTAGCCCTCCTGGGTCCAGAGAGGGATCTCTATATCTAGACAAAGGTTTTTTGTCTTTGAAAGCTCAAAAATTAAGGTATTAAGCTAGTTATAGGTACTGGTTTGTTTGATTGATTGTTTGGTTGTTGGGAATCAGAAAGGAAGGGTTCAATGTGAGGCAAGGTTGTGCAAAGATGATTCTAGGCAAAGGAGGGATGATTTCAAAGAACACTCAAGACCATTGGGAAATGGAGTCAGGAAAGGGTTTAGTTGCTATTCAATATGCAGGCTTTCAGTTGGGCTAATCATCTAAAGCATTGGATCTTAAAGATGATAGTGTGGCATGAAATGGCAAGAAGGAAGGTGAAAGGAAAGGAAACCTCCAAGGTGACCCCTCAGGAATCAGATCCAGGGACATGACATGCCATTGGACGACCTATGATCTAGAACCTAAAGGTTAACTCTTCGGACAAGGAAACATTAAAGATTTAAACACAAAGGTGAAGGCCTGAGATCAGAGACATACTTTGAACTCTCAATGCTTCGACATCCAGCTTAAGGGAACTTAGAGAGGTTCAATTAATTGAAGAGGACCCCAGTGAGACAGAGACAGAGTTCTAAACTCCCGGTATCCCAATTCATTCAATTATAACCTAACAAGAACGTCTAAGAAAAGATTCATAAATTCATACATCAGCTAGCAGTAAATATTAGCCACTACACTGGTTAAATTAGCTTGAATCAATCCTTAGATAGCACATACAGTAGAAAAAATTGAAGGTAGGGAGAGCAGAAACATAGGGTACCAAGCAAGGGTAATTCCTATGCCAGATTTCTGATGCGTGCCAGAAGAAATGAAATGTGATGAACTACAAAGGAGAAACAAACAGAGATAGAAAAACGTCCCCGTTGCTTTAAATCAGGATCCAAATAAATGTGCTTGTCATATTAAAGAGCAACACCAGTCATGTACAACATTGCCAACAGCTTTCCATTCAACCTAGAAGCATCTTCCTCAGCCTATTTTAAAAATTTACACAAAGAGCTATACCTCAAGAGAAATATCTTACAGTTCACAGATGTCCGATCAACAACCTTTACAATGAGTTTCTTCATGAATTTTATAGTTGAAAGGGAGGCAGAGGAGCTAGATGAAACACTAAATGAAACATTAAAATAGAGTAGGAAGAGGGGCTCGAGGCCCATGCTTTTTTAATGTCTATGCATCGAACTTCTGTACTCTTTGGGTGAAAGAGTGGTCTTAAATAGGCTGAAATTTACTCCGGGTATGTCCTTGATGTGGCCTCTGACTGTAGTACTCCGCAGTAGTCTGGTGAATAAAAAAAACGAAGATAAAGATCATGAGGTCTGCCATACTGTGTAACAAATGCTTCTGGTAGCACTAGGACTGTTGTCAGGGCAGAGATCTTCTCTAGAACATGGTATAGAATGAAAACAATATGGGCACATTGTCCTTTCATGGGAAATAATGTTCCGCTGATGGTGACACTGATATATCGTTTTGTGTGCCCCGGGCCTTATTGGGCCTCCTGTGTTAGTCTCAGGGTATTCAATCTGGTACATTTCTTTTCAATCATTGAATTAAGGCTCATACGTGCTCAGTTATAGACCTTAACTCTATGATCTTCACTAATACTCTTTGCCGCTCCATTACTATCCCTGATTGTCAATTTGCAGGGCTTATTGTGATGGGGGTTTAATCGGGGTTAATACCCTGATTTGGATAGAATATGCTTTTATAATCCTTCAGGAGTCTTCCTGCAAACACTGGCTCTGTTAAAATTTCCTCTGCGCTACTGTATCACAGATGGTGACTGTGTAGAATGGAATGGTCTTCATCATCTGCATTCCTTGCAAAACACACAAAATTGTTAAGGAAAACCATGCTGGAGGGGGGACGGATGCAATGGAAGGCTGTGAGAATGGCAGCGCAACATGGTGGAGACAGTGGACGCGAACGCAAAATGGTGGAGAAATGCGACGAAATGGTGGAAATCTGCTCTGATGGGGGCCTGAGTGAAGAAATGCATGGGGACCATTCGATCATTGCATGGGGGCGATGATCGACGACAGAAATTAAACGATAGAAGGGCCTTGGAAATCGAGCTAAATACAAACGAAATGGGAAAATGCAATAGAAACAGGTGACGTGGAGCTCTGGTGGTGGGGCCCGGTCAATGGCGGGGGCGATCAAGCACAGACCGTCGGATCTCAGGAGGAGATTGACGGCCGTGATCGTGTCGGAGGGCGATCGCTTGTGGGCCAGGGGTATTTTTTACTTCGGTTATCCCTGAGCATATTTTGGGCATGATCACCATTGGATGGCCCTGCCATAGATCGGACAGTGCATGTGCATATTGCGTCGGGCCTGTAGTCGGTCTTTAACGCCCGGGGAGAGTGGATTTCTAAAACATCCAGAGGACACGTGTCAGCCTGCGGCATTGATCACTGCTGAACGGGAAAAATAGCCCTCCTTCAAAAAGCGGTGCGATCAAACCTGTCAGTTTTGCATAGTGAATGACCACGGGGACCACCGAGGCAGTTGGATTATGGGTTGTCGATATTTGGATCAGATTGACGGCTGCTATGCGATCAGGGAGCGAACAGGGGAACGCAGGTGCATTCTAGGAAAAGTGCGGACCTTTGGATTGGTGTTGATCGACGGCAGGTATTTCTCCCGACCACTGATACGATAAGTGCGTCATGGGCCAGCGCTTGGTTTCATCACCCAGGTCATGTGGAGAAATGGTTTACGGGGGCTGGCTGAAAGGGGCTAAGCCTACATATGAAGAACATGGGTTTTTGGCCTGTTTTTAGTGTAATTTAAGGCCAAAGAGAGGCAAGGATAGGGAGGAAAATGGGTTACTTGGCCAAAAAAAGGATGGTTATGAGGTTTAAGGGGGAGGTGGGAATGATTTAGAGGGTTTAGGAAGGGATCTTGGGGTAAAAAGGGGAAAAAGGGAAATTCTGTAGGGATACAAGGGGCAAATGAAGGCCCTTTTTGAGCACAATTCTTTACAATCAGTGAGGTTTTTAAACTAGGAACAGCAGTGAGGATTTATCAAAATGAAAAGGAACAAGAGACTTCAAGGATGATGTGCTTTCAGATGAAATTCATTCCTTGAAGGCTCAAAAACAATTTAGCCCCCCGTTTTTTTGTCAAAAATTCATAGGGGGCTAACACTCTCTCTTAAGCCAGATTGAGTGGAAGAGATCATGTAGAAGGTCTCTATACTTGCAATTTTTGTCGACGTCGCAAGCGACAGTAATGCAAAGGTTCCCATGAGAGTGGAATCCTTTAAGAGTCCTACACCAATGTTCTGAAGTGCTAGTTGGGGTGCATGAATGAACAGAACACTTCTAGTTACCTATGAAGCGGAGGAAAAGAAGGATAGCTGATTCATGACTATAATTGTACCTTTATATGGAACTGTGATCATTCTAAAATATGTAGAAAAAATTGTAGTCATATCATATACCCATGGCCTTCCAAGTATAATATTATAGTTAAGGGGTCTGTCAAAAACCTTGACATCAACATTCACTGTTTTGACCCCTAGTTCAACATACAGGTTATTAATAATACCACAATGTTTATATGTACATCCATCGAAAGCCTTCAACGTTGTTGATGATTGAGATAAGTTTGTCGAGCCAAGTGACTTCCAACAATTTAGAGACATAATATAGGTAGATGATCCCTCATCAATAATAGTACGATGAAAAATGTGATTGAGAACATTTACTTGTATAGATAATGCCAATTATTCTGGTAGTGCGGTACATAGCCTATATGATTAAAGACGACTAGATTAGAATAAGTCGGATCAATTCCACCAATAGCCGAGAATAAATCTTGTTTCTAGGAGGGACAATTTTGTAATACCTCAAGAGCAGACATACCTAAAGGGGATTAAGCCAAATATTCAACTATATTATAGTTTTGAGCAGCTCTTACTCGAGGATTATACGTCGATTTATGAACGACTCCCTTTGGTGGCTTAATTGTCAATTTAGGAATAGTAGTAGGTGGTACTGATTTTGTAGACAGATTTGTAGTCGAGGTATTAGGTTGATCAATGGCCTGAATACCATAATATTTATTACACGTTGATAGTAAAATATCTGTTTAAGGTTTTGTGACGGATAACATAAGTACTTGGGAAATAGAAGCTGGATCCGTAGCAACCAAATTTGTGTCCGGATTTGGAAACGGATATGTCAACACAACTACACATGTGAAGTCTTAATGATTTTTGAGACTTCAACGCAGTGAGGAAAATCCTGAACAAAGTGTTCCTCATTACATATTATGCATGGATAACGAGGTTTCCTAGGTCCAGATGATTGATCATATGATCTTTCCTACGGGTTAGAAGTTTCTTTTTCTTAGATTTCCCCTTTTTCTTACTTCCGGGTTGCTTGTCACTTTTACCCTTTTCAAATGACACAACATTAATTTCTAAAGAAGGTGCAGGATCATATGTAGTATTATGATGTGTTCTTGCAGTACCAATCAAGCCATCTCTAGCATGAGAGTCCTTTAATTGAGGAGGAACAATAAAATTAGATCACGACGCGTTAGGAATTTTTTCATAGAGTGTGCCAGATTGAGTATAAATCAAGTCTAAATACTAGGTACGAGCAATAACCTGCTCTTATTTGATGATGCCACCCTTAGCCACATCCTCAGTTATAGATGGTAACAACGACTTAATGAACCACTCATCAAAGAGTTGATCTGGAACAAATGTCTTAACCATTCTGCGACATCGACGCCACTCATGAATATGATCAGAAATGTGAGTAGCATTAGTCTATTTGAAATTGGTCAAGAATTATGTTCCAGTTTCATATCGTATGGGTAATTGGAAGTGAGTCAAAAATATAGTAGCTAGGGTAGTGAAATTATCAAAAGAAGCTCTAGGAAACTCAATATACCATTTTGCAGTCGGACCAGTGAGTGTATGCTGGAAAAGACATAGTCTAATAGAATCATCATTTAGGGAGTTTGATGAACACCATAAATGGTAAGTAATAACATGAGTCGACAGGTCTTCCCCAGGGTTTTCATTGAACTTAGGAATATCCGAGGGTAATTTTTGAGGTATCACCAGCCACCAAGGAGCATATTTTATTGGATCATTGGTTAGCTGATTTAAATCTAGTAGCTCTAAAATTGCAACAAAGGGTAACTATCAATTAAGGTCAAGTTGACCATAGCCAGGGTATGATGGAATGTCTTGAGAAACATGCCTTTGAGCACCAACATAAGGAATCTGTTGTTGGTAACCCAGATAGGGGTTGTTTTGATTCTGTTGACCAAAACCTGGTAGGGTACTTGTTGAAATGAAGGTTGAGGTATTTTCTCCTGAGGCTGCCAAGGGGTCTATCCACCAATATTATAACCCAAATTAGAATGACTTGGATTCAGTTGAGGATAGGTATAACTTGGTTGTGGTTGTAACATCCCATAAAATGGTAAACTAGCTTGTGAATAAATGATTCCAGGTACAGGTTGTTGTTGTAAATTAACCGAAGGATTTGGAGTCTATGGGCCAAATACTTGAGGGTATTGAGTTGAAGGACCTGCCTGAAAAGGTTTTTGTACAACATTTTGATTTTGCAACAGGGGTAAATAGGTATTAACAAGTGGGAATGATGTGGGTGTAATGGGTTGAACTGGTTAATATGAGTGTATAAT
The DNA here is from genome assembly GCA_034641835.2 of Pinus albicaulis. Taxonomy (NCBI): domain Eukaryota; kingdom Viridiplantae; phylum Streptophyta; class Pinopsida; order Pinales; family Pinaceae; genus Pinus; species Pinus albicaulis. The sequence goes on from CM076573.1 coordinate 334,239,299, forward strand.
TGTTTGTGGTTGGATAGGCATAGTGGGCTGCCATTGACAAACATTCATTTCAACATTAGGCTGACCAAAGAGTGACGAAGTACTATCATAGTGGGTGACCAAAGGTTGCCCCCCAGCATGAGGAGCATAATAAGACAGAAAATATTGCTCTCCAAATGCTGGGAGTCCAGTTGATATGGTACTGGATGGAATAGACCCAGAAGGACCAGCTTGATATTGACCTGATGATGTGTATAAAGAATCAAGTCATTCAGTACTCACTATAGGTTTACCAGTTAGAATACAGGATGATGACATTGGTGAATTCCATGGGTTTGAAGATGCACCAGAGAAAATTCCAGATAAATATTTATAACCTGATGGGACCATAGGGCCACCATGAAAATATGACTCTGGTGAAGTTGTAAACATAAATGGGGTAGTGAGGTTAGGTACTGACGTAATTGGAACAAATGGCCCAATCGAAGATGTTGGTTCAGGCATGGTTACTTAACCAAATGTATACCCTTTTGGATCGATGGGATTTTGAATAATAACAAGATCAAAAAAAGTAGATGGTGGTGATTGAGTAAAAGACTCGTACAAGTAAAGATCCTCCCCAAAATGGGTTGGAGTTAAAGGTGTATCATCTTGTGGGATTTCTGCAATCGAAATTAAACCAGGTGGAAGTATTTCGTCGTCAGGCCCAAAGTATATTTCAGGAGGTTGACTGTGTGAAATGGGAGACTCAATGGCTACAATATAACGTGCAATGACAAATTCAGGAACAACTTCCGGTAGTTCGACTTCAAGATTCAGATGTTTTGGAAAAAAGGAGACAGGATCTAGATCCACTTCCGGTTGAACAATGTTGAGTTCAGGAGGTATGGTCTCACTGATTGGATGGATTGTGACCACGAGTAGCTGTGAGGACTCCATCTCGACAATAGTAGACAAACCTAGATGTTTAGAAATAACTTGTACAAACTCTGGTATATGAGAAGATGATGCCTCTCCAAAGGTACTGATAGTACTAGTTTCAATAGAGTGATGTCGCCTTCACTAACCAGGAGTAACTTCTAGTGGTAAAGGTGGTTTCAATGCTAATCTATGCGAATGACGGGGAAAAGGATTTTTTTCTTCCACAATTACTGATTTATTTTAACCAAAAACAAATAAACAAAATAAAAGGGTAATACTGGGCAGAAGGTTTACCAAGAAACTACAAATTGCAGAATACCTCCTGGTGAACCAGGAAGTATGGGCAGGGAATATTCTTGAATGATGTGTTCAGTGTATCACAATTTACAAGGCAGCCAACTCGGTTCACTATGGATGGATAGAAACCTAAAGTTGTCCTCCCAAATATACTTGAAGGTATGTGGAGGCCCAAGTCTGTATTAGCGTTGTCTAGTGAGAAACCGCACAGTGAGAGCACCCCTTTATACTTTTTGTATTGTAACACCGCCTGATATACCCGAAAGTACGTGGATGAGCTACGATCTACTTACGTACATGGAGTGAGGTATCACACTCGAACTGTATTGCAGGTAATTAACGACAACTGCTATGTTTTACGACATTGGAACATGTCTCTAGCCTAGACCTTCTAAATGTTATCATTATGGTTCCAATGCTTTGTTAGGTAAATCGAGATAAATTTTAAGTTGATCTTGTTTATCAATTTTCCTTTCAAGGTTCACCACGATGATGTATTGGAAACTCCTAAAATGCAAACTAAAATGATAAGAAATCTTTCACTTTTAGTTTTTCAATGAAAATCCTAGCTACTAGAGGGAAAGAGTAATAAATTTGAGAGCAAACAATCAAAGAGCACAAACTAAAATGCAGCTTTCCTAATTGTTCCTATGCAAAACACACAATCCACTACATGCAAATGCAGGTTTTTCTTTTCATTCCCTTTAATGTGAATGCATAAAAGGAAACTAAGTGCATCAAATCAATAAAAAAAAATGCCTTTTACTCTGAGAAATGAGGAATAGAACAAAAATTTCTCTTTAATAGGAAAAATGAATAATATAACTATAATTTCTCCTACTGGAAACGAAGAATTTAATGACAATTTCATTTCTCAAAAGAAAATGGATCTAATGTAGAAATGAAAACACTTTGAAATTAATTCGTCAATGATAAATAAAAACACTTTAAATAAACATTGAACAAAATTTTCTTTCAAAGGAGGAAGAAGCAGATAAAGTTACTGGTCAATATGAGGCATTAAGCTCTTTAAAACACAGAAAAAAAACAAACTAAAAGCAAATGTAATGACAAAATCAATGGAATTTTGTTTATTCTAAGGGGAAACATAGTTTATAAGGAGATACAGTGCATTGCAACGCACCCCTGAGAGGGAGACAGTGCTATGCAAAGCAATGTGTCCTGTTCAACAGTGCGTTGAGCACAACAAAGAAAAAAAACTCAATTGTTTAACACACTTCTAATGCAAATTTTGATTTCAAAAAGCCTAATATTTCTGAGTAAATGATACTGGGTGACTAAACAGAGACAAATAGAGGCAAATACACCAAGGATGAAGGAAAAATCCCTAGTGCTGTTGCCAATTCGTTATGCAGAATTACGGATTAAAGATAACACATTCTTCCCTAGATGTGGTGCTCATCTAGAAAAACAAGTTAAAAACTTTTCAACTACTTTTCCTAACAGTAAATAGACACACAGAACAAATTAAGAAACTTACTTGGATTCCAAGCGCTTCCAATTCTCCTTTTGTCGTTCTTGCTGTAGCTTCAAATCCGAGCTAGATTGCCAAAATATTTCCTGCAAGAATTAACACTAAACAACAAAGAGATAGAAATATACAGATGTCTATTCAATTTATTCAGTTAAATCAATGAAACATGAACCATATACATCAGATAAGAATTCATAATATGAAAGACAGAAGCTTTTACAGATACATATGTGGGAAAGTAAGCATCAATATTTATTAATGGATAGAAGGGCAGGTTACAACCTAGTGATTGATTTGATGTCACCATCTCCAGCAGCATCCCAGCCTCATCACAATGCACATCTCTCTATAAGCATGTTACACAAATCAAATCCTCAATTGAAATTCCACCAGCATTTCTCTACTCAAATTCTTCCTTACTAAGCACTAGGATCTGTGCTTAATTTATAGAGGAGATTAAGGTATTTTTACAATCAATGAATTTCTAATAATAGGAAATACATGTTCCCAGTATCAGAGGTATCAAATGGACACACGGATTCGAATTTTGACACATATGCACTCTTCTAGAAGGCACTGGCAAAGTGGAAATTCTGGGACGATAAGAACTTCACTCCCAATTGACCAACACACCCTTGAATGTCGAGAAGTGATTTGCAGATCACATTTGAATGGAGGTACCTACATATGAAATGCACTTATCCCCTTGAGAGACTACGTTGGTGAGCTTATAGGTGATATAACATATACTTCAAATCTTGGAAACCTTGCAAATTGAAGTCATAGATGATTTGTTCTTGTTCTTTGTCTTAGGGAATGTAGCAAATAAAATGATAGGGGATGATAGAACCTATTCATCAGTTCTGGAGATGATGTCCAGTTAACCAAGTCATTGGGAATGGTGCCCAAATTGACCTATAATAGTCATCATTTCTCCATATTGTTATTTTCCATAATTTGTAAGCACATGCATTTGCTCAGTCATCATAATTCCCTTTCCACCTCTTTATTTCAATTTCCTATTTCAAATAAACTTCATCCTCATCCTTGTAATTCATTTGATTCTCTTAGTATTAGTATGGAGGTCTAATTTTTGTCTAGTAGTTGTCTTAGGATAGGTCCTACTAGTGTCAAAAGTTCTATGTGTTGTTCAAAAAAAATTTGCAAGTGTCAAGGAAGAAGATGATCATCAAATTTTGAAGCAATGGCATCACAAAAGAAGCAGTATAAAGGTGGAACTATTTTTAGGTATGAGACCATGGACATGAGGCTACTCGAGGAAGACCCCACCTTCTCACAAGAATTTTCTAGTGTAGGTTGCCTTCAATTTTTTCAAAAATTGCAGCGATACCATGCACACATTTCAAAGTATTTTGATATTAATTTTATAGGCATAGGGTTGAAGGAGGGAATTTTGAGTTTTATTGTGTCTCCTGACACAATTGCACAAGATATCGAGATCCCCAGATCAGGGGAGTCATGGTTCAAGGTTAAGAAATTTGATTTACAGAAATGTGATGAGTTTTTGAAAGAGGAGCATAAAGGCACCGATATGACTTTAGGTATCTCTAGAACATGCCTTAAGGAAAAATTTTCCAAGTTCTTAATGGTGATTCATAAATATTTCACTTGTGAGGGTAGATTCCATATGATTTATCAATAACACTTCAAATTACTGCTACACTTCACAGGTAAGCAACCCTTGGATATTCCTTTTTATTTTTTTAGGAGTTTGAGTAAAATGGCAGACAAGGTTCAGCCCAAACTTGAAACCAGTGATACCTCCATCTTTCATCATGCTCTTCTCAAATTGTTGGTACTTGAATAATTAAACAAACTGAAAAGAGATTGGTCTACATTCTTGTTTTTGAGTGGCTATGAGTTTGATGTCCTTACTCCTAAGAAAAACACCAAGATCTAAGTCCAATACACCAAGGAAAGGCAATAAATCTGAAGCAGGACCAGTGGTTGACCATGAGGAAAAGATGCAGCCTAAAGTAGAGCCCATACAGCCTGATGTAGAGCTTATGGAGCTGGAAGTTGAAAAAGTACGAAATATTGTGGTGTCAAAGAAGACTTCTAACAGTAGTCAAATAAAAACATATACAAGGACCCACATGAGGCTCACTAGAACTCAAATAGAGGGAAGAGGCAAATAAAAACATATACAAGGAACCACAGGAGGCTCAGTAGAATTAAAACAGAGGGAAGAGGAAAGTTAGTAGACATCCTAGAGAAAATTGAAATTGAAGAGAGTCCAATTGTAAAGCCTATTGAAATCAAGGAAACAAATACCAAAAGTAAAAACAAATGGGCTAAGAAGTTGGACTTTTCATAAGAAGAATCAGGGTTTATCTTTAAACCTAGAAAGCCAGTCATTAGGTCACAACAGTCCAAGGAAAAATGCCTAAAATTATGTTTGAGAAACCAGAAAAGGGGAAGATGCCATTGGATATCATAATTACCTTTAGAAAAAGTCGAGTCAATTAAGAGAAGGAAAGTTAAATAGAAAGTCCAAGAGAAGATTGATATGGAGCTTCTATAAGAACAACTAAGGGCAGCTAAGATAGAGGTTCTAGAAAGAAAGATGGAGATGGAAGATTTCAAAAGGGAAATGAGCAAGCAAATAGACTTTTTCACTGAAATGGAAGATAAGTCAGGGAAGATGCTAAAGAGGACACTGCCTCTACACATGATGATAAAGAATATTTTTAAGAGAATTAGGTGGCTACAAGCATAAATGAAGAAGTTACAAGGTCAGGCCAGATACCTAGAAGTACAAATGAAGATGATACGAGATGAACTTTTGAAGAAGGGATTGAAATTCATCACTGTTTTTTATGATGTTGCTCCATAAAAAGGGTAAGATCACACATTTTTGGGCTATATTATGGATTATTTTGTTACACAGGCATATATATTTCGAACAAAGTGTTTTGGAGGTGAAAAAATGAAGAAGGTGCAAAACTTCAGTAAACTAGGTACTTTCGTAGCTTAAAGACACGAATTTGCTACGAAATTGTTGTAGCTTTCCTTGAGGATAAACATCAAGAAAATTTCAAAACAAGGATGGCTGAAGGCATGTATTTACCTAATTAGCCTCAAGGAAGACCCTCCAACAATCATAAAGCTTAAAAATTTTTTATAAGGTAAATTTTGAAATTTGCTATGAAAGTTCACTACGAAAGTTCCTATACTATGTTTTTCTTCTAGCGTTAGGTTTTTTTGACGTTTTTGAGCAGTGAATGCAGTTAAAAGGTAGATGAATGAAAGAATAAAATCATGCATATTATTATGCCACTTGTTCGAGAGGAGAATTCAAAAATCAACTACCATGTGGCTAACAACTCATCAAGTTAACTAATGATGCCACATCATCAATACAAATCACCATCTCAACTCAAGTTCACGAAGTCTTAACTCCAGTGCATCAATCAGAAAACACCTTAGCATGTCAGTTTGGTTCGATAGAGATGACAAGTATAGGTTGTTAGACGTTTTTTAAGAGTCATTAATAGTCCTAGAATCTTTTTTTATTACAAACTATATCAAAACATAAAATATCCTTATTTATCCTCAATATGATGTAATCATATTTGAACTAGGTCTCTAGGTCAGTATCAAAATCTAGCCAAGGTGGAAGACCATTGTAAAAGATGTTGGGGGCTCCGTAGTTTGCAAGATTGGCAAGAACAAATTCTGCAAAGCCTACATCAAAACCACTTTTGAATCCTAGGATCTAGCCCTCCTGGATTCAGAGAGGGATCTCTCTATATGAGTGTTTTCAAAGATATTTCTTTAAGGCTGATGATATGATATTAGCTAGTTATGAAGTACAAGGGTTTTTTTTATTTGGTTGGGATGGATATCATTAAAATGAAGAAATTTTTTGAGGGGTAAAGGTGTGAGTAGGTTGAGAGAATGGTTCAACTGATTGTTGGGTGTGGAGCTTGATTATCTTGTTTACTTTGTATCACAGCATTGGACCCCTGTACCTTAAAAAGGGGCGGAAACGCTGCCCGAAATTAATCACTGCTGTGGGGGGTCCAGGGGGGGGCGACAGCGCTTTTCGGAGCCCCCCCCTGGCGGGGGTTCGGGGGTAGCGCCCCTGAAGCTAAAAACAGATGTAAAATTGCCTTGTAAAAGTATAGTACTTTAGTTAACTGGCTGTTTATTAGGAAATGATCTGGTTGTATATATATATATATATATATATATATATTAGATTAGGGTTTTTTGCCCTAGAAGGCAACCCCCTTGTATATATGAGGGCATTGTATTTCCGCTGTGTATCATGAGTGTATTCTCGGAGCGAGAAACAGAGAGGGAGACTGAGAGAGAGAATAGAGGATATTACAGTGGATCTGCTGTAGGTTTTGTCTCTTCATTTTTGCTGGATAATAGAAAGGAAGGACTGGCTGTTCGGGGTGGACGTAGCCCAAAATGGGTGAACCACGTATATCTGTGTCTCTCTGGTTTTATGTGTTTTGTGTGCTTGTATTTTCCGCATATTTTATGTGTTTCATTGCTCTGTAATATTTAATTTTCTAACAACTGGTATCAGAGCCGAAGGTATATTTGGTTGATAAACTCGCAGGAAAAAAGGGTTCCTGGTTCGAGTGGGAGCAATGGCGGACGATGGTAAGTTTAGGGTCGAGAAATTTAACGGCCAAAACTTTGCGCTGTGGAAGATGCAGATGGAAGATTATCTGTATCAGAAAGATCTGTACCTAACATTGAGTGGAAAAACAAAGAAGCCGGCGACCATGACAGACGCGGAATGGAACATTCTCGATAGAAAGGCACTTGGAACAGTACGGTTGTGTCTTGCGGCGTCCGTTGCCTTCAATATTTCGAATGAAACAACAACATAGGGTTTGATGCAGACGTTGGCGAAACTGTATGAAAAGCCCTCAGCCTCAAACAAGGTATTTTTTATGAAACGACTATTTAATATGAAGATGTCGGAAGGTGGATCTGTTGCAGACCATTTAAATGAATTTAATACAGTTACGAGTCAGTTAAGTTCTATAGGGGTAAACTTTGATGATGAATTTAGAGCTATGTTATTCTTGTGC
>CM076573.1:334247168-334417843 GCA_034641835.2 Pinus albicaulis
TATTTATTATGCAAACCTAACCTTCTCTTACAAAATTTTGAATATCTTTCTTCATTCCTTCCAAAAATATATTTTTTGATCCTTTGAGATGTTTTAAGGAACCCTGCGTCCTACCATTAGAGAGAAATGGGACTCCCTTAATATTTGTTTATTCAAATATGCTTGCATGCATAAAAATATTCTACATTTGCACCAAAGTATATCTCTCTTTCACTCCCAATGCTCCATAGAGTTCATCCCATCCTTTATAAATTTTAGTTTTTGTTTAGTACTATTGTCATTTTTCCATTATGGAAAGCTTCTTCTAGCCACCTAGGAATAGAAAATGTAATTGGATATAAATTTGAGGCCTTTTCTATTTTAGAAAGAGCATCATGTACTAAATTTTCCTTACCCTTTTTGCAGATTATCTCAAAATTAAAACTTTGCATTTTTTCTCCTCATTTTTGTTAATCTTCTAATGAAAATCATAGCTTCAAAAAATACTTTATGCTATCATGGTATATCTTGACTTTAAAGTACCTCCCAATGATATACTATCCCCATTTGTTATTGCATGTAATATTGCTTCCATTTATTTTTCATACGTAGATTTCACCAAATATTTTCTTTGAATTCCTTGCTTTTAAAAGCCAATGATATCCCTTATTGTGTTAATGTTACATAAATTCCTTGTCCTAGTGCCTCACACTCTACTATGATTTTTTTACCAAAAGTAGGTGCAACCGATGTTGGTGTAGAAGACATGGCATCCATTAAAAGAGAGAATGCCAAAGTAGCCTCATCATTCCATATAAATGATATTTTCTTCAAGAGATATGTGAGTGGATTTGAAATGCATGCATAATTCTTAACAAATGATCAATAATATCATGTAAGTCTAAAAAATCTTCTAAGAACCTTGATTTTCTTAGGAATAGGTCATTTTGCAATAGCTTGCATCTTTTGAGGCTCCAACTTCACTCCTTCCTTTAAAACAATATGAACCAAATACTCGAATTCTTATTTCCCAAAAGAACATTTGGATATTTTTACATAAAAATGATTGTTCTCAATAATTTATATAACTTTTCCACATGTTTAGTGTGGTATTCCCATGATTTATTATAAATATGTGTATTATCAAAGAAAACCAACGCAAATTTTATAAGATGGGATCAAACAAAATTGTTCTTAAGTCGATCCCGCCGGACTTCAAACGGCGATAAACCATAATTCAAACCAAATTAGCGTTCCAAAATAGCCTTCTGACGTCAGCCAATTTTGTGACGCAAAAACCAATTGAATTCCGCCCTAATATTTTTCGGGTCCGAAGTTGGGCTGGCGTACGGAGGGAGAGTTGTGACGCGAATTTCTTATCAAATTCGCCCTAATATTTTTTGGGTCTGGATTTCCACTACGCGAGTGGCCCAAAAAAATATTTTCTCCAATCAATTTCTACCATCTGTCCTTAATCAAATGTTGCCCTGTTCCCGGATGCGGGTGCATTCGATGGCGTTTAAGGCGATGGGACATGGATGTGGCGATTTCATATAAATTGCATTAAGTTTTAACACTGTTCAATTAAGTTCCAAGGTTTTCACATCTAATTGCATTAAGTTTTAACATTGTTCAATATCGGACCTCCACTCTTCTTAGCGATTCCGCATGCTCCAATATGATCTGGCCTTCGGCTCTCATTAATGATCAGAGATTAATGATGACAGGCGTCCTTCGATTGCATTGCAGTCGGGTCAATAAAATGGCATTTCGCTATGGTTTTTCAGACAAGTCGGTTGCTAGGTTACACTGCCTACACACTGTGACGAGAAGGAGAAGTGGCCAGCTGAACTGCTGCTTAGACCTTGTTGCATATCTGCATTTCTCTTGGTCTGGTCCTTGTCTATCTTCCTCTGTTTCTTGGAATTTTGCTTCTCCATCTCCTCTTGTGCCCACTGCTGAGACTGCACCCATGCCTCGCCTGCGTCAAAGGATGTGTTTCCGCAGGGGGAGCACTAGAGGTCAACCCCTGTGCGCTCCGTCCAACCCTCAACTGAGTTGTCTTCCCAGTCTAGTGATTATCACGTAGGTCGCTATCCAGATACTAGAAGTGGGCGGGGTTGGGTTCTAGGATCTGGCCACTGTATGGGATCCCCTGCTCCTCATTTCCCCACCGCTTCACCTTCTCCCACATAGCGCACTGTGATTTTTCCCTTTAATTTCTCTCTAAACCGCCCACGAATCAGAGCTTCAATTACTGTGGTTTTCCGTGAGGAGGCCCAAATGGAAGAACAATGCACCTGTCTGGCGGGTCTGAGCTCAGAAAAAGCCGGCCAGCATTCGGGCCTTCAGGAGGGGAGTAGTGGCATGACTGTGGAGGTAGCACCTAGCGATCCTGGACCTTTCGAAGGATGGTGCCGAATCGTCGAGGAGCCGGAGGAGTAGTTTGGTTAATTTGTTTTTCTTGCTTCGCGGCCCACTTAATTGGGCTGCTTTTAGATTATATTACTGTGCTGGACCTCTGTAATATTTCTGAATTCTGTAAACGTTCAAGATTGGTTTCCCCGTATGAGGGTAGTCTTCTTAATTTTTTTTGATGACAAATTTGCCATGAGTCTGGGCAATGTTTTTGACTTCGGTGTAATTTTATTCCCACTGTTAATAGATTAACTTTACTTAGAAAAACAAATGTTGCCCTGTTTCTATTTTAAACCTGTTTTTTGAAATACAGAGCCATGTTTATATGATTGTTTATAGTCGAAGGGCTACCGGGTGGTTTATTATATTAATATTTCACGGTCGAATTATGTTCATAACAATTAGAAAAAAAAATGTTGCCCTGTTTCTATTTTAAACCTGTTTTTTGAAATACAGAGCCATGTTTATATGGTCTACGTATTATACTCTTTCTCTGTATATCTAGTACATGAACCTTTTTTCTATGAACAGGGTGGATGTTGTAGCGGGCTACTAATGGAAACAAGCGAGCCTGAACCTTACATCTCGGATGCAACATATGGTTACCAATTTTGGAATCAAGCGAGCCTGATCTTACAAGCGAGCCTGGGTTTCTGCAGATGGTTTTTATTTCCGAGAACAAGCGAGCCAGAACATACAATCGACCCTGGGTTTATACATATTTTTGCTCTATCATGGATGCTTTTTGTGTGAGGCGTATATCAATAGTACATGTCTCTGCACATTTCCTGTATCCGCTTTATGATACTATTTTATGTGTTGACATGTTATCACTCTGCCTTCAAAACTAGCGATGCTGGTTTATTGATATGGTCTGATGGTCTTTTTATATTTTGGACATATCACACTCCTCACATGATTAGCGTTTTTCTCTGTTAAAGGATTTTGGGTACTTTAATTTGTATTTGGAACAATGGACGTCGGTACTCTATCTGTTGCTTTACTATTCTACATACTGCTATTTCACTTTCTTATAGATGCCTCGGGCATATTTGGATGCTTTCTCAGATTGTCGATAATCTCCATGTGGACCATTACTGGGTTTTATATCATGTCCTGTATGTGACATGGGGTATTTTTCTATCATTGTCTGGGGTGGGACTTCCACTTTTCTGGATGGATATTTGGGTTCCAATCTTAAGATGTGAAAATGTAATGACTTCATGGACTGTTTTACTTCATACAATATATTGAAAACATCATTTTTTCTCTTGTGAAAAAAAAAATGATTAATGTTTATCACTCTGCCTTCAAAACTAGCGATGCTGGTCTATGTTGCTGGTTTATTGATATGGTCTGATGGTATTTTTATATTTTGGACATATCACACTCCTCACATGATTGGCGTTTTTCTCTGTTCAAGGATTTTGGGTACTTTAATTTGTATTTGGAACAATGGACGTCGGTACTCTATCTGTTGCTTTACTATTCTACATACTGCTATTTCACTTTCTTATAGATGCCTCGGGAATATTTGGATGCTTTCTCAGATTTGTCAATAATCTCCATGTGGACCGTTACTGGGTTTTATATCATGTCCCTGTATGTGACATGGGGTATTTTTCTATCATTGTCTGGGGTGGGACTTCCACTTTTCTGGATGGATATTTGGGTTCCAATATTTAGATGTGAAAATGTAATGACTTCATGGACTATTTTAATTCATATAATATATTCAAAATAGCATTTTTTCTCTTCTGAAAAAAAAATGATTAATGTTTATCATTCTGCCTTCAAAACTAGCGATGCTGGTCTATGTTGCTGGTTTATTGATATGGTCCGATGGTCTTTTTATATTTTGGACATATCACACTCCTCACATGATTAGCGTTTTTCTCTGTTCAAGGATTTTGGGTACTTTAATTTGTATTTGGAAAAATGGACGTTGGTACTCTATCTGTTGCTTTACTATTCTACATACTGCTATTTCACTTTCTTATAGATGCCTCGGGCATATTTGGATGCTTTCTCAGATTGTCGATAATCTCCATGTGGACCGTTACTGGGTTTTATATCATGTCCCTATATGTGACATGGGGTATGTTTCTATCATTGTCTGGGGTGGGACTTCCACTTTTCTGGATGGATATTTGGGTTCCAATCTTCAGATGTGAAAATGTAATGACTTCATGGACTATTTTACTTCATATAATATATTAAAAACAACGTTTTTTCTCTTGTGAAAAAAAAATGATTAATGTTTATCACTCTGCCTTCAAAACTAGCGATGTGGGTCTATGTTGTTGGTTTATTGATATGGTCTGATGGTCTTCCTCACATGATTAGCGTTTTTCTCTGTTCATGGATTTTGGGTACTTTAATTTGTATTTGGAACAATGGATGTCGGTATTCTATCTGTTGCTTTACTATTCTACATACTGCTATTTCACTTTCTTATAGATGCCTCAGGCATATTTGGATGCTTTCTCGGATTGTCGATAATCTCCATGTGGACCGTTACTGGGTTTTATATCATGTCCCTGTATGTGACATGGGGTATTTTTCTATCATTGTTTGGGGTGGGAATTCCACTTTTCTGGATGGATATTTGGGTTCCAATCTTCAGATGTGAAAATGTAATGACTTCATGGACTGTTTTACTTCATATAATATATTCAAAAAAGCGTTTTTTCTCTTGTGAAAAAAAAAATGATTGTTTATAGTCGAAGAGTTGCGGGGTGGTTTATTATATTAATATTTCACGGTCATTGGAATGCCCACAATTCATAACAAATATTGGAGATTTACTGTCCTGTTTTAAAGTTTCATTTTTTTTTAAATTGAGCCCGCCGTCGGTATACCGACGCCTTGTAAGCGTCGGAATTGTGACAGCTTAAAAACATCGGAAGAGCGACAGTATAAAAACGTCAGACGAGCGACGTTCAAAACATTGGACCACATTTCGTCGAAATTGCGACAGTTTACAAACGTCGGAAGAGCGACGTTCAAAACTTCGGACCACATTTCGTCGGAATTGCGATAGTTTACAAACGTCAGAAGAGCGACGTCCAAAACGTCGGACCACATTGCATCGGAATTGCGACAATTTACAAACGTCGGAAGAGCGATGCTCAAAACGTCGAACCACATTTCTTCGGAATTGCGACAGTTTGCAAACGTTGGAAGAGCGACGTTCAAAACGTCGGACCACATTTCGTCGGAAGTGTGATAGTTTACAAATGTCGGAAGCACGACGGTTTGGGAAACGTTGGAAGAGTGACGACTGTTTGGAAGTGACGAAAAATGTGTCGGTATTGCGACACATTTTAAGTGCATCGGAATTGCGACAGGATGGAAAACCACGTTTTTCCCATCCTCGAACTTTTGCTCTTGCGACAACTATGTGTCGGAATAGCGACAAATTGGTCGTCAGAAATTCTGCCAAATTTTCTAGTGACCTCATTCATCATCTTTATCTCTCTAAATGTGTCATAAACTGATTTCTCTTGTCCTTTTATGGCATGCTTGGAAGTATGTGTTTGTAAACCCTATTTCTGCAGAGACATGGTGGCTGAGGATGTAGGGTAGGCCGTTGTTTCACCTCCTACTGGAGATTTTCTAGGGGTGTCCATGATGTGAATTACTATCTACTGCTCTGATTCACCTCCTTGATCAATATCCATGTGAATTCTAGCCCTCTTCCTATATTTCAATTTGAATTATTTGCTAGAGGTATCAGTCACCGAAGGTGACTAATCCTATATTTTCCTCTTGCTTCATATCTCTTTCTCTTTCCCCTTGTCTTATTTTTCTTTTGTACTCTTCATTTCTTGTGGTGTTGGGGTCTGAATGACTAAGGTGGAAATCACCTGATCTTCATCCTCTTGCAAGGTGTTTTTCACCCATTCTTCTTGATTTTCATGTTGCTCAATTGTAGGCTTGTGTGTGTGAACATACGGTGTGGACCTGTTTTCCACCATTTTCTTGGAGATAATCCTTGCAGGGTTATAAGACCAATTGAAACTGTGGTTGAAACCCATCCCCTTCAGTATCTTTTCTGACTCCTCCCCTACTACTCTACTGTTACATATGAAAGGCCCAATTTGTGCCTTGATCTTAAGCTGAGACTTCTTCTTTGCAGAAACAAAGTGGAGCTCACCTGTATGTATTATTTGCCTGATATACTCTAGTGAAAAGACCCTCATGGAGAGGAAGTTTGGTTATTTGTAGGGGGATAGTTAACACCCATAGACTCAGATATTTGTGTAATTTTGGTACAAGTATCATTCTCTTGTCTTTACTTGCTTTTTCTACTGCATGGTTTTCATAATTTCTTCACTTATCCTTGGTTCTGCTGCACTGTTGAGTGTGTTGATGGCTGGGTGCACAAAAAAATCCACAAAATCCTTGTATGTATAATTCTTCTGATCCTTTAATATAAGAGTGGACCAGAAGATGATATATTGAGGCTCAACATCTTCATTTACCTTGGTCATATGAAATTGAAACCTGTTGGACTAGAAATAAACAAACATATACACTAATACAGAGGTGTATTTGAAAACCTCCTCTATATTAAACTTTAAAAATTGGTCATGTATAGCATCAAAAAGAAACTAGGAATAGTTAAACACGATTGTGGGTTTAGCATCTGAGGAAAAAATGGAAAAAAGTCCTATCATAGCTTCATCTACCCGCTGATCAGTGTGATATCCCAATAAATAAGTTAAAAAAATGACAATGTGTTGGGTCCTATCAGGAAAGATATATGAAGGATAGGGTGGATTCTTGGTAGGCATTGGGGCATTAGTGGCCATGTAAATCTGAAATTTTTTGGCTCTGCTGGAAAAGTCAAGCTTTTGATAAAGTTTCCTAAGGGTTTCATAAGAGAAGGGGACTATTTGTTTAGGAGTGGGGGCCTGCATCATTTGTTGAATGGATTAGGAATTGATAGAAAATATGATTTATCCTGTTGGGGTGAATATGGTTCTCTAATTAATGTCATAATAGGCTTGGCACTTCCTGATGGACTCTACAAAACTATGGGTTTTTGGAAAGACGTAAAGAGGTAATAGGGTCCCCCATAGACCTATATCGTCAACTTCTTCAAGGAAATTATCCTCGAGCCAACATTAGACATCGAATAAATTGAAGTTTGACTTTGTATCATGGATTTTATAGTCTATGTTCACTAGAGCCAAGTGATCCAGGTCCACTTGTGGGTAGACCATAGGATTAAAACGCTGTTGATCTAGCTTTGGAGGCATTTCTGTCTTCTGTAGCTTATTTCTCTCTGTGCAATGAAGAATGGGATGAAAGAAGACAGGAAAAAAGAGAGAGATTTGTTACAGATCAGTATTTGGGAGTGGATAAATTAAAAGGAACAGTAGGAAGAGTTAAAATAAAAACTTGATTGAAACTTATGGAGAACTGATGATTTCTCCTTGATAAATGTAGTCCTTTCTTCGATTGTGGTTCATTGTGATCTATCTGTGAATTCAAAACCTTCAAAAATTTGACACTAATAAGCAGAGTAACTGTACCATAATGCTGAATCTGAGTTTAAAACAGTGATTTGGTGGTCGTTGATAAGACACAGGCCCATTGGAGAATGGACTGGCCATTTAATGGTACAACGACTTGTTGGCAGGAGTTGATTTGATTGAGTGAAGTGGGTAGGCGGGAGTGGAAGTGGTGCCAATGGTGCATATAACAATTAAAATGTGTAGTGGTACCGTGAACAGTGGAGACCGCTTTTTGGAGGGGGGTGATGGCGGTCTATGGTATCGGAGGGGGGTGATGGCGGTCTATGGTATCGGAGGGGGGGGGGGGTACGGAATTTTCTGGGCGCGACACGTAGGAGGAATGGTGGTAATAGGTGCCGCTCATTTCGAACAACCCCCCCCCCCCCCCCATTATTAAAGTTCGGAGGGTGAGGGGGGGCCAAAAGGTATTGTGGGCCATCAGATATGTAGCAAGAAGTGGAGATGGTGGGGAGTTGCAGGATGGTTAGCATGGATGGGATGTGTAATGGGATGGTGGGGTTAGGATC
Organism: Pinus albicaulis; assembly: GCA_034641835.2. NCBI lineage: Eukaryota > Viridiplantae > Streptophyta > Pinopsida > Pinales > Pinaceae > Pinus > Pinus albicaulis. The sequence continues at coordinate 334,255,618 of CM076573.1, forward strand.
ATGAATGTTGGGGGGTAGTGTAAAACTTTAGGGTAAATAAAATATGAGCAGGGAGGGGATAAGGGAAAATGAATATGGTCAGGACTTAGGATAAGAAATATAACATAATGTCCCCAACTTTATAGAATCATCTTATTTCGAACATTAGAGTATGAATACTTCTTTCATTTTTATTTTTCTTCTTTCATCATAGGAAAACAAAGATGCAAGGTTTTAGGTTGTATATTGTAGAATAAAATTTACATTTTCATTTCATTCTTTATGTTTATCCTCTCTACCTACACAAACTATAAATCTAACATTTTTTCTTCTTTGTAGGGTGATTTTAGACTTGCAGATCTTGAAACATTTTTCTTTTTAAAGTTCTAACCTACCATTTATCCTTATTTCTCCTATTGGTTTAGATTAAGTTGTTGAACCAATGTCATTTTCTACCTATCTACTGATAAGCCAAGATTAAACAGTTTTTCAAATCTTCATTTTCTAACCTATCAACAAAAATTCAAAATTGTACAATCATGCTTAAACTGTATGATTGAACAAACCTTTCTAAATAGTAGTGGCATTTTGATTTGTAGCACTTTCAGAACTATTTATTTTCCTTTTAGCGGGGTTTTCTTTTCCTTTTATACACCCTCTTTTTCTTCTTCTTTTTGTTTCTTTTTCTATTCTTTGGAAATGCTTTGAATATTGAAATATATATAAAATATGAAAATTTGGAAGGAAGAAATATTCAGTCACCTTGTGATATTGTAAATTATAGGACTCCAACAGAAGGAGTCCGTTGAACAGCAATTCCTGCACCCAACTTTTTGGCGCCGTTGCGGGGGAGGCGATTTGAAATTGGTATGAACTTTTTGTTTACTACAATAGGAGTAAGTCTACTATTATTCTTTCTACAGTGTGCTTCTATTGTTTGAAGGATTTTATATGTGTTGATTTCTTATTTTTAATATCAACATTTTATTGAGTTTTTTTTGGTCATTTTTTTTAAGCCAAATAGGGGCCGAGGAAACACTTCTAAATCTGAAACTTTTTTCTCATATTGGGCCTTCTCTTGCAGGCATAAAGTCTAAACAGACACAGACCCATCATGCAAGACTGCCCACTTGGACTCTGGTGACAGTAGTTTGGGTGTGATACAACCAACGTAGGGGAAGAAGGAGATTGCTAGACTTCAGAGGAAATCAAACCATATTCGACCTTCTCAGCCTGTTGAGAGCGGTTCATTTGGAAGTATAAGAATGGTGGATCACAAAGACAATGTTGAGGGGAGTGGAGAAAATCAGGTAAATGAGGAACAATCCACCTTCATATTTCCAATTGTGCGTCGATATATAGTTGTGAAAATGAATAATATTCCTCCATCAGCTCTTCCTCATTTCCATGGTAAGGTACATGAGGACCATGATTCTTTCTTATTTGAGTTTGAAATATTATGTAGAATTTATGATTACTCCTCAGATTCTTAGAATTTAAAGTTGTTTCCTACAACTCACAAGGACTCAGCACTACGTTGGTTCATGGGATTAAGAGGAAACACTATAGCTTCTTGGGAGTAGATGAAGAGAGTATTTTTATTGAAATATTAGGAATATTGTAAAACTAGAGCGATGCAAGATGAAATCCTCACCATTGTGCAAGGTGATGATGAGACCTTGGAAGATTATGTGGAAATATTTTTGTATATCCTCCAAAGGTCAAAACACAAGTTTCATCTAAGTAGTATTATATCCTTGTTCTTATGTGGGCTTACTGATGATGCTAGAAATAACTTAAATATGTTAGGACAAGGGGATATTTCTCAAAAACCTTTTGATCAGATTTGTGGCCTGTACAGGAAATTCTCAAGGAATCAGTCTAGATCCGATAAAGGAACTCGACATAGAAATAAAAAACTTGGATCTACGAATGCCATGATTATTGGGTTGAAGAACAAAATGGACAATATGAAATTTGAAATAATGAATACTGTTAGCAAACAAATGGAATATTTAAAATTTCAACAAAAACTTGTAGAAGAAAAAGAGTCATTTTCTTTTTGTTGTCCAAAGTGTAGGAAAAAACATCCTTTAAGAGAATGTCCTAATGATGTTAAAGGAACTAATAAATGTGTGATTGGTGCAGAGAACCATGCCACTGAAAAATGCCCCTCCATAATTGGATTGAAAGTAGTATTCAAAGGAGGGAAGCTTGAACCTGAGTCATTGCATGTTATGGGAGAACAAAAAAATTGGCCTCAGATAGGTGCAGGTACGGCTCCTGAACTTCCTCCACATTTTTTTGGTTATAATGCACAACCATATTCGTATTATAACACTAATCACTCTCAATCGTGGCAGCATGGGAAACACTTTTATTATGGACATCCCTCCCAATCCTTGCAAGAAGGTTGGAGAGGGATAAACTATTCACATAATTCCTGTCATGCACCTATGCAATCATATCCACCTACATATGCACCTTACCCAACGCCACAACCATCATTACCCCAACTAAGTTAGCTAATGCCAACATTATATTTACCTCCACCATTTTGACCTCCTCAACTACCAGCTCAACCCATACCAAATCCCAATAATAAAGTGGTACAAGTTATCCATTCTATTAAACCGCTTCTTCCACCCAATTATTACTCTTGTGTCGGTTGGGGTCAATGATCTCCAACTGAGTTTGGGGAAGGTAGTAACATCGAAAAAATCAAAAGAAACCCATGATGATTATGGAAGATAAAAGTGAGGAATAAATTCTTGACCATTCTGGAAGAGATGTCACCATTCATCCCATCCCTATACCTTCAGAGCCTTTTCCATCCTCTTCAAACCAGCCTCCCTATCCAGATAGGCTAGTTGTGGAGAGGAATGACACCGTTCCTGAGTCTAGTCTGGCTTCTGAGCTTAGGAATATTTTCATTGAGGTCCCTTTGCTACAAGCTATCAAAGAGATACCCATCTATACAAACATAATTAGGGAACTTTGCCTCAAGAAGCCGGGAAGGAAAAGAGTAGAACCTCAAACCATTCAATTTGTTGGAAGAGCAGTGGAGTTAATGAGAGGATGTGTGAAAATGGAAAAATATACCAACCCTGGAAACCACGTTGTCTCTATTCAGATAGGTGATGTCCTTATCTCCAATGTGCTTGTAGACTCGGGGGTGGCCATTAATGTTATGACAAAGAAAACCATGGATCAAATTGGGTTGGTCCACATTCATCCTACTCCAGCTATTGTGCTTGAATTGGTAGACAAATATAAAATCAAGCAGGAGGAAGTATTGGACGGTTTTGTTGTTTCGATATATTCTTTTGAATATCCTGCAGACATCATTGTGCTTTAGCCAAAGAATCACGTGGGAGGACATCCCTTGATATTGGGACGACCTTGGCTTGATACAGTCGATGCTTACATTGGATGTTGTTCTAGTGACATGTACATTTCCCATGGATATTCTAGGAAGAAAGTCTCCTTATATCCATCTGCTAGATCTATCCAAGAGCTTCGAGATACCTTATGGCTAGATTACAGTAGTTGTTACACCAATTTTTTGTCATCTAACCATTTAGAATTATATGGATTGAAGTACACCTTGTAAGACCAATTTTACCATAGTAAATGTTTTTTCACTATAATAAATAATTTAATAAACCATATTTTATTAAGTTATTTATGGTTCAAAGAGAAAACCCCATGAGGAATAATTAAATAAATGATTATTTATTTGTTTTTCCTCTAGGAATAATTAATTAAACCACTGTTTAAATAATATTCCTGTGATATTTAAACCAATTAATGAGAAATAATTATGTACATCATTATTGATCTTATTATTATCTAGGAATAATTAATTAAATCATTATTTAATTAATATTCCTTGTTAAACTTGACTAAATCATTTAGGAATAATAAAATAAATAATTATTTGTTAAATTATTCCTTAACCCCATTCTTGAAATGATAAATAAATCATTTATTTATTTATTATTGCTAAATAAATGGATTTAACCAATTTAAATTCCTTTTACCTCCAACAAAATATAATAAAATATTCCAAGCATTTAGATCCAGATCTTGGTTAATAATATTTTATTATGCATCATTATCAATGATAACTCAATATTTTGTTATAAATAGGAGGTTTTTCCATTCATTGTTCACTTTGATCCTTTTTTCATAGTCATACTTTGATCACTTTTATTACTATTTTGCTTCTTGAGCTCCCATAGAGTTCAACACATCTTGGGTTTTCTACATCATTGAGAGAGATTAACTTCTCGATCTGAAGCATTGTGGATAGCCACAAACCAATCCCATTAAGGGGGTGCTAACATCATTCTTTGTTCCCTTACCAGGTATTAATAAATATAAGTCTTTATATATCTTGTCTTGTCCATTGGATATTTGGAGAAAGACTTATTTCTTTTTACTGTTTAATTGCTTTTACTGCATCTATCTGGGTTTTTGTTGCATTTGTTTTGACTATTTATTGCAGATCTAAGGAAGTTAAGTAGCCATATTTTTTTTTAGGTTTGTTTGTCACACACAGCTAAAGTGATCTCTTTTCGTAAACTTGCGTTAATAATTTACGCTAACAATTGGCGACTCGAATGGGTTTTATTCAGTTTCTTGCGTGACGAGCTGCTTCAGTAATTATGGTTTTTATTCAACTATTTTTAGTCTCTTAATGTTGTTTTTTACCTTTTATGGCCTAAAATAGTAAAAATTCTAACTTATGGGTGTTTTCCGCAGGTAACATGTATCACTAGCATATTTTGCCCAATTTTCAATGGCCCATTTGTCTCTATTGCGACACATATGCATCCCAAGAGCAACACTTTGAGGTTGGGAAAAATGTCATTTCTTGTACCGTCGCATATGCGACACTTCTAATAATTGTCGGTGGAGCGACACTAGACACAATATGTGTCTTTGTTTAGTCAATATTTGAATCACGGTGTTTAATGTCGCTATTCTGACATCATGTGGAGACATCGGTATTATGACAATGATGACTTCCTAAAATGTGTGATAATACTGACGGCCTGTTGTCGCACATGTCATTGCGCATTTGGATCTATTATTTTTCCAGCGATGGAATAACTGTCGGAAGTTCCAAGATAGTCGTCGCTATTCCGACAACTTACATAATATAGTTGCAATGGTTGGGCCATACTAGCGATGGAAACAACTATCTAAAGTGCGATGGAAACAACCGTCGAAAGTGTGACGAAAAAAACCATCGGAATCCACTCTAAGAAGGAACTCACATTTGGCTTATGGAATGATATCAGTATTTGATAAAGGAGAAAGGAAGATGTACGGCCTCCCAAGCGAGCTAGGATGCAAGACAACTATCTCTGTTGTCTTGCATCCTATCCTAGTTCGCTTGGGAGGTTGTGGATCTTAATTTTCATTTATCAACTATTGGAATCATGCTAGAAGTGAAAGTTGACTTCCTTCCTAAATTGGATGATCATCTTAGGCTTACTTCTACCCCTACGGAGGTATCTCCAGTAAGAATTTGGTACCTTTTTTTATAATATCAAGGGCATGTTCATTTAAAAAAACTATCTTTTAATAGCCCTTTGTGTGAATTATGTTTATTTTAAAGATTGCAAGTGACCTTGAAAAAATTAGGGGTAGCATTGCTTTACACTGCAACTTTTACATGAAAACAACACTAAACATATGTATAAATTAAAAAAATTTCATTGAGTTTGTTGAAAACCACATCCAAGGGGATGCCTTAATAAGTACTATTTGGTTTTTGTGTTAGCAATATCATCTAAATCAATATGGCGCAAATTTAATTCTTCAATAAATATGTTTATTTTACTTTAAAATAATAAATCAATATAGGAGGGTGTTTTTCCACATATGAAGCTAGTTGTTATTGCTCATGATGTAAGAGGATTTGTGCATGCACTACCAAGTCATTCAACATCCATAATTATATATACAATAAATACAAGTAATATTTGTAGTATTTTTAACTCTAAGATGAATTCTTATGATAATGTTAGAACATATGTTGACAATGTCAAAACATAATATATGTCTTTCTCAAGTCAAATTTAAACATCATGTTTCAAACACATGAATTCAAGAAAGTTCATAAATTCAAATAGGTATTCAGCAGAATGTGTATGTGAAGAATTTTGTGTTATTTGATATTGCCTGTTAGTGTCCTGTGATTTGGCTGACTGGCAAGCCAAGTGACAGGGTAACATCAAACCAATCTTTGGAGCCCAAGGACCTAGCCTTCCTAGACTCAGAGAGGGCTCTCTCTATTTGTGTAAGGGATATCTATGTGTTTTGCTTATTATGTTCCTTATTTTAGGCTAGTTATGAAGTAGGTTTTTTTTTTTGTTTTTAGGTTTGTGAGGGATGAACTGATCAAAGGCTAAGATAGATAAAAATATTATCAGATTAAATAGGCTATAGGGTAGAAAAGGTCAAGAAAGCTTTCAGATAGTGATACAAGGTTGTTGAAAGGCCGATTTGATCGAGGTAAAATGGATATTTGGGTAAAATGGAGTGAGATTGACACTAAATTTGTGAAGAACAAAGGATTTCAAACATAAATAGTTCAATAGTTGACATAAACATGGTAGGGCTAACCATTAATCATGAGAAATGTAACTATAAATTAATCAATGCATAGAAATAAACATTCAAGCAATACATAGAGATATATGACTCTCTAACTTTAGGAAATTACTACCAGACTTTGGGGAAATACATTTAAGACAAACAAACAAATCAAATCACTATGAGGAAACACCTAAGCATAATATTTCAAGCTATTGGGCACTTTGAAGCAAGATTGCATAGTTTTAGGCAAAGGGCAAGATCAGTACAAGACCTCCTTGGTTCAACAAATGACAATCAAACAATCAAAGAGAGGTTTCAGAGGTGGAACTATGACTAGCCATGAGTAAGCAGGGCATACCGTGAATCATACTTAGCATGCATAAAACCATAAATGAAACAAGAAAACAATTTCTTCAGTTATCAAAGAGCAATTAAGGATTCTTTGATGTGACTAAGAAGGAAGAAAACATATAAGCTATAAAGAAACAGGAAATTTGAGGTGCCTCCAAGGGCATGTCTCAAATCTATTCTCTACTGTCCTATAGCAAGCAAGAGAATGAACTATGAATGAAAACAAATAAAACATAACAGAGAGGGACACTATACCATTCTACCAAGTTAAGGAATCCAACAATAGTACTCTTTCATCATCCAAAAAACATTCAAGAAACTATCCAATGCATGAGACAAGTGTTTCTTCCAAGCTTGTATAACCATATATTTCTTCTATTCATCAATTTCAGCCTTGTTTACAATGAGTTCTCTTGGAATATATAGGCCAAGATGAGGGAAAACCTCCTAGTGCAACTTGCAATCTCATTGGCCCATCAAAAATATCTGATTTTGTCGTTGAGGCTTTGCAAAGCCCAAGCCACAAAATATCTAATAAAATATCTCAAAAATGCTAAAAAAGGAAAATATATTGACTTTTCATAACTAATCATGCCCAAAAATATCTAAACGCACATGAGGAAAAGTCACTTTAGAAAAGTACATTTCTCACAAAAATACTTAAGAAATATATCAGTAGAAAGTCCTCTATCTTGCTGGAAACCTTTGGAGGCCTTCCCCATATTGAAATGAGGCCCGTGATGGCTTGTTGGAAAGATATGAATGTATATTTTATAAAAATGCTTATTTTTTTCCAAAATGATCAGTAGAAGTCTGTCAAAAGCTAACATGTGTGTAAAAACCCAAAAAATAGACTTTGATGATAAACGGGGCAGAGTGTGGAAAAAGTGAGTGTTTTTCGCCATTTTGGGGGAGAAAATCATCTTCAATTGATCTAAAAATCACTGAGTAGATACCCATAAAATTATGGCGTCCAATGATACCATTTTCATCCTTTGAGAATGTCCCAAACAGAAATGGCGATGCCCATGATTTTTAGCCAAAAACCTAGAAATGACAAAAAACCAAAACTTGTTGAATTTCGCCCAATTTTGGCGAGCATGACCCTCAAGGGTTTTCAGAAACATGCTGAGAAGATGAGGCCAAAATTTGGAGCTTTGAGGTGTATTTCTTCATTTTTGGTGCTGGGGGCCTCTTTTGAGCTTCTTTGAGTTTTTCCTGTGTGGCCTTCAATTTCCGTCGCACGAACTGATTAAGCTTCTTATAGTGCCCGATCATCCTCCTTTGAAGGTACAAATCTCTATTGGCCTTTTCCAACTTCTTCTCCAAGTGATCATTCACCCTCTCGATCCATGCTTCTCAATTTTTCTCTATCTCTTGGGTGAACAAATTAGTGAGAGGAAAAGACTGGAGAAGGGCAACTTCTTCCTCCTTTTTTTTCTCAAGGGCTCTTCTGAGTCCCATGGTCCTTGGCCTCTTTCTCCTTGGCTGATCCTCATCTTCTCTATCATTGAAATTGCCCATGATTTCTTCCAACTTAACTTGCGCCTTGGAGGCATCTTTTTTATATTTGATGGCTCGTGTCTCATATACCGCCATGTGGACACTCAACTGTTTATTTTGTGTTTGCAAAATGTGATTGAAGTTTCTAGACCTCTATAGATATGCCCTCAAAGCATCAATTTGTTTTTCTCTATTAATCAAGAGAGACTATAGGATTCGGGTCTCATTGTCACTATCATCACTTTGGATCTGGATTATGTCAAAGTCCCTCTCCTTCTCATGGTTGCTTTCTTCTTTCTCCTTTCCCTTGCTTTGGGTAGCCTTCTTGGTCTTCCTCCTTTTGGGTAATTCGACAATGGGTTGCTTGGGAAATTTCCCCTTGCTTCGGAGGGGCCTAGTAACATTTTGAGTTATAGTTTGAGGCACCCTTTTCCTTGATGTCCGGGGCTTTGTCACTTTTGGAGAAGAAAGCATGGCCCCTTGCCTAGGAGAGGTAGCTAGCACATGATCTATTTGTTCTTTGCCCTTGCTACTTCCCTCATCATCCTTGCCACTGTTTTGAGTTTCTTCATGAATGTTTTGACTGTCATTGTGCTGCATATCATCACTGTGTCAAACGAAAAGCAAAAAGTCAATTTATCACTGTGCTTGGGCTAAGGTCTTGAAAATATGTGTTTGTGGTCTCTTGGTGAAGAAAGAACTCTTGTGTTTTGACAAAAACAAAAACACCTTTCTCCAAACAATATTCTTTTTTTTATTCACTGCTCTTCACAAAGTAAAAAAGATATCTTCAGCTATCTTGAAAAACCTTTCAATCACAGGCTCTGTTTTTTAAACTATGGAGGCTGCACAGAGTTTTCTATTTTTCCATATAGAGAGGAGAATTTAAAATGACAAAGCCTTCACATTATGATCACTGTTTTCTCCTTTGAGTTTTAAACAAAGTCTGTTCTTGTTTTAACCCTGTTAGGACACTTTCCAACCAATTTGAGACCTTTGCTCAACACAGGAAGAAGAACACCCTTCTAGACTGATTTTGGGACCTTTAAACACAAGAAGCCCTTCTTTAGTTTTGACAAAAACTCTATCTTTTACCACTACCTATCTCTTTGTTTTTTTTAAATGGTGAAGTGCTTTCAAAACTACTATTTCTCCTTAGGGGAAAACATAGCAAAGCACCTCTTCAAAATTCGAATTTTACCATGAAGTAATGGAGAATACCTTGAAGTAAAGCCTAAGGGCCTTGATCAATTGTTTGAGTAGCTCCAAAGGCGTTTTTTGGGCTTTTGGGTAAGCGGAACATTCACAGAAAAGAGCGTCGTGCATTCGGGTCGGTCTCGGGCGGTGAGTGAACGGGTGCTACAGGCGCACCGTGCAGCAATGTAAACCCTTTGTAATTTTGCTTACAGGCGCGCCGTGCACTTTTACAGGCATGCTGCATAGGCTTGGAGGCCTGAAAACTCTGAAAAAATGCCGAAATCTATTGTTTCCTCCAGTGAGAAGCTAGGGGAGCACTTGTTTAGTGTTTTGAATTTGCAAATGGGACTTTTCCAATGGTCTCTCCGCCTTTTAGAGTCGAAAAAACCAACAACCTTTTGAAATTACTTTGTGAGGGTTTGAATGCCTTTTGAAAAAGGTTTTTGTCATATAAAGACACAGATCAATGTCTTTGTCATTTTTTAGCTTTAAAACATCATTAAGACTTATATTTGATCGGGACTCCTACAAATATGTTGTGGATGCTACTTTTGAAGGTCTTCATAGATATGACCTTTCCCAAAGTGAAGAAGCCATCTCAAAAGCTAAAATATCTTTCACTGTTTCTTCATTAAGGAAGTAACCCTATCACTATTTTTTTATATATGTCCCTTAAAAGAAAACCTGCTTAAGAGTCATATCCAATATTTTTGATGCATCCTTTGCCATATATTGGAAGGAGATGATTTACAATTATAGGACTTACTTTGACAACTCAACTCTATTGGTGTTTGATGATGATTATGCCTATTGTGAAGTTGATCAAAACAGTCAGGCGCCCTTGGATATTTTCCTTTGACTGTGGATGAAGAACCTTATTTTCATTCACCCATGGCTTGATTTATATCTATTTCTCTGAGTGTTGTCTCTAAACTTGAAACATTTGTCATATCCTTTCTTCACACATATTGTCTCTGCGTGTTTATTTGCAAAAGTCTCTTTCAAAAGCAAGGCTTAGACTACCTTATTTGTCATTTTGATGAGGTTGTTGTAAGCTTGGGCATTCTAGCCTTTGTTTACTCTCCAAAGGAGGCCTTGGTAGACATGACAAACAAAGCTTCTTAACTCATCATAGTACCACTACTTGTCCTCTGTTTTAAGACCATTTCATACTAATGATCATTTAATTTTTTCCCACTGCATTTCAATTTTGTCTTTCAACAGTGAAACCATATAAGCAATCCTTGAAACACCACGGTTGTGTTAGTGGTTTCATCCATTGGAGAAAAGGTGTAAACAAGTTCTTTTTAAGGCCATTTGCAGCATTGTTAACCTTGTGCCCTTTGAATGAGGCTACACCTCTGTTCCTAACCCTCTGCTTGTTAAATGAAGGAGGCCAACATAATATTTCCAACCATCTGCTCATGTTTGGAGGAGGTTTTCAACAAGTGACCCAACCCTCTGCTCATGTTTGGAAGAGGTTTTACACAGTCACCCAACCATCTGCTCAAGCTTGGAGGAGGTTTTACACAAGTGACATTTCATCCTTTTCAAACTGTGTCATCTTTCCTTTCACTTCCTATCTCTGCTTGGTATATCATAGTAAGTAATAAAAGTGAAAAATTGACAATATGCTTATGAGAGGAATTTTCTGAGATATGTATTCTGTTGTTTAATACTCTTATGCATCTTTAAAAACCAGAAGCAATCCTGACCTGTGTCTATAGAGTATTACTTGCTAGTCATAAGTCACTAACCTTTTGACTGTGTTTGCAGGAGTTCATTGAATTACCTCTCTAACTAGTACTTGCATCCCAGGCTCAAAAAAACATGAGAAGCAACTGTCTTCTCATGTTTAGTTTAATAATGTCTTCTGGAACACTGGTACCTTTCTGTTTTGAAAAAGACATTGAAACACTGTAGAGCAACACAATATGAGTTTGGCTTTTGAAACATGCACTACTAAGACACCAAGACTTGTTAGTGGCGCAAACTAAGGGTGTATCAAGCTCTGTTTGCAGAATAGGAGGGCCATCTATGACTGGTTGGTGTTAGACATAGGTTTTTTTGGCTTAGGATAGTTTGCCAATGGAGGATTGCCTAAAGTGCCACTACCTAACTTAGGGGAGATTTTTGATAGATGTGGAGTATTCTCTTTGGTATGATCAAATCCCAAGATGAGATATGACTAGAGGTAGGGTAGCTGACATTCTTATCAATCAGTTGGTTAATGAATGAGCTAGGGATGAGGTGAATGACAGCAGATGACTTTAGCTTATGACAGCTAATGGACAAGTTTGTATGACTGAGACCAGATACGGCTTGAAAATTAGGTTTTTTCTTATCATAGGTTGATTGAAAAGGTAAGAGGGAAAAATGTTTATGGTTGTTTTCTAGCTGACAAATTTGATAAATTGGAGATCAGCTGCTAGAAAACTTGGCTTTAAAAACTATTCATCATCAACAGGTGAAAAATACTGATGACTAACAGTGGCTCCATTTGGGGAGGGCAACTCCTTTTCAGGAGGTGTCCAGAATTTCAGATCTCAGTCCTTTGAAGACCAGTGCCTTTATCCATTGGTGCAAATTTCTTTCTTCCTTGATGTTATTTCTAAAAATTGACAACATGATTGGCATCAAAGACATTTCTACCTACTCCACTATATTTCCTAACATTTTTTCTTCTTTCAGGTGCATTTGGACTAGCAACCCTTTGATTTAATATTTTTGAAAAATGACACTATCTAATTTTACATTTATATCTGCTGGGATTTTAGATTAAGCTGATGAACTCCTTTGTTTCTCTACCTATGCTGGATCGACTGTCAAGGTTAAGCTATTTGATAGGATTTTATTCTCTAATCTAGAACATGAAATTGAAAAATGACCAAATCAGGATTAGACAGTCTGATTTGTCATGTATTTGTGGCATGAAAGACAAGCTGCACACAAATATTATTTTTCATAAAATGAAATCTAGAAAATCAGGGCTAGGATACACAATTTGTTTTTCATCCTTGCTTTCCTCTTTGGTTCTATTTTGAGCATGTGGAACCAGTATCTTTTCCTAATCTATTTTCTTTGATAATTCAAGCTTACACAATGTTGACTATCTCTCCTCTCACTAACTTATCAGCAGATAAATTTAAAACATGTTCAGTTATGATTAGGCTAGATAATTGAACAAGACATTTTGAGCAATAGTAGCGGCATTTAGACTTGCGTGCTTTCAGAATGACTATTTTATGAAAATGGGGATTTCTTTCTATTTTTCAAACCGCCCTCTTTTTCTACTTTTCTATTGTTTTTTAATTTTCTATTTTTTGTTTTATTTCTTCAAACAATGATATGTACAATGATTAAAAATGAATCTGGAACTAGAAATCCTGAAAATGGTGAAACTTGAGCATCTTATCTTCATAAGGATCTCCTACCACTCTTGGTCCATTCAGCTCTTGAAAAGTCAAGTTCGGAAAATTTTCTCTCTCAAGCATAACATAAGGATTCATGCATGAATCTCTAAACCACCTTGTATCTTCCCGTTGTACTTATTTATATCTTTAATCTCCAATTCTCCTTTTGCTATACATCTTCTTCAAATAATACAGATATTCTTTGTCATTTTTGAAGTATATGATGACATCATCAAGGTATATCAGAATGCATAAATTTAGAACTGGAAACATGGCTTTTAGGAGCATGTTTTTGGTGTCTGGTGGTTTTTCAATTATGGGCTTGAATATGGAACTACTTCCAGCATACTTGAAGAATTCTTTGAGTTGTTCGCTTTGCAAAGGAATTATTTGGCAGTACCCTGAAACATCACTTTGTAAAGACATATGATTATAAGCACCTATCAGTTGTATAGCATGGTCTCGAGCAGGAAGGATATAATTTATGTCCCAAGGGTGTGTATTCGTATTTCTAAAATCAAAACAGATCCTATGTCCAACTGTTTTATCTTTGATCACTATTGTTTGGTCAAGATTTTTGTATTTTCTTTTGTCGAAGGTGTTTCTTGGAGTGATGGCAGTGTCATAGTGCTTCTCCCTGTTTTCTCTACATGTAGTAATATCTTGAACAATATTGCAAATTCTAGCAGTTCTAAGTCTTTGGTGGAGTGACAGAATGTTAGCTAGTTCAAGCAACTCAAGTATATTTGGGCTGCAATCATCATATATTTTCATAATAATTTTATCAGACATATTTTCTGGATCTTTAGTTGTTATGGCTACAGTCAAAGTTTCATTCGAAGGGGTAGAGTCATGAGATGGTAAATCTTTAAGGTATGTTAAGAACATTAAGCTCCCTTGCCCCTGATTTCCAAAAAGGTTTGTGATATGCAAGTCTTCTAATGCCTCTATTCTGAAAAAGTCTCCTAATGTTATTTCTGATGTTTGCCTATGGTTTGACCAATTTTCTTGATGGTATATAATGTTTTGTGATTATTTATCTATTTCTGTTTCAAGAGGAATGAACTCTCTTTCATCAAGAAATAACTACTCATGATCATGATAATTTTGAGTGTCCAGTTCATCATAGAGAACTTGGGGTAGCTGATGTGGTGGGTCTGAGTTTGTTTCAATTTCTCGCAACTATTCCTCAATGTTTTCATCAATGTGTAAAATGAAGGAATTTAGATCTGAATGCAAGGAGTACATTGGGATATTATCTAGCCTTTCTTGGTTGCTGATCATATATTTCATGTGTGATTCTCGATAGAGTATTCTAGTTTGGTTAAATACAGGAATAGTGGCGTAGGACATATCAAGTTGAATATTTCCCTGAAGCTTAGCTCCCCAAGATCTGGATAAAATCATTCCATACTTGGGAGGGATGTATGCTACCACTATGTTCATGATCAGGTGTTTTGTAGGTACTCGGGCCAAACTGAAACAAATATCTTTGATTAAGCCTAGACACTTGACTCTACATGAATCAAAGGAATATAAGTCTTTATAGGGTCTTGTTATTTCTAGGCCTAGTCTTTCCATTACCACCTTTGGCATGAGATTATGCGAGGCTCCGGAGTCTAGCATGGCATTGTGTAGGATTTGGTCATGTATATTTAGACTGATGTAAAAGGGAAGGGTGGTTACTTCTTGGAATTTCCCTTCATTTTTTGGACCAAACAACACTTCAAGGGTGTCGTCAGCTAGATTTAAGGTGTTTGCATCATTTCCCATATTTAGGACCTTTAGCACTTGGGATTTGTAAGATTTTTGGGCAATAATCTCAGTGAGAGGCATAGTGATCTTTATTTTGGCGATTTCACCTTCAAAACTGAAGGGTGCTTGTAGTTTAGATAGGTTGGATTTAGTTTTTTCAGCCATGACTTTCTCTATGTTCTTAATTTTCTGACTCTGGTTGGGGATTTTATTCAACACATCCATCTCGGGAATATTGATAGAGGTACTAGGAAAATCTGAGCCAAGGTTTGTCTAAATAGCTTTATCTTTGTTTTGGTCAGTTTTCTTGACCATGGTTTTGTTGCTATCCACTGCTCTTTTAAGGATGGTATTAGGGGTTTTAGTAATAGCAGTGTCTGAGCTACCCTTTTTGGAGTGTCTTGGTTTTTTCTGCTTCTAAGATCATACTGCTTGTGAGCTTCTATTATGGAATTCTGAAAATATATAGCAGGATCTTCGAGGTCCTCATAGTTGGTTTCATTTTGATTTGGGGAGAAGAAATCTTGTTATTCTTCTATGAGGTAAACCTCACCCTCGTTATCAGAACCTATTAGGTTTAAATGGCTTTCATTTATGGGTTTTGTATCCCTCTCATATTCATCGACATAATTTTCATCAAAGGGTGGCCTAATTTGTTGGTCAGTTTCCTTTGGTTTGTTTTGAGGCTGTTCTCTCCTAAATTTTCGGTTCCAGTTTCTGTTTGGAGGGCTTGGCTGGTTGTCCCTAAGAGGTGCTTTTTCACTCATTTTTTCCCACATCTTCACCATGGATCTAACCAAGTCATCTATTCTAGGATCTAAGGAAGGGGTTGAAGGGGAGACCTCATCCCGGTATGTGACTTTCCTTTCTGCTCTTATCCTAGCTCTCTTTTCAGCTAAGTTGGATTCTGCATTTATAGCCACTTTCTGCATTTCCTCTAAGGTTGGGGGGTCCTTGTCTCTTAGTTGATAAGTCATGTCTACGTCGAAACCTTCGGGGAACTTTGCTAAGGCTGAGCCAAGTGGAGGTTTGAAGTGAGGTGGGAGGGCGTTATAAACACTGTTGAACCTAGTGCAATATTCCTGGACACTTTCCCCATTTTCCCTTTTTAGATTGTTATACTCTGACAGGATTTGAATGGGGTTCTTTCTGATTTCCCACTTATTTATGAAGGTTTGGTAGAGTTCTGGGATATCGTGTATGCTATTTGGAGTTAAGCTCTTAAACCATTTTTGGGGTTCTCTACCCAGGCTTTGGGTGAACATCCTCATTCTTATAGTCTCATCTTCTATTTCCATGTATTCAAAGGCATTGCTAATTCTATCTACATGTTGTTGAGCGGTAGTAGCCTCAATTCTGGTAAAGTGCGGGATTTTGGATTGATAGTCATTTTGTAAAGGAGCCAAAGGGTGTGGCAACACCAAGGGTGCATACCAAGCTGCCATGGCGGAAGATAATGATTGATTTACAATATGAGGGTTTGTAGGATGAGCTGAGGTGATTTGAATAGTAGTGGTTTGGATGGGTGTGGCAGATGTACTTGGGCTAGTGATCTAATTTTGAGAAGATCTGGGGTGGTAGGAGCCAAAGTGATCGAGAAGCTGAAATTCAGGAGGTGTAGTAGGTGAGGCTTCTCTACTAGGACTCTATGGAAAATCTAGGGGCTCAAGACCGTCAAAGTTTACTTTACTTTGTGACTGGCTTCTAAAAAGGGTTTTTGCTGATTTTAAGTCAAATGGGGAATCCTGAAAGGATGTGAGATTCTCAGGTAGCTAAGTTTCCAGTTTCGGAAGCTTACCACAAAATATTTTCTGGGTCATCTACTATGATAGGGGGATTTGGGTCCGGATGAAATTTGGTATAGATTATTTGTGAAGCCAGTTTTCGAATTTAGAGTTTAGAGAGGATGGTATTTGTGATTTTTTTGGATGAATGGCCTCTCTAGCGGTTTTGCTAATGTGAAGGATGGTCAAAACAAAAATTAGGGCTAGTGGAGTTTCTAGGTGGATTTCTCTGAGAACTATGGTCCACCACCAAAACTATCAAAGATGCTTTCGGGAAAAAGTTTTTCTAGCAAACTTTGAGGTGAATACTTGCAAGAAAGAGTGATCACTTGGGTTTCAATAGTTTGCTAGGTTGTTTGGACAAGCTAATGGTTCTAATTGCAAGTTTATTTCTGTTTATATCCTATGTTTAGGTGAATTTTTCTGAATCGCTAAGTTATACTTAGTTTGTCACTGATCACAGAGTTTGCACCATGAGTTTTAAGTTTTGGAAAGGATGAGTCAACAGAAAGGTATGGTTTATGAATTTTTGGTTTTTTATGGAGTTTTTAGGCCTACTGGAGGCTAGTGGAATCGCCAGGTGGAACTTGGTTGTTTTTATAGAGATGTAGCTATGGTCCACCACCAATAACTAGGAAAAATCCAATATAGGAAGGTTTTTTGGGGTTTTCTGAGTTTTATGTGTAGCCTATGAGGTTTGGAAGAGTTTCCTATAAATGAATCATAATTTTTCTAAGATGGTGAAAAAGCTAGCTTCTATTCTTCAAACAACACTTAATTTTTCTAATTTTGATTGAGACTTCGAGAGTTACTAAGGAGTACTTAGATCGTCACTAACTCGGAAGGTCCCATCGAGATCGCCATTATGTTAGGGAGCAGTGGGATAAGTCAATTAGATAGTATTCCTAAAGCTGCTTGAATTTTTTAGGGAATCTAAGTTTGTTTGTTACTCAGACTCCCACCGTGACTGCCATTATGTTAGTGTGGTGATGAGATGGCTAAATGACAGGTATTCTTGAAGATAAGGGATTTATGGAGTCCTAAGATGTACTTAGATTGTCACTAACTCAGAGTCCCACCGTGATCACCATTATGTTAGGGTCCCGTGATTTGGCTGATTGGTAAGCCAAATGACAGGGTAACATCAAAACAATCTTTGGAGCCTAAGGACCTAGCCTTCCTAGACTCAGAGAGGGCTCTCTCTATTTGCGTAAGGGATATCTATGTGTTTTGCTTCTTATGTTTCTAATTTTAGGCTAGTTATGAAGTAGGTTTTTGTTTTGTTTTTAGGTTTGTGAGGGATGAACTGATCAAAGACTAAGATAGATAAAAATATTGTCATATTAACTGGGCTATGGGGTTGAAAAGGTCAAGAAAGCTTTCAGATGTTGATACAAGGTTGTTGAAGGGCCAATTTGATCGAGGTAAAATGGATCTTTAGGTAAAATGTAGTGAGATGGACACTAAATTTGTGAAGAACAAAGGATTTCAAATAGAAATAGTTCAATAGCTGACATAAAAATGGTAGGGCTAACCATTAATCATGAGAAATGTAACTATAAACTGATCAATGCATAGAAATAAACATTGAAGAAATACATAGAGATATATGACTCTCTAACTTTAGGAAATTGCTATCATACTTTGGGGAAATACATTTAAGACAAACAAACAACTCAAATCACTATGAGGAAACACCTAAGCATAGTATTTCAAGCTATTGGGCACTTTGAAGCAAGATTGCATAATTTTAGGCAAAGGGCAAGATCAGTACAAGACCTCCTTGGTTCAACAAATGACAATCAAATAATCAAAGAGATGTTTCAGAGGTGGAACTATGACTAGCCATGAGTAATCAGGGCATACTGTGAATCATACTTAGCATGCAAAAAACCATAAATGAAACAAGCAAACAATTTCTTCAGTTATCAAAAAGCAATCAAGGATTCTTTGATGTGACTAAGAAGGAAGAAAACATATAAGCTATAAAGAAACAGGAAATTTGAGTTGCCTCGAAGGGCATGTATCAAATCTATTCTCTACTATCTTATAGAAAGCAAGAGCATGAAATATGAATGAAAACAAAGAAAACATAACAGAGAGGGACACTATACCATTCTACCAAGTCAAGGAATCCAACAACAGTCCTCTTTCATCATCCAAAAAAAAATCAAGAAACTATCCAATGCATGATACAAGTGTTTCTTCTAAGCTTGTATAACCATATATTTCTTCTATTCATCAAGTTCAGCCTTGTTTACAATGAGTTCTCTTGGAATATATAAGCCAAGATGAGGGAAAACCTCCTAGTGCAACTTGCAATCTCATTGGCCCATCAAAAATATTTGATTTTGTCCTTGAGGCTTTGCAAAGCCCAAGGCACAAAATATCTAATAAAATATCTCAAAAATGCTAAAAAAGGAAAATATGTTGACTTATCATAACCAATCATGCCCAAAAATAGCTAAACGCACATGAGGAAAAGTCACTTTAGAAAAGTACATTTTTCACAAAAATACTTAAGAAATATATTAGCAGAAAGTCCTCTATCTTGCCGGCAACCTTTGGAGGCCTTCCCAATGTCGAAACTAGGCCTGTGATGACTCGTTGGAAATCTATGAATATCTATTTTCTGAAAATGCTTATTTTTCTCCAAACTGATTACTGAAAGTCTGTCAAAAGTTGACCTGTGTGTAAAAACACAAAGAATAGACTTTGCTGATAAACGGGGCAGAGTGTGGAAAAACTGAGTGTTTTTCACCATTTTGGGGTAGAAAATCATCTTCAATTGATCTAAAAATCGTTGAGTAGATACCCCTGAAATTATGGCATCCAATGATACCATTTTCATCCTTTGAGGATGTCCCAAACAGAAATGGCGATGCCCATGATTTTTAGCCAAAAACCCAAAAATGACAAAAACTCAAAACCTGTTGAATTTCGCCCAATTTTGGCAAGCATGACCCTCAAGGGTTTTAAAAAACATGCTGAGAATCTGAGGCAAAAATTTGGAGCTTTGAGGTGTTTTTCTTCATTTTTGGTGTCGGGCACCTCTTTTGAGCTTCTTTGAGTTTTTCCTGTGTGGCATTCAATTTCCATCGGATGCACTGATTACGCTTCTTATAGTGCCCGGTCATCCTCCTTTGAAGGTCCAAATTTCTATTGGCCTTTTCCAACTTCTTCTCCAAGTGATCATTCACCCTCTCGATACATGCTTCTCGATTGTTCTCTATCTCTTGGGTGAACAAAGTAGTGAGAGGAAAAGATTGGAGAAGGGCAGCTTCTTCCTCCTTTTGTTTCTCAAGGGCTCTTCTAAGTCCCATGGTCCTTGGCCTCTTTCTCCTTGGCTGATCCTCATCTTCGCTATCATTGAACTCGCCCATGAGTTCTTCCAGCTTAACTTGCGCCTTGGAGGCCTCTTTTTTATATTTGATGGCCAGTGTCTCATATACCGCCATGTGGACACTCATCTATTTATTTTTTGTTTGCAAAAAGTGATTGAAGTTTCTAGAACTCTCTAGATCTGCCCTCAAAGCATCAATTTATTTTTCTCTATTGATCAAGAGAGACTCTAGGATTCAGGCCTCATTGTCGCTATCATCACTTTGGATCTGGATTATGTCAAATCCCCTCTTCTTCTCATGGCTGCTTTCTTCTTTCTCCTTTCCCTTGCTTTGGGTAGCCTTCTTGGTCTTCCTCCTTTTGGGTAATTCGACAATGGGTTGCTTGGGAAATTTCCCCTTGCTTCAGAGGGCCCTAGTAACATTTGGATTTATAGTTTGAGGCACTCTTTTCCTTGATGTCTGGGGCTTTGTCACTTTTGGAGAAGAAAGCATGGCCCCTTGCCTAGGAGAGGCAGCTAGCACATGCTCTATTTGTTCTTTTCCCTTGCTACTTCCCTCATCATCCTTGCCATTGTTTTGAGTTTCTTCATGAATGTTTTGACTATCATTGTGCTGCATATCATCACTGTGTTTTTCTTCATGAGGCTGCCTTTCCTCACTGTGTTGCACCTCCTCATCATGCTGTTGTTCTTTTTCATCATGTTGCTGCTGTTCATCATCATGTTGCTACTCTTTTTTGTGCTGCTATTCTTTTTCATGCTGTTGCTCTTTTTCATGTTGTTGTTATTCCTCATCTTGCTGATATTCTTCCTCATCTTGCTGCCCCTCTTCATCATGCTCTACTTCACCTTGTTGTCGTTCATCATGTTGCTGCTTTTCATCATCATGCTCTTCTTCCTCATCATGCTCTTCTTCTTGTTCAATCATGGGAAATTTAAGCTTCTTGGGAATGGGCTTACTTGAAGAAGGCGAAGGAGGGCGAGTGGAAGGTGAAGGAGATGCATGGAATGAAGGAGCAATGGCGAAATCTGGATGTGCAATGAAAGTGTCCCAAGAGATTCCCTTCTTCTCAAGCTGATGAAGAATGACAACCTTGATGAGGGAATGATTGAAAAGGAAAGTTGACTGCTGAGAAGGAGGTCTTTTCTGAACAGTGGAGGCCATTTTTTCAATACTTCTATGGAGGAAGAAGGGGAGATTTAACAATTGGGCTCTTGTGAAATGCATGAGCAACTAGACATGGTAAGCATAGACCCGGGAAAATATTCCCTCGCATGTGAAATATTTCATGATTATCTTCATGAGCGGAGCATAACTAGTCAACAGATATGAGAAAGGAAAGATGGATGGACATGTATCCCGATGCTCAGGCTTCAAAAAGGGTTTGTACTGTTCTGAGTCTAGGTGGCTCTGTTTAAACCATTTCTCTCTGACATAAGGGATTTTGGTGGCTTTGGAAATGGATCTAGGAGAAAACTTGAAATCCAAGCCTGCCAGCTGAAAATGTTTCCCTTGCAATCTCAAAGCACAAAGATGTGTTAAGGGGAGATAGATTTTCACCTCCTGCACCCTTTGAAAAAACTCTAGACATGCAACTTCATGAAATTTAAATAGGACTGATGGATGAGCATTTACCTCTTCAGTTGAAACAGGTTCAAACCTCTTGTGAAGGCCACTTCTACTGTCTTGCCTGGGAGGCATTTTTGTTTTAGATATTCTTTGCTAACTGACAAAAAAAAGCTGTCTCAAAAGGTCTTTGAAATGGTTTCTCAACAACACACCCTGTCCTCCTTATGAGTCACTATTTTACCCTCTTTGATGCCAATCAAGAAGTGCTTGTCAAATGAAAAGAAAAAAGTCAATTTATCACTGTGCTTGGGCTAAGGTCTTGAAAAGATGTTTTTGTGGTCTCTTGGTGAAGAAAGAACTCTTGTGTTTTGACAAAAACAAAAAAACCTTTCTCCAAACAATATTATTTTGTTTATTCACTGCTCTTCACAAAGTAAACAAGATATCTTCAGCTGTCTTGAAAAACCTTTCAATCATAGGCTCTATTTTTTGAACTATAGAGGCTGCACAGAGTTTGCTATTTCACCATACAAAGAGGACAGTTTAAAATGACAAAGCCTTCACATTATGATCACTGTTTTCTCCTTTGAGTTTTAAACAAATTCTGTTCTTGTTTTAACCCTATTAGAACACTTTCCAGCCAATTTGAGACCTCTGCTCAACACAGGAAGAAAAACACCCTTCTAGACTGATTTTGGGACCTTTAAACACAAGAAGGCCTTCTTTAGGTTTGACAAAAACTCTATCTTTTACCACTGTCTATCTCTGTGCTTTTTTTAAATGGTGAAGTGCTTTCAAAACCACTATTTCTCCTTAGGGAAAAACATAGCAAAACACCTCTTCAAAATTCGAATTTTAACATGAGGTAATGGAGAATACCTCGAAGAAAAGCCTAAGGGCCTTGGTCGATTGTTTGAGCAGCTCCAAAGGTTTTCTTGAGGGCTTTTGGGTGAGTGGCACATTCATAGAAAAGAGCGCCGCGCAGTCGGGTCGGTCTCAGGTGGTGAGTGAACAGGCGCTACAGGCACGCCGCGCACCGCTACAGGTGCGCCACGTAGCAGTGTAAACCCTTTTTAATTTCACTTACAGGAGCGCCGCGCACTTTTACAGGCATACCGCGCAGGCTTGGAGGCCTGAAAACTCTAAAAAAATGTCGAAATCTATTATTTCCTCCAGTGAGCAGCCAGGGGAGTGCTTGTTTAGTGTTTTGAATTTGCAAATGGGACTTTGCCAATGGTCTCTCTGCCTTTTAAAGTCGAAAAAGCCAACAACCTTTTGAAATTACTTTGTGAGGGTTTGAACGCCTTTTGAAAAAGGTTTTTGTCATATAAAGACACAGATCATTGTCTTTTTCATTTTTTAGCTTTAAAACATCATAAAGACTTACAATTTATCGGGACTCCTAAAAATATGCTGTGGATGCTACTTTTGAAGCTCTTCATAGATATGACCTTTCCCAAAGTGAAGAAGCCATCTCAAAAGCTAAAATAGCTTTCACTGTTTCTTCATTAAGGCAATAACCCTGTCACTGTTTGTCTATATCTTTCCCTTAAAAGAAAACCTGCTTAAGAGTCATATCCAAGATTTTTGATGCATCCTTTGCCATATCTTGGAAGGAGATGATTTACAATTATAGGACTTACTTTGACAACTCAACTCTATTGGTGTTTGATGATGATTATGCCTATTGTGAAGTTGATCAAAACAGTCAGGCGCCCTTGGATATTTTCCTTTGACTATGGATGAAGAACCTTATTTGCATTCACCCATGGCTTGATTTATATTTGTTTCTCTGAGTGTTGTCTCTGAACTTGAAACATTTGCCATATCCTTTCTTCACACATACTGTCTCTGTGTGTTTATTTGCAAAAGTATCTTTCGAAAGCAAGGCTTAGACTACCTTATTTGTCATTTTGATGATGTTGTTGTAAGCTTGGGCATTCTAGCCTTTGTTTACTCTTCAAAGGAGGCTTTTGTAGACATGACAAACAAAGCTTCTTAACTCATCACAGTACCACTGCTTGTCCTCTGTTTAACACCATTTTCTACTAATGATCATTCAATTGTTTCCCACTACATTTCAATTTTGTCTTTCAACAGTGAAACTATATAAGCATCCCTCGAAACATCACTGTTGTATTAGTGGTTTCATCCATTGGAGAAAAGGTGTAAACAAGTTTTTCTTAAGGCCATTTGCAGAATTGTTAGCCTTGCGCCCTTTGAATGAGGCTACACCTCTTTTCTTGACCCTCTGCTTGTTAAATGAAGGAGGCCAGCATAATATTTCCAACCATCTGCTCATTTTTGGAGGAGGTTTTCAACAAGTGACCCAACCCTCTACTCATGTTTGGAGGAGGTCTTACACAGTCACCCAACCATCTACTCATGCTTGGAGGAGGTTTTAAACAAGTGACATTTCATCCTTTTCAAACTGTGTCATTGTTCCTTTCACTGCCTATATCTGCTTGGTATATCACAGTAAGTAATAAAAGTGAAAAATTGGCAATATGCTTATGAGAGGCATTCTCTAAGATATGGATTCTGTTGTTTAAAATACTCTTATGCATCTTTAGAAACCATAAGTAATCCTGACCTGTGTCTGCAGAGTATTACTTGATAGTCATAAGTCACTAACCTTTTGACTATGTTTGCAGGAGTTCATTGAATTACCTCTCTGACTAGTACTTGCATCCCAGGCTCAAAAAAACATGAGAAGTAGCTGTCTTCTCATGTTTAGTTTAATAATTTCTTCTGGAACACTGGTACCTTTCTGCTTTGAAAAAGACATTGAAACACTGTAGAGAAACACAATATGAGTTTGGCTTTTGAAACATGCACTGCTAAGACACCAAGACTTGTTAGTGGCGCGCCTAAGGGTGTATCAAGATTTTTTTTTGCAGAATAGGAGGGCCATCTATAACAGGTTTGTGTTAGACAGTGGTTCTTTTGGCTTAGGATAGTTTGACAAGGGAGGATTGCCTAAAGCACCACTACCTAACTTAGGGGAGATTTTTGACAAATTTGGAGTATTCTCTTTGGTATGATCAGATCCCAAGATGAGATATGACCAGAGGTAGGGTAGCTAACATTATTATCAATCAGTTGGTTAATGAATGAGCTGGGGATGAGGGTGAATGACAGCAGATGAATTTAGCTTATGACAGCTGATGGACAAGTTTGTATGACTGAGGCTAGATAGGACTTGAAAATTAGGTTTTTTCTTATCATAGGCTGATTGAAAAGGTAAGAGGGAAAAATGTTTATGGGTGTTTTCCAGCTGACAAATTTGAAAAATTGGAGATCAGCTGCTAGAAAACTTGGCTTTAAAAACTAGTCATCATCAACAGGTGAAAAATACTGATGACTAACATTTCCTCTTGGTATATGTAATTGATAAGTTCCAGTTTTTGTTTGTGTATCAGAATCAATGGTAGTTTATAATGAATCTGTCTTATGAAAAAGGTGAATCCTGTATAAAATTGAGAGAATTAAGTGAGGGGAGAAATTCTATTGTAGGCAGGGTAAGAATCTAAGTTTCAAGTTGAGAACTGGAATAGAGGGTTTTGTATGTGACAAAGTCCTGGATAAAAAGAAAGAGGAACTTATAAAATGGTAGTGATGATGCATTTGAGAGGAGGTCAATGCATATGAAATGTGTGTGGAGCAATTGAATGAGTTTAATCTGAAAGGGAATGCCTAGAGCTTTTGGCAATCTTGAGTCATCTTTATTACAAGTGAGCATGACTGTGATTTACTTGTAGATTGACGATGGTGGATGAAGCATCAATGGATTTAGCCATGTCTCCTCAAGGTGCCTTTTATTTTCTAAATGAGTGGAACATTGCAACAACTTGTGGGAGTTACAAAATGTACAAGTATTAGCAGTCATGTAGTATCAAGTCCTAGTGCTTTGCTTATCCCAGAAAAAATTCAACTAAATTGGCCTCATCGAGAATTAATTTTTCAATATCAACATATTGTATATTGTGGCCTGATAAAACCATCTATGTTGCAATTAGAATCTCACTGTCCTTACTCTTGGTGGTTGGATAACCATGTGAGCCCTGAAAATTCAAAATGGCTTCAAGAATACCTGATAGATATGGATATCAAGATCCAAGCCATGTTGAATTTGATTGAAGAGGAAGTAGATTCATTTTCCAAACCTTCAAATATGTTAAACAAAAATTAACTAGATCTTGTACATTTGGTCGAAGAGTTTTATAGAGCATATCGAGCTTTAGCAAAACAATGTGACCACATATCTAGGGAATTGTGCCAAATTCATTCTATCATGGCAGAGGCATTTCCAAACAAAATTCAACGACATAATAGATTGATTCATCTTGACACTGATGAAATTAAAAAAACACTTATGACCGAAAAAAGCAATCACAAAGCCAGATGTGTAATAGGGTTGCACTATCTTTCGAAGAGGCAGATGATGGAGGGGAAGTTACAAAATTAAAGGGTTCAAATCAGGTGAATGAAATAATTACAGAATACAAAACCACTAAGAAAGAGGCATCATAGTTGCAAAAGGAGTTTAATTGTGTGCAAGAAGAAAGCTAGAAGATGAAAGAAGAGTCATCATCTCAAGCTGAATAAATCAGTAAATTGAAGGATCAAGTATTCTCCTTAAAGAAGAAGAATGGAGAACATGATCAAGAAGGACATGTACTAATATTGAAATTACAAGTTGAACTAGAGGAACAACAAAAACTTGAAACATAAATTCAAAATTTGGAACCAGAATTGCAGAAGTTGGAGGGGAGCCTTGGAAAAGGAATCTAGTATGAAGATGTGAGCCCCAAATATAAATTTAAAGATGATAAAATAGTAAGTATGGACTCGGAACTTGGGAAAAGGAGAAAAATAAACTCAGAAATATATTTCAAGTCACACTGAAAACAAGAGACAATAATTCTTCATTATCAATATGTCAATATTTATCAGACTTCTAAAAATAGGGCCAGGGATTTTCAGGTAATACTGGCTCTTGCACAAGAGGAAAATAACAAGCTTAAAGGTGAGTTATCATATAGAGCTCTACATTTGAAAGTTTCAGAAGAGAAATAAGACCACTTAGAAAGGGAGAAGAATGCCATTGAATAGGAGAGGGAACATTTAATCAAGAAGATGAGCTTGCTAATGGAAGAAATAACTTCTACACATAATTAGGTACAAAGTATTAGCATAAGACTATAAGAAGAGACAACCTAGAACAAGAGGATTGATGCAGCTTTGTGAAGCTTCCAAAAGGACTTAAATCAGTCATAAGAACAAAAGAATTTTCTGACAGTAGAGATACAAGTAGGAACTGAGAGGCTGACGGATGTTGATAGAAATTTTGAAGCATCTCTCTTTTATTTTTGACTCACTCTATGAGAAAAAAATTGTGTTATTTAATAATTTATGCTCAAATATACAATTTTCAAGTGTAAGTGGATCTTATGCTCAATGGCCTTAGATTTTATAGGTGCAGAAACAATAAGCATAAGAATTATTTTCCTATAAGTATTGCATGATAATAATAAAAAATTACAGAGTAATAGATAATGAAGTGGTGAGAAAGTTAGAATGTGCATTGTTGCATGGAAATATAAACATAAAACATAAGTAATAGATATTTTCCTCAAAATGTTTTTCATATATCATGGCTAAGCTTTAGTGACCTGTATAAAATCAAAGAAGGGCATACATTGAAGTTCTTATTATGACAGCCCATGGCTACATTACACAAAGACAAATTTGGGGTGCCATTTTGGTCGGAAACGAGGGCCTTGACCTTTAAAATGAAAAAAGGGATATTCTACACTTCAAAATAGAAGTTCTAAATATGTCAAGGGAGGTCCTTGATCATTATTAACAACAATAACCAATCTTTTGATCTGTCGTAGTTCAAGTGAGCCTATATTCTTCCATCTTTCACTTGTTTAAGGTAAAAAAATTTCCTTCCATTTCATACTCCAGTTAGAACATGCAACGTGAAAAACCCCAGTTCTAGACAAAAATGTAAGAATATGTGAGAAGACACATAATCATACATTTATTTCTTGCAATCACAACAAATTCATTTCGCATTAAATATATGTTATTCATTTGGTGGTGGTGTTTTCTGGATACAATGGATCCATTATTCCTAGATAAATTTGGTACAACTAGTGTGAAAAACATTTTGAAAGTTTATGTATGCATGAAAAAGAAGAATGTAGCATGTGAGATTGGCTTGAAGCTGAGAAGCCAAAACAAGAATTTTCCACAGGAATCATCCATTTGAAATATATTTTTGAAAGGTTGAATTTGTAAGTCAAGATAAGCATTCTGTTATCAAAAAATTGGACCTGATAGGCTGCTAATCAAATCAATCTCATGTAACTATTTCAAACCAATATTTTGATTGAGGTTTGGCCTCCTCAACCTGAGAGGGCTCTCTTAAAGGTTAATGATTTTGATAAAAATATAGATGGCTAACTCTATGTGGGGTAATAATAAGATAGATGATAAATGTAGGTTGAAAATCACATCAGCAAGTACACATTGGGCTTATGGAGTCAAAATAGTTTTAGCAAACCAATAAATATACTTAACATGTAAGTTGAGGCATATCAGAGTTTTAGTCAAGAGATGCACATGTGAAATTGTAAAAAACATAGTCAGTTCATCTATATAGGAAGTCAGATCATCAAAGATGAATTTTGAGTAACATAGATAAACTCCACTGCAATGGGATAATAGAGAGATGCAAATAGAATAAGAGCACACTAAAAAACCTCATGAATCCCAAGTTGGTTAAGTAGAAATCTCCTGTATTAGCTGAAAACCAGTCAATTACAATAAACACATTTTTTTGCCAAAAAATGTCCAACCCTGATACCTTCGACTTCTTGTTCCTTTATAGACCATTTAAAACATGAGATAATCTTATCTTTTTCTATATACATCAAATTCTTGAATTTTGACACCTTGCATAACCATATGACATGGTATTTATTACAAAAAGACAGCTAATCTACTAAACAGTCCTATTACAAATAGGATTCAAACTCCTTAATCACTTATCTATAAAAACATTATCTTAATTAAATTACATAATTTTAAAAATTTATTAACACATGGTCGAATCTAGATGACAGGCTTCAAATCTTTATGACCATAATGCTGACCTCCATCAAAGTAGGAAACAATACCCTGTTTTCTAGGCATAGGGTCGTTTGCAATTTTGAAACATTCTGACCATTATGAACTCATTATTTCAAGGTCCTTTGCTGTTAAAAATTGAAGTAACACCTGCCAAAAATCCTCCCTAAGCTCCAGCTATCCAAAACCATCTTCAAACTATTCAAATGAGTTGTAATAGACTGCGCTACGAAAACAACATAGTTTCGTAGTGCCTTTCGTAGCGCTGTTATTTTACCATTTTTTCTTCAAAACCTTGACCTCTTTCCTCCAAAAATAACTTAATTATATTTAAATACATCCTCCTCAGCATTTTCATTTCTTGATTCATGTTTTGACCCCTCAAAATTTTATGAAAAAGGGAAAGAAAAGCTGCTACATCAGTTTCGTAGCGGTTTTCTCCCTTTTTACACTACCTGCGCTACGAAACTGGTGAGTGTGCAATTTTGTACAAAAGTTTCCAAAAATAAAATTGCAAATGTACCAAAACTAAAAATAAAACTGATTCCATCATATAAAAAAGCCATATGAATTGAAAATACAGTCATTTCAGCCTTCATGAGGTCTCTTCTTCATTTTCACTTGATTTAGCTTTTGACTCTTCAATGATTATCATTTTAACACCTTTGTTCTTTAACTCTTCCTAAATCAATTTCAGTTGTTTCTCCAAGTCCTCCACTTGATCTTTAAGTATTCTGTTATTAGCTCTCAAGTGAGTATTTATTACTCTGACAAATTTGGCTTCCTTGATGGTTGGAATTGCCCATTTGAAAAATATTCTGCACTACTTGAAATTTCAAAAATAGATCGAGTTTTTCCTTCCCATAGTGCCTTCATTATTTTAAACTCTGCTTTCTCAATACTGTGCTTTCTAGCCTTCTTTCTCATCACAACAATTTCTTGGTTTGCCAACCTCAATTTCTCCTCAAGATGTTGAAACTCTATCATTTCTTCTTTTCCCTTCTTTGTTCTATTGGCTGCATGCTTTAGTGTAGGTGATGAGAGATCAACCATTTCTTCAGGGGCTTTAGCTGTCTCAATAGGTTCTTGAACTTCCTTGTTGCTTTCCTTGAGTTTCTTAACATGCCTAGTTATAGGTTTTCTTGCTTGAAATATGAAGGTTGCATTTTCACCCTCAAACTCAAGCTTCTTTGCAGACTTAGCCTTTTTCTATTTATGCTCATCTTCTCTAATGAACTCAGCTTGAACAATGGGTGTCTCCTCTATTTCAATAGCATGTAGGATGTCATCTAAATTTCCCTTTATTACTGGGTTGTCCTCTGTAACTATAGAAACTATCTTGCATTTTAATGCCACTACTTGGCTTCTTATTACTCTTTTCATTTCCTGCTTGCTGACAGCTTGTTTCTGTTTTTCCTCTTTGACAGTATTTGACCTCTGTTTTGCAGGTGATGGATTAGGTGTATCAAGCACTTATGTCTACTCTATCCTTTTCTCAACTTGTTTCCTTGGCTTCAGTTTTGCAAATTCCTTTAGTTTTTCAACCACAGGTTGACTAGACTATGCTGGTGGTGGTGATGGAGTTCCTTTAGTTTTAGGGTTTCTAGTAGGAGTTAGGGTTTCCAACTCAAAACCATTTATAAACAAGAAATATGACCAATCCCTACCTATCTTCTGAAGTTCATTCAAAATCAATAACTTCGTCAAACCATGATGAAACAAGGATGTTTCACAACCTTCAGATTTGGCTTGTACTTTATTAGCCATTTTTGCAAGACTCCTATGCAGATAAAAGGGAAAATCAAGTGAATTATTACCAGTTAAATGTAGAAGCAACTTGAAATGATATGTGTAAACCTTATGATATCTGCCTTCACATGTAAAATACCTCTGAATGTTGAGCAGTAGCTTTGCATAAGTGTCTTTGACGCAGCTTCTAGGGATAGCATTATTGAGGTCCATATCTGCATACTCAGGTTTCATGAATTCTTTGCATGGCTCCATCTCAAATTTGAAACCTTTGAACCAAGTCTCTCTACCTCTTGGTATCTCTATAACAGCAGCAATAATCTCTGGTGAAATTGACACACTTAACATCCCAACCTTGGTAGTTGTTCCATTGAAGTTCAAGGTAAATTCTTTGGAAACCTGTGTGTGGCAACCCTGCAACTTTTCACAAAACCAAAGACAACCTACTCTAATGAATGCCTCCATCACTGATGGGTCTTCAATTATGGCCTTCATATCTTCAGGCTCATGCCTTAAGCACTGTCCCCCTTTGTGAACTTTCTTTTCCTTTGCCATGCTTCTCAGAAATCCTGTCAGCCTCACTTGATAAATTGAATCAGCCTCGCTGAAAATGTGAAACAGCAACCTCGCTTGATTAGGATGAAGAAAATATTTGTATAAAATAGCCACAGGTTTGGATTTTACACTTTAGAGCTCAGACATATCAAATGGAGACAAAGGAAATGAGAATGACTAATTGGGCAAGATTTTGAATTTGAAATGTCATCTCATAACTGAATGATGCCTCATTCATACCCTATCATGACCATGATGACTGCAATGTGGGTAAGTACATTGAATCTCATCATTAACTGACTCATCATACCACTAACTTAACATTTCCCAATGGTTTCTGACCTTTTCCAGCTCAGATGACAAGACAGTTTAGAAACCGCGCTTTCATAGCGCAAATCAACTTTTTTGAACTAGTGGTGCTACGAAAATGAGGTTTCTTGGCTAATTGACCATTTTTGACATGAAAATTTAGGAAATGACCCACAAATGTAAATTATGGATACATGACAATGAATGGACCTTAAAAAATAATTTATTTGAACTTAAGGATGGGCTTTGAACTTGTGAAAATCTAACCTACCCTTGATCAAATCTTAAATTGACTTCTAAACCCAATTTTGAATCATGACAAAAAACAAACTTGACACAATGATGTTTTGAAAATAATTTTAGGTGATAACACGTTCAATGCCAAATGCTACTCTAGAACCAAACTTTCAAAAATATGTGTTGCATAGGGAACACATGAACATAATATGATCTAAATTTTAGAACTTAAGAGAGTACATAAAATCATAACTGTACAAAAAGTCCCATATCTTGATGAACTTGTGGTCTTTAGAATTTTCATATGACGTTTTTGATTTTCCTGTAGGAATAAGTTCTTGATTCTTGAAAAACTTCTGAGGTTTGAGTCTTCAAATTCCTGGAATTACAAATTCATAAATGATGACTCTTTTACAAATAGATTAAGAAAAAGGAAAGGATGAAAAATTACCCAAATTTAAATTCCTTCATGGGTTAACAAGTCCCACAATCAAATTATCAAGCAATTCCTTAGTCAAACTATCAATCAATGCCCAGAAAATCTTACACTCTAAGTCCAACTACTTGGCCAATATTTTGGTTTGTTCACAAATTTGATGTTTCAGGGTATCTAGTGGGGGTTCAAATTTCATGTTCTGGAAAAATAAAAGTTAATCCCAGAGAGAAGGGAAAAACTTACTTACTGCAGGAAAATCTAGTTCCAATCTGGCAATTTGAAGTAGCCTGAACCTATCCTCATCACGCAAATAATAAATACACCTTGCACATAACCATATCGTAACCATCTTGGCTAAATAAACCTTGCTCTTAACCATATCGTAACCTTCTTGGTTTTCCTTAACTAATGATATTGTTTGGGGAACTCAGATGCATGTTGTCACTGACACAATATACAATAGAAGTGACTTTGAGAAAATACCCTACTGAAAGCATATATACATAATTGTAGTGGTTCAGAAAATTATAGAGTTTCCAAATTAACATTGGCTGAATATGAATATGAATATTGGGCTTGTAAATATTCCATGATTAAATGACATCTTGGATCATTAAGTTTTGAAAATCCATTTACATCACATAACATCATGGATTTGCAATTTTAACAAAATTCTATTTGGCTTGATAGTTTGCTTAAAACTACAACCTTTATCAATACCATGAAAACAATATTTTCTAAAGGGTTATATTTTGAGCATTATCTGTTGGAGAAAATCAACCTAAGCTTGATTTATGTAATCTGTGGTTCTTTCAGTTCTGCATTTTTTCTTCTTCATAGTAATGACACTTTTGGCCAAGAAAACTATGTCTAGATAGGAATGCAAGGTGAAAGATTTGTCCCAGGTGGATTTTGGGAGTTTGGAGATTGAATTGGAAGAAGTTGTGATGCTTGTGTTGATGACCTACAGAGCCGAGTTCAATCCCAGACAACTCTTTAAGTGTGTCTGGATCATAGGGTCCCTCCACGTGACCATCTAGACCACTATGCTCATTGAGACCCACACGACTCTAGGTGTTGAGGTGAGATAGTGCTCCTGTATCATATTTTCCATGTACGACCACACTATCATGGCTATTTCCCATGACAAAACTGCAGTGTTCTCTTGGAAGGGGGAGATGTTTTAGGAATACTGATGGTCTACTGAAAGGGATCTTGATTGGGTCTAGGTGGTGGCCCTCATCTAATTATATATGACATTGGAAATGAAAATTTGTTGATCCATGAGGTGGTCAAGGCTGAGAATAAATTTTCCAAGACCGAGAAGTTTCTAGATCTGGAGTCTACCACGAATATGGAGTTTCAAAAGGTTTTGGAGTTGATCAAGGATACCATCAAGATGGATCCCTTAAGGTACCACAGGATGAAGGAGATGTTGGTTGGTGTTTTTGAGGAAACAACTACTAGTGTTAAGAGGCTTTATCAGATGCAAGTTAGTGGGACTTTTCTATTCCTACTATCAATGTTAATGAATTTTTTACCAAGAGAAATTTTGTTAATTTATATGGATATAGACACTCTCTCCCAAATGATTGGATGAAAGCCACAAATGTCATGATTGTTGGTAAGGTTGTTGTTTGTGGATATATATATATGTTGGAAAGGGTTTTGTTATAGCTCTAAAGGTTGTTTGAGCTAGGGTCATTGTTACATAAGTTAATCCAAATTGTGCCCTACAAGCTCTTAAAGAAGGATTTCCCGTCCTTACCCTAGAGGATGTGTTAGTCATCAGTATTTTTACCTGTTTTGATGACTAGATTCCTTGGTTGAGTTTTCTAGAAGCTAATCTCAATCTATCAATTTTTCATCTAGAAAACACCTCAAACAAATTTTTGTCCTCCTACCTCTCCCTGCCAGTCTATGATGAGAACAATCTTTAGGTTTCAAGTCATATCTCGCTTCAGCAAAGTCTCCCTGTCTATAGTTGTCATAAATTCGCTTCTATGCTATCATTTTCCCCCATTTCTCATGCCATTCACTATCTGAAAGTTGACAAAGTGTCTGCTCCTATATCCCTGATCATCTTCTCATATGACAATCTGATCATGCCTAAGAAAACACTCAGAATCTGTGACTATTGTCTCTAAGTTAGATAGTGGTGTTTGGGGATTTTTTCCTTGGCTAAGACATCCTAAGCCAAAAATCCTATGTCTAGTACCAGTCAACCATGAATATTTCACTATTTTGCAAAACAAGCCTTGATCTATCCATAGGTCGCACACCACTAAGAGGCCATTTTGTCTCATTTAAGAATAAGTTCAACAAAGATCCAAATCAGGAAAAGATGAGGATGTTCACTGTCTGAAGAAATATGCTTAGATCAAGAAAAATCTACATGAAACAACAAATTAGCTCTCCAATGTTCAAAAGCATATATTTTTACATCTCTGTAGGGGTGTAATTGAATGATGATCAATGTGAAAATGGGATAAAATGATCAACTGAACAAGTTTCTCATACTGAAATATTTTTCCTTCAATAATCAGATGGAGAGCTATAAAGTAAAAAGCAGCAAGTGTAAATGTTGTAAATCCAAAGGCTACCTGAAGAGCAGAGATCATTCCTCAAATCAAATGAACACAAAATACTGAGTGATGTTGATCAGCAGTGCTACATAATCTTTTCAAAGGGCATCATCATGTAGGGCATAAGAAGACAACTTCTTCTTATGTTACCTTGAACCTGGGATGTGAACATTAGTCAAAGGCAGTTTCAATATACCTCTGAAAACACAGTCAAAGGAAAAACTAGTTCAATGATGTCTAGTAGTAAACACTCTCCATATACCACTCACATTGCTTTTGGTCTAGATTTCACAGTGATATTTTACAAAAGGGATATACATCTCAGAAAATGCCTCATAAAGCAAGAGGACATTAGGTTCAAGTGATTTTACCAATGATAAATGTCAAAATTCGCTTTGTTTCCTATTGATATTCTTCAAGCAAACATAAAAGAGCAAGGTGCAGTGATTGAAATAGATGAAGATCCTGTGTTTAATGATAACCTCCTTCAATAATAAGTAGAGGGTTAGAAACACATGATGGAACCTCCTTCAAAAAGTAGAGGGGTAGAAAAACATTGTTGTGACCTCCTTCACAAACAAGTAGAGGGTCAACATGTTTTTAAGAAACTTCAGAGTTTGATTTGCGTCACTTCCTCCAAAGATGAACAAAAGATACATCACCAAGATTAAAATTATGTTTGAGAATGTTTTCTTTTGGAAAGCCTAGTAGAAGAATAGTGGTGAAACAAATGAGAGTTTATAGGTTAAAGGCCTCTTCCACATCAAAAAGCCAAAGAGTGACATGATGGTGCTAAAAGGCCTCTATTCTCATGTTTTTGAAAGGCCACCTTCGAAAGGACAAAAAGACACACGGTATGATAAAGATAAGCTCTTTATGTTTTAAGTTGATCTCTTTGGTAAACAAGCAAAAGGTCAAATCATGGTTCAAAGGATCTCCTTACTTCACAAACAGTGGATTTGCATTATGTTTTGAGAAGCTGCATTAGTGGTTTTAAAAGGATAATTTCCTTGGTAAACAATCAGGGGATCAGATCATGGCTTGTAAACCTCCTTCATCATACAAGCAGAAGACCAAATCATGGTTCAAAGGCCTCTTCACTTCATAAAATAGTGGATTTACCTTATGGTGTTTAGATTCTGTAATAGTGATGTTCTTGTAAGCCTTTTCGGTTGACAACCACATAGGGGTAAAGTGTCAAGGAGGGTCAGAAACACATTTTTTTCCTCCTAGAAATGAGCAGAGGGAAAGTCACCAAAAAAAAATTTAAAGTTTGTTTGGAAAAGAGAGACACTGTGTTTTAAAGGAAACCTTTAGTTTGATGACAAAGGAAAAAGTGAGGAATCACAAAAAAAGAGGGAAAAGGCGTTCAAAACGTATAAAAGCCCTCAAAGTCAAAGATCATTTCTACTTTGCAAAAGAGCAAAAGAAAAACATGTTCTTTCAAAACCTGAGTGAGCAGTTTGCATAGTTGTTTAGGACGCGACGCGCTTGTGGTAGGGCATGACATGCCTGTATATTTACGCGACGAGACTGTGTGTGTGTCAGCCGACCGGCCCGCCCGGCGTTCAGCAAGCACCCAGGGCCCGACCTGACAACACATTTCAGCGTGTAGGTGCTACATGCCTATGCACAGGAGCGTAGCACCACTCAAACACACTTGCAACTCGCCTCCAATCATATTTTTTCCCAAAAAAAATTCTCCAAAAAGCACACATACTTTTTAAGAGGTATTCTACTACTTTCTTCCCTAAATTTTTGAGTTTGAGGAGGGGGTTAAGAGTCAAATTTGTTAAGGAAAAACACAATCTTATGAAGGGAAAAAAAATTGTTTATTATAAAAACCACCATGTTTACAAAGTGGAAACAAGACAGTGTTTAAGGAGGAAAGAAACTTGTCAATTCAAAAAGCTTGTTTTGGTTTGATTGTTTAAAAAAAAAACACAATCCACAAAGAGGAAAGTAGCTTTGTACTAAAGGAAAAGGGGCCTGTTTTGAAAGTCAAAAATATGTTTGCCAATGCTTAAAGAAAAACACAGTTACTCTTAAAAAATGTCATATTTATTAAGATACAGAGAAACAGTGATAGAGGAGGAAGGTTCATTGTCAAGGGGCTTGTTGTTATAAGTAGTTAAGGGAGAAAATTCAGTTTTCTCTCAAAACCTATCTTATTCGCTGAACAAAACAAGGGATAGTGATTAAAGAAGGAAAGGATTATTGTCAGTTTAAAAGGGGTGTAATGAAGACACAAACCTTCCTCACCATCCACTCACCATGTCTCTCCCTCTTCTAGTCAATCTACTCCTAAAAGGAAAAAATCCCCTATGATTGAGAGTGAAGAAGAGAAGAAGAAAAATAGTGATGAGGAAGGGAAAAGTGACAAGAAGCAAACTAGTGATGATGAAGGAAAAAGTAAAGAATCTAAACATGACAGTGAGGAAGAAGGAAATGATGGCAAGCATGAACAAAATGATAGTGAGCATAGCAGTCATGAAGAGAAACAGAGCAGTGATGAAGAGAAACAGAGCAGTTAAAAAGAGGTGCAAGCTAGTGGTGATAGAGCAAAGTGAAAAAGTTCAGAGCAGTGATGAAAGAAAAAGTGACCATCAGCAACACAATGATCAGGAGGACAGTCCTCAAGGGAAAAATGAAGATCCTAAGCAAGGTATTGATGAGGAACAACAAAACAGCCCTCAAATAGGTAGTGAGGGAGGTGACGGCATGCAAAGTGATCATGGTAGCAGCCCTTAGAAAATTCAAGACAGAGATGAGGGTAAACAAGGTAGTCTACAGGCAGAAAGTAAAGATGGTAAAGCAACAGAAAAGGATGATGAAGCTGTCAGCCCTAAACAAAATTAAAACAGTGAAGAAAACAGTGACAAAGGTGAAGCTAGAGTAGATGATGATGGAGGCAGTAGGGTAAAGGACCAAGTTGAGCAAGTGAAAGTAATGAAACCTCCTCTATCTTCTCCTCAACATAGCCAAGAGTATGTGCTAGCTACCTCTCCTAGGCAAGGGGCCATGACTCTTCCTCCAAAAATGGTGAAGCCTAAAAACACCAAATCCACTAAGAAGAAAATCACTCCAGCAGTGACTAGCAATGTCACTAGAGCGCTAAGAAGTAGAGGAAAATTGCCTAAGAAGAGTATTGTTGAATTGCCAAAGAGGAAAAGGACCAAGAAGTTTACCCAAAGAAAGGGCAAAGAAAAATTTGAGCAGCAGGATATTAGTCATGAAAAGGAAAGGGAGTTTGACATCATACAGATAGACAGTAATGCTAGAGATGATGAAGCTAGAATTCTTGAGTCACTTTTGCAAAATAGAGAAGTCCAAATACATGACTTGGAAACTGATCTAGAAAGGTCAAAGGACCTCATACATGTTCTACAAATGCAAAATAAACAAATGAGTGGTCAAATGGCGATTTATGAGGCACGAGCATTCAAATATCAAAGGGAAGCCTACAAAGCACAAGTCAAGATTGAAGAGTATATGGGCGAATTTGATGATACTGAAGAAGAATATCAGCCAGTAAGAAAAAGGCCTAGGACTATGGGTCTTAGAAATGCTTCGGAGAAAAATAAAGAAGAAGAAGCAGCCCTTGTTCGATCTTATCCTCTCACACAATTACTCGCCCAAGAAATAGAAAGTGATAAAGAATCATGGCTTGAAAGAGAAAACAAAAATTTGGAGGATAAATTAGAGAAATCAAACAGAGACTTGGGTCTGCAAAGGAAGATGACCGGGCACTACAAGAAATTGAACCAATTTGCCGAAAGAAAGCTCAAACTTGCTTAAAAAGGCTCAAAACTGCCCAAAAGAGGCGCCTAGTAGAAAAAGTGGAGAAAGTCATATCTAGGCTTGAAAACTTGGCCTCAGCTTCCTTGCATGTTTTTAAGAACCCATAAGGGGCTTGCTCGCCAAAATTGAGCAAATTTTGACATGATTTTGTTTTTTGTGTTTTTTGGCCCTAATTGCACATTTTCCAAGGTGCTGCCATGGGTGCTAGGAGCATCTTCAGCTCATGAAAGTCATTTTTTTGGATGTATTAAATTTGGGGGCAGCTACTCACAAATTTTCAGATCCAAAGGAGGTGTTTTGGTCCCCCAAAGAGGCAAAAATCAGTCAAAATTCACCTTTCTGCCTCACATATCAGTAGATGAGACCCTCCTGGGTTTTTTCACTCAGTCCACCTTTTCACAGAATTTTAGGGATCATTTTGGAAAAAATAAAGTAGTTTCAAAAACTAGACATCCAGGGCTTTCCAACGAGCTATCACAGGCCCTGTTTCAAAATAAAGAAGTCCCTCAAAAGTTGTCTGCAAAATAGGCTTCTTTCTGCTGCTACGCTCCTGTAGCATTTTGACTAAAAAGCAGTTTTCTGAATCTGCCCATCCAAATGTGTGTTTAGCTATTTTTAACTCCTTTCCAGTGATTAAAAGCCAATTTTCTTTCTATTATTAGCTTAAATAGATATTTTTGAATATATTTTGTGCCTTGGGCTTTGCAAAGACTCAAGGACAAAATCAGATATTTGTATTAGGCCAATGGCCTTGCTAGTTTCTCTAGGAGGGTTTCTTTCTCTTTAGCCTATATAATCCAAGAGAATAAATTTTAACCAAAGGCTGAACTTGATGT
This sequence comes from Pinus albicaulis, assembly GCA_034641835.2. Lineage (NCBI taxonomy): Eukaryota > Viridiplantae > Streptophyta > Pinopsida > Pinales > Pinaceae > Pinus > Pinus albicaulis. The sequence goes on from CM076573.1 coordinate 334,294,773, forward strand.
TATAGAGAAAATACATAGCATTATAAGCTTTGAAGAAATACTTTGTCTCATGAAGTGGATGATCTCTTGCTTGACTTGGATGGTGGAAGAGGATTGTTTGTAGGATTCCATGGCCTGGTGAATGGTATTGTGTTCCTTATCTGTTAAGTTTTCTTAGTTTATCATACATGTTTTCATGCTTCTTTCTTGCTGTAGGTTAGTAAATAATATATTTGAGACATGCCCATGGAGGCACCTCAAGTTTCCTGATTCATTACAGCTTCTATGTTTTTCTTCTTTCTTGGTTATGTCAAAGAATTCTTAATTGCTCTTTGTTACCCTAAGAACTTGTTATCCGTTTCATTAATGGTTATTATGTATGCTATCTAGTATGATTCATGTTATGCCCTGCTTACTCATAGCTAATCAAAACCCCATCACTGAAAACTTTCTCTGAAGTATTGGTTGTCTAGTTAAGTCAAAGAGGTCTTGTTTCGATCTTGCCCTTTGCCCATGCTCTGCAGTCTTATTTCAAAGTTCCCAATAGCTCAAAATATGATGTTTAGGAGTTCCCTCTTCATAGGTTGAGTTGTTTGTTTGTCTTATTTGTTTTTCCAAAATTCTAAAGGTGATTTTCCCAAAGTTAGAGGGTCTTATACTTCTATGTATCTCCTAATTGTTATTTTATGCATCTATCAGTTTGAGTTTCATTTATAGTGATTAATGGTTAGCCCTACCACATGGATGTTTGCTGTAAAACTATTTAATGCTTAAAAACACTTTGTCTCTCACAAATTTTGTGTCCATTTCATTTCACTTACACCTAAAGAATCCATTTATCTCGACCAAATCGGCCCTGCAATATACCTTGTCCACCATTTGAGACAGTCTCGACCTTTTCGACCCCATAGCCCAGTTGATCTGACAAACTTTTATCTATTTATCCTTTGATCAGTTCTCCCTCAAAAAACCTAAAACAAACCAAAACATACTTAACAACTAGCCTAAAATCAAATACATAGAAAGCAAACAAGTTTACATCCTTTTCACAATAGAGAGAGCCCTCTCTGAGTCCAAGAAGGCTAGGTCCTAGGGCTCCAAAATTGGTTTGATGTTACCCTGTCATTTGGCTTGCCAATCTGCCAAATCACGGGACACTAACAGGATGTATTTTCAATTTTGAACTGCTGATAATTTTTTTACCATCACCAACAACAAGGCTATCATCATGGGGGATCACATGAGTAAAATGAAGAATAATGTCATTGTTTGCAACATTGGTCATTTTCACAACGAGATTGACATGAAAAATCTTGAAAAATTCCCTAGTGTTAAGAATATTATCATCATGCTCAAACATATAGGTGGGTGTTCCCTGATATCAATAGTGGCATCATCGTTCTTGTAGAGGGACATCTAATGAAATTGGGTTGTGCTACTAGCTACCCAAAGTTTTTCATGTCTTTCTCCTTTACAAACTAGGTTATTGATTAGTTGGAGCTCTAGAATGAGAAGAAGTCCAATAATTACAAGAATAAGGTCTATCTTCTCCCAAAGCATCTAGATGAAAATGTAGTCGTTCTGCATTTTCCCAAGTTGGGATCTAGGCTAACAAAGCTTTCTCTTGAACAGGCAGTGTATATCAAGATGCTCATTGAGGGACCTTACAAGCCTTCCTACTACTGATATTGAAGAACAATGAAATTTTTGGTGACTTCTTGGGTGAGTGGAAAGGATAACCAATTTTTACTGGAAAAACCATTTTCACATGGACCAATACTCATACGAACAACCTTTGCGAATTGAACCAAGAGCTAATCATGGGAATAAAGAACCATTGCTCGCCTAACCAAAAATCTATTCTCAAGACCAAAGTTAGCTCTACTTCCACGTCATCATTATCCTTCCTACCTTGACTAATTCTACTAAACGAACAAAGAAAGTAGTTCTCATTCAATCAGTGACCTAACCCAATAAGTTTGGTTGTCACCTCTCCATCTTAACTATGGGTTATGGGTCCATTGCGCTCATTCCTACTCAAATCTATGAAGGCCGTAGCTGTGAGGCTTAACATGCCTTCAATCTCTAAAGGAATGGTCCAACTAAATGGTTTCTAGAGATATTGATAATCTTCATTTTCTTTATTTGTGGGGCTATGGGTCCATTGTGCTCACTCCTAATCAAATATATGAAGGTCAGGAGCTTACAGTAACTTATCTCTTGAGCTATCACTCTATAAAATTTTCTATTGCTGAAATCCATCTTGTACAATGGCTTCAAACAACCAATATGTTGATGAACTCAGTGAACTCATTGCCACTAGAAGAAGGATTTGCAAGTTGGATAAGTTTCCTATGGATTCCGGTGGTGAACCAGGCCCTATGGAGTCCTCAATTCTGCCCATTTATTAACAAAAAGTCTCATTGAACCCCTAAACATAAAAATATTTTCATTAAACAAGATAATTGTGGTTTCTTGCTTCATGATAACAATTCTAGAACCATTCAACAAGCAAGCCTAAATAACTCAGTATATCAAATTTTGAAGTGAGGTTCCAACAATTTGTCGCAATAATTAGTGTGCATTTGTAATTTTTTCATCCCATAGGTTTTAAAGACTATAGAATAGTTTAGTAATTTGGATTACAAAATAAAATTAAAAAATACAGGGAGGAAATTTTGCAATGCCCTCACCTCCTTTTAGTTCTGGTTCTAAATAATTGTCTCTAGTAAGACAAAAAGGATAATATAGTCAGACTCTGAGAATCATCATCTATATGAATTAACAAGGCAATAAAAATGGAAAATATAAAACAAAATGATGAAGTGGGTCTATAATTAAGTAATCATTTCATTTAGACATGTATATAGTATTTACTCAATTATAATAGACCCCAAAGCAACCACTGAGAATTTAGAAGGTAAATGATCATGCGTCTTCACAAAGTTTACCACAATACAAATTTACAAATGCTAAGTGGTGAAGGCCAGTGCAGTTAGAGGGTTGTTCAAATGATATTTATTATTTATCAACAACTATTGGGATACGTTATTATAATTTATAAGAGTGTGAATATTCCTAATTTGCTTATAGTTTTGTTAGAGTACATAGATTTATAGAATTTTGGTATATTTTTACTTCCATCAATTCATAGACATAGCCTATATATTCATAGCACACCCCCTTGATATATTACACTTCACATTACTTAAAATAATATTACCCACCTTAGGTCATCCATGGTCATTGTACAAGCTCTATTATCTGAAATAGTGCCTTTTTAGGGCTGTCAAAAAGAGTATATAGCCATGATTTAGGTTAAAATATCTTGAGATATAATTATTGTAATTTATTTATAGACATAATAGTAGATGCCTTATGGAAATAACCAACAGGTGCTTATACATATTCATATTAATTATTTAGATGAGAAAAATAGTAGTTAAATGCAAGGTTTCTCATATCCAAGAACTTCTTGACAGCCATCGATTTATACTTTATCTTCAGCATTTGGATCTTCTACTATTTCTGACGATTATTTGTTGTCATCCTTAGATGAATTATAAATTTTGGAACTGAAATTAAACTCTCCTTTTGTCAAATAGAACAACCTTTCCTTCTCAATGCTGACATACTTTTGAGGGATTTGTTTTTACCATCAGTGTTCCTGTAAAAGTATCTAGATTTTTGGTAAATTGACATACATTCCAAACCATCATACTTTGTCATTAAGAAAATATGGAAGCTTCCCTCTGTAGGTATAGTTGCCTTTCTTGATGTTTAAAATTGGCATCACTGTAGCCTCTTATTTGTACCTCACTTCCCTATATAGTTTTGCAACCACTCAAATGATACTACTTCCAAAGCAGTGTTATAAACTCCAAATTTATCTACTCTTGATTCAAGAATTTTTATATAATGTCATTCAAATTCAAATTCAATATCATGGATTCATAGATTGTATTATTGTTTGGGAACATGTAACTGATCCCATGGTTTCATTTAGAAACATCCACTTGTTATATGAGAATGCATTCTAATGGAAAAAAATAATTAACCATTATGCTCCAAGAATGTTCCACTTCTATCTAAATTGATTAGGATAAGTTCTGTCAATGTAAAGTTTTATTTATACCATATATGCCCACAACTGAAGTACCTTGTACCCCAGATGCTATGATTGTTTATTAGATGGATAAATATGATGATTTGAATTTCATATTCGAAATGGGTAGTTTTGCATTTATTTTTTGTAATATTCCCAATTAGTCATGAGCTAGTTGGAATATTAATTTTTGTTTTTTCTTTCTTGTTTAATGAATAAGAGGATATGGAGATCCACAAATATACTTAAATAAGAGTAAAACCAATGCCAATGTGAAAGGAGGACATCTTGGTAGCTTAATTGAGCACCCTTGTGTGTGAAAAGGGGATGGAACACCTTGACTGGGTCAACTTTGACCAAATCAACAATGCTGTCATGGAGGAGTGGACATTTATTGAGGGATAGCGCAGTTTTATATGGAGAATCTTTGCATAGAAGTAGTGTCATTAATGGATGGGATTTATGGTTAGAAAGCTAATCACTAATATAAGGAAGAGGATGGCAACCATATTTTCATTATGTTGATGTTATTATATTTCTGAGTATATGGTATGTTTAGACATATAGCATTCTTTAGTTGTTTAGCTAAGATTGCAGTGTTGTTTAGCATAGGGTGTTCCTGATCGGGAATCCCACCTCTTTCCTTGAGATGCCTATAGGAGGATTTTTCATTACATTCCACTATCAAGCATTTTTCCAAGGCTTTAGTCTTAATGTACAACACAGTTTTGTTAAGATATTGTGTTGTGTTGTAGGGTAGAAGTTGTGGAGGTTTGATTTGGGAGATTTCTGAGCTAGATCTCATTGGAGGAAGGTTCCTTTCTCTTGGGAGGCTAGTAAAGAAGGCCCTAGAGCATCATTGATACATTTGGCATCAGACCATAGTATTCTTATCCCCTACAATGCAGTATTAGTTTGGATCTGCATTATTTTAGGGAGGAGTTGCAGGGGTATTTGCAATAGGTCATTTGGGGAGTGATTTCTTCAGTGAAGGGGCTAGCCTTTCATCCAGAGGATCCATTGGAGGAGAGAATACTTCTTATTATATTAGCTTCAGCCAAAAATCTTCAGTTATCTTGTTTTAGCATACTTTCAGCCCTAGGGATCCAACTCATATTGTATTTTTGGGTGTTTTTCCCGGAGGCCTTTTTGGGTTATTTTCTGGAGGTTGTATAAAGCCCAGATCTTCATTTTTGTATCTGTTGTGGTATATATCAGCCCCATATATTTTGTGTACTCATTTGCTATAGAATTTATTTTAAAATTGCATTGTAGTGGTGTCTCTAGCATTATGATATTAGTGGAAACACCTCATTCTTGAGGGTTTATTCATTGGAGGCTTATTGTGTCTTGTTATATGCTTTGTGGATCATTATATTATAGATGTTTTCTGTTGTTTTCATGAATAAAAAAGATCCATATTGGTCTCCATTATTGATGCAATGTTTTACACTGTTATTTCCATGGTTTTGCACTATACTCCTGCTTTTCCCATTTGGGAATATTAAATTTTTTCAATTTTACAATTTTTTAATGATAAGAAATAATGAGGACTTCAATCTACTTCATATTCATCCTCCCCAATATTCTTCTAAATGTAAAAACTTAATAAGGGTTTTTGCAACTAATTCTTGATAAAAGAAAACAATCATTTTACCTTGAACTCTTACATGTGCAACCCAATCAAGGTGCTTAGAAATAATGTATTTCCAGTATGAAAGGGGTTAAATTCTAGGCTATCTAAATGTACAAGCCAGAACATAGTCAAGCAGTTATGGAACAACCACCAAATTCAATGAGATGATTGAGAGTATTACACCAGCATTATTGAATGCCTCTAGAAACATTTTTCCACGAAAGTAATATACATATAGGAGACCTATAAAAACATATTTACTTCATCATCTTGAAAGTGAAACTATGTATAATGATCAAATCACCATACTTAAGGAATTTTCCATCAAAATTTTCCTGTAGCATCATAACAGAGTAAGGATTTCGATTCCAGACTAGATTTCATTTTGAAGAAGAAGAAAAAACAATATTTACATTATGTTATTGCTTTTATGGCAACCTTATATATATATATATATATATATACATATATATATATATATATATATATATATATATATATATATATATATATATATATATATATATATATATATATATATATATATATATATATATATATATATATAGATATATATATATATATATATATACATATATATACCTAGATGGAGTTAAGTTGCTAGGCACTGTTGACTTTGGGTAGAATCTGTTAGCCATAAGAAAAATTTTGTCATAGAAAACGATGGCTAAGAAAATCTTGAGCCTTCAAGAGATTATTTTCATGAAAAAATTACTCATTCTTGAAGCTTTATGGTTTTTCTTAAAAAAAATCAATTAGTAGCTATTCCTTAGCAGTGATGTTCCTTAACTGTTGTTCCTTAGCCCTGCTATTCCTTAACCTATTGTTCCCTAAGCTATTGTTCCCTAAGCTACTGTTCCCTAAAGTGTTGTTCCCTAGTAGTGTTGTTCCCTAAGATGTTGTTCCATAATGTTATTCCCTAGCAGTGTTGTTCCTTAGCACCGATCCCTCCGCTCTTGGTCACCTTATCCCTCCACGTGACCATACCCCAGCACCTATGCTTAAGCCCCCATCGCATCGGAATTTCCATGAAGAAACCATGTTTTATTTATAAACTTCCCACCCCAATATCAACACTCTGATGAGATCTTGGCCGTAGATCCACGTGATATAACGGTGGAAATTCACCCTCATCATCCTGTCCTTCCTTCCCCTCTTTTCCCTTATCCCCGCCTTACTACTCCACCAATCAATCTTAGCAGTAGATCATAGGCCTCAAGCCATGATCTAACGACTATTATGCCTCCCCTCCTATCCATTGATCTTCTGGCCCATATATACTCATCGCCACTCTACACTAATTGTGGTTGTTGATCTACATGATCCAACGGTCCTGATCAAACCTGATTACCAAAATTCGCCGGGGCACATATTCCACTACATAGACCCCTCATCCAATCATCGCTTAGCACCTGCCCCCCACTCAAACTCTCACCGTGCACCTCTCTCCATTGGGTTCCCCTGTAGCCGTTAGATCTTTCCCCTTGAATCCAATGGTCTACGTTATATATCGCGTGATACCGTCAGTTTTACAAAGGCCACGTGTCTCCGCTTAATTGGATCGTTTTCAATCAAATGAAAACCACTTACCGCCTGAGGGTCATGTGAAAACCATTCGCGGTTTCCGCAAAACAGCCAATCCCTAATTTCGCGCCAAATATAGTTTTGAACCAGTTTTTGCGTTTTTTTTTCTCCTTGAAGCCTTCTCCACCCACATTTCATCTCCTCCGCATACGCTCCTCCGTCCATGCCAGAGCCCTCTTTTGCAGCTAAACCAAGAAGCGCAGGATTTCTTAACCAGTTTGTCGTCGTGTGTAGGTTTAATGGTGGATTTATCCACAGATCTCCAGCAGCCAAAGAATTAGTGTTTAAAGGGTCTGAGGGGTTGAAATTACAAGCTTAATTAGTGTTTTAATGGACACGATCACACATAAATCCCTCCAGCAGAGAAGAATCTGAGCCACTTGTACAAGTAGGAGATAAGACAAATCAACATAAAAGGCTTCGAATGCCACATCTACAACAGCTATTACCCCACCAAAGGACACCTGTGGTCTGCTTTACTTTTCAAAGACACTATGACAGCCATCCTTGTGACAGAGAATTCATTAAAAAAACTGTCAGAATATTTATTAAGCAGACGTGGGGCTTCAGAACCCAAAAAAAGACAGTTTACTTGTCGTGGAGGTCAAACAGAGTACTTCATGCCACGGTTTGCTTCAAAGAATGAACTTCAGAGTTAATACCTGCCTACCAGATATTCATAAAAACAGGAAAAATGACCAAAATGATACAAACAGTTAATGCAACGGTCATTAAGTAGAATGGGCATTCGAACACTTCTCCCACTCTATCTTAATTCATATTTATTAACATTTTAGCAGTGCTCTTCCTCTTTCACCTATAAATATTCAAAGAAAATTCATTGTAATGGTTGGAACATTGTTAATTGTTGAACTGTTATTGAGTTAGAGTTACTGAGTAGTTGTAAGATAGTAGGCCGGGAAGAGAAAGAATTGGACTATAAAAGTTGTTGGGCTTCAAAGTATGCAACTAGTTTTGGACATCAATACACAAGCAGATTCACTGGATCCTGATCTAAATCATTGGTGATGTGTTTCCTCATTTTCTTTGTTTCTTTCTTATGTTCTCCACTTTTTTCATATTCTCTGATAAAGATCAGTAAAACATAGATTAGGACTTACTTCTAAAATACCCTAATTCTAACCGATAAGCTTTATTTGTATTTCCTCTAAGTGTGTATTTAAGAGTGATATCAATAGAGTATAACCAGTCAAGAAGGTTGGTGAGCCCATGTCTTGCTGAGTAGAACTTGAGATGTTGTTTCTTGAATGTTATTTTCATTACATGAAAAGAAGAGTCTTAATCAAGGAAGTTTATGGTTAGCCCTGTCCCTTGTCTGGTCTTAAAAAGTTGTTTTGAAGATTTCCCTTAAGAGTAGGCCGAAAGTAGGCTAGGTTAAAAGCCCTTGCTTGATCTTAGGTTGCTTTTTATGTTTATCTTATATGTTTTCTCATGAGTGTGTGCCAAAAGTAGGTTAGGTTAAAAGCCCTTGCTTGATCTTACGCTGCCTTTTTTTTTCTTACATGTTTGCTTCTTTCATTTCACTCCTTAATGTTCCATACCACAAACTAAACTTAAAATATCTTCTGATATAGATGAATTTCCCTTTGAAAACTCTTGGATAGTTGATGTGTGAGTAAACCCTTTTATGACTCCATAGCCCAATGTTTTAGCACACTCTTTTGACCTATCTTCCCATGTTGAAACGTCCTTCCACTTACTTCCTTATTCACTTCACATGACCTTCTCAATTAATGATTCCCAACCAAAACAAAACAAACAACCTCTTGAACTTCATAACTGGCCTAATATCATAACTAAGAATAAAGAAATATCTTTGAAAACAATACTTACATAGAGAGATCCCTCTTTGAATCCAGGAGGGCTAGATCCTAGGATTCCAAAGTGGTTTTGATGTTGCCTTGTCATTTGGTATGCCAGTCTGCCAAATTACTAGGACCCCAACACCATAATGGCAACTCCGTTGGGGACATTCTGAGTAAACTGCTATCTTAGACATCCTTAAGAACTCAGAAAACCCACAACAACCTTAAATTGGTAGTTAATTACTGTGGTGGATAGTAACTCATCTTGAACATTTGAAATCATCCACCTGGTGACTCCACAACTCCTAAAAGATAAAAAAACTCCACTAGTGATCAGTAGGCCTGCTGATTATGCCTAGTTTCACAAAGACTCCATTGGGGACAGCCCACACTACCATAAAAACATTGTTCACACCCATGATTAGGAAACTCTGAGGATTAAGTTTCTTTGTTAAATATTATTTTGCCTCTTAAATATTGTTATATCTGGCTAACTTTCTTCTTTTTGGGTCTGAAACTTAACATACTGGCTTCAAGAAGAATCCATACCAGAGCTTATCCTGACCCAAATCCTCTTGAAATAGTTGATAATCCAGAAATAATTCTTTGGAAGTATCCTGTATCTAGGGATCCAACTATTATCAGACCCATTCATAGAGCTAACTCAGCGCCTGAAAACCTTACAGCTCTATCAGATACTTAGTTGACTTAGATTTACCAAGTAATTTACCAAGAACTAAGTCACTTAGTGGTATAGATCAGATAGACTTTGAGCCTCCAAGTTCACCACCACATAGTGGTCAACATATTAGCAGCAGAGAAACCCCTCCATCCACACCTCCTGATCTACATTTCATTCATAACTTGGGTCTCTCTCACCCTAAATCTGCTCAATAGTCTCTTGCTGGTCCAAGCACTTCTGCCATCCATATACCTGTTGTTAAAACCACTCCTTTACTCCCACAAAATACTATCATGGTAGCATGGTATGCTCCCCTAGTGTTATCACAGCCTCTGGTTCCTTTACCCAATGAATATCAGTCTAAAATTCCCCATTTCACTGGAAGCGAATCCACTATTGCTCAACAGCATGTAGACAAGATGAATGATGCCTTCGATTATATGGAAATAGAAGATGAGACCATTAAGATGAGAATCTTTGCCCAAAGTTTAGGAGGAGAATCCAAGAAATGGTTTAAAGGCTTAACTCCTCATAGTATTCATGATCTTCCTTATTTACATCAAACATTCACAAAAAAATGGGAAATTAGGAAGAATCCACTCCAAATAATTTCAGATTACAACAACCTAAAGAGAAACCCTTGGGAGAGTGTTTAGAATTATTGCACCAGATTCAATAGTGTGTATAACACACTACCCCCAGATTTAAAACCTCCACAAGGATTAGCTTTGGCCAAATTTCCTAAAGGATTTGATCTTGAAATGGCCTATCAGCTTAGAGAAAGGGATCCCTTAACTTTAGAAGACATGAAGAAGGCAGCTCTTAGTGTGGAAGCTAATCTGATTGAAAAGAGAGCCAAGATGAGGACTGAAAATAAAGTGACATATAGAGAGGACACTGCACCTTCTACATCTGACTCAAAATTAAACCATCTAGCTAAGAACATGGATAGGTTAGAAAAAATGATGGAGAGGTTAGCTGTCCAAACAAGTGCCCAAAACAGGAACCAGACTCAAAATCAGAACCAGAACTTTAGGAGAAACCCCCCTCAGATGAAACAAAGAGATTATGATCAACAAATCAGACCTCCATTTCAAGAAAATTATGTTGATGAAGAGGAGGGAATGATAGAAGAGTTAGAGGGAACTATTATAAACATGCTGGGAGTTAATAATGAAGACACTGCCTTTTTCACAGAGGATGACTAAGCCACATATACATATTATGATAATGAAGGTTCAGAATCTGAAGATTATAAGCAAGGCTTTGAGAATGCCATCATGGAGGTCCACAAGAAATATGACCTTAGAAGCAAAAAGAAACAAGAAACTCCCCAAACAAAAACCTCTGAGACTACTGTTAAGAACAGATATGAAAAAGTGGTTAAAGGGGCTACTTAAAACAACAAAATAACAGCTAAAAGTTCTGATAAAAACAAGGGAAAAGTCACTCAGAACGTTGATAAACTGAGTGTTGGCCCCAGAAACAATAGTACTTTAGCTAGTACCCCTGAAAGAACTATTTTAACTAATGTACATAGTGAAAAATAGAAAGCTGATTTTGCTGGTAAATTAGTGACTAACAAGACAGATTTGAACCTTTCAAAGAGTCAGTTCCCTTTCAGTTTAGAAAGTGAAATTGCTAAAATCAAAATCTCTGTCCCCCTCACTGATTTAGTCACTCAATATGTATATAAATGTCAGGTTTTGAAAGCTTTAAACATAGAAGAAAATAATGAATCTATCAACCTCAATGATGATCAGCCAGCCCTTTTATTTGGTCCTAAAATTGAAGGGAAATTCCAAGATGGAGTGGTCCCTCCTTTCTATGTCAGTTTGAATATCCATGATAAGATTTTACACAATGCTATGCATGATTCAGGGGCATCACATAACCTCATGCCCAAAGTAATCATGGAGAGATTAGGCCTTGAAATAACTAGACCATACAAAGATTTGTACTCTTTTGACTCCAGCTAAGTAAAATTCTTAGGCTTGATCAAATATCTTTGTGTGAACTTGACCCAGATCCCAACCAAATGCATAGTGATGGATGTGGTAGTGGCTGATGTGCCCCCCAAATATGGAATGCTTCTTTCAAGATCATGGGGTGCTAAGCTGCAAGGTACCATGCAAATGGACATGACATATGCCACCATCCCAGTCTTCAGTCAATTGAGGAGACTGTATAGGGAATCACACATGAAATTTATGGTCAGCAGTTAAGAAAAATCAGAAAATTCCCCTATTTATTCTGTCCACATAGACCTAGACTCATTCATTCTTTTCAATGATGAAAGCTTTGGTGAACTAGAGTTGGATAGTGAGCAATCACCCAGCATAATAGACATTAAGGAGGGAGAAGCTCTCAAATAGTGTGCCAAAGCTAAAAGTTACAATAAACAAAACAGAGAGAATGAGTGACCCACTGTCCATCAGCTTAGTCAAAATCAAGGGAGTCAAGAAGAAAGGCCTGAACTCCATGAAAACCTTAAGGAACAAGTCCAACCCACACATGCTATAGAACCCATAGAACTGCATTATGATAGTCAGAACACATAGGACAATGAGGACAGCAATGAAAATAACACCAAGTCTGAAAATAGCCCTCTTTGGAGTATGAGTTTTGATGGGTCTTATAATAGAACTGGTGCAGGAGCAAGTGTATGGCTTCACAACACTGAGAACAATTATGCTGAAAGCCATGCATACAAGCTAAAATTCCAATGCACTGATAACATAGCAAAGTATGAAGCACTCCTCTTAGGACTGCATTTATTGAAGAAATTAGGAGCCAAGAGGATGGATTTTCAGAGAGATTCTGAATTGATCATTAGGAAGATAAATGGAGAATACACTGCCAAACATCCAAGACTAAGAGCCTATAGAAATGATGCCATGGACCTTTTGCAAAACTTTGAGGAATATGAGCTTGTTTTTGTCGCTAGAAGCCAAAACATCCTTGCCAATGGATTGGCTTGCGCTGCCAGTTCATGACTAAGACCCTATGACAACAAGAAATTCAATCTCAAAGTGAAATACAGGCTAGCTATCCTAGACAATGAAAAATATTGGCAGGTCTTTGAGGGAGATAAGTAGATAGAGGACTTTTTGCAGTTCAGAAATGAGTTTGAATTGCCTAATTCAGACTCAAAGTATGATAAAAACTGTCTGGATGAGGAATAGTGTGACCAGAAAGAACCTCCTCCCATTGCAGAAATAAATCTGCTAACCAGTGAGTTCGAAAATCAAACAGAAGAATACATAAACTCAGAAAAATAAGACATAGAGGTATTACAGTCCAAAGACAAAGGATTACCCAATGGACTAGCGCCTCTAGAAGACTTGTTTGATTTTAATGACGTTGCCCAGAAACCAACAATAGAACCCATTGATTCTGATATTGAGGAATGCAATATAGGCATTAAAGACAAACATAAAATGATCAAACTATCTAAAACATTGCCAGCTCACATTAAACTGAAATATATTGAGTTGTTTAAAGAATTTTATGATGTATTTGCTTGGAGCTATGAGGATTTAAAGGCATATGACACAGAGACCATTCGGCACAAGATACCCCTTAAAGAAAACCAGAAACCATTCAGGAAAAAATTGTGCAGAATAAACCCTATGCAGTTACCTCTGGTTGAGAAAGAAATTAGGAAAATGTATGATGCTGGAATCATTGTCCCCGTGAGATACTCAGAATGGGTGTCTAATATTGTGGTTGTAAGGAAGAAAACAGGAGAGATCAGGCTCTGTATTTACTTTAGAAATTTAAACATAGCCTCATTAAAGGACAACTATCCCTTGCCCAAAATGGAGCATATCTTACAAAGGGTAGTTGGTTCCAAGAGGATTTCCTTGCTAGATGGCTTTTTAGGATATAACCAGATTTTAGTACTCCCTAAAGACTAGCTGAAAACAGCCTTCACTACTCCTTAGGGCACTTTCATGTATGTGAAGATGTCTTTTGGATTAATGAATGTAGGGGCCACCTTTCAAAGAGCCATGGATATTGCTTTCTCAGAAGAAATAGGACACTTCATTGTGATTTATTTAGATGACATCACGGTCTATTCTAAAACATATGAAGAACTCCTAGAACACCTCAGGAAAGTCTTTGAGAAATGTAGGAAGTTTGGGCTATCTTTAAATCCCAAGAAAACATTGTTTGGTCTCCAAGAAGGTAAACTTCTTGGTCATATCATATCTGAGAAAGGGATTAAAATAGACCCAAAAAGGGTTGAAGGTATTTTGCAGATCAGTCACCATAGAAACATCAAAGAACTGCAATCTTTCATTGGAAAGATTAATTTCTTGATAAGTTTCATACCCAACCTAGCAGAACTCCTTAGGAACATTACAAACATGCTAAAGAAGGAGATAGGAGTTAAATGGACCTTGGAAGTAAAGAAATCCTTTGAACTGGTTAAGCATGCACTTACCCAAGCACTGGTTCTTATTAGTCCTGATTTTACTAAGGACTTCCTCATATTTTCATTTGCATCAGAACATACTGTGGTTGTTTTCCTATTACAGAAAAATCCAGAAGGACAAGAGTAGCCAATTGCATTTTTCAGCAAGGCACTAAGGGATGCACCTCTGAAATATAATATAATGGAGAAACAGGCCTATGCATTGGTCAAAGCCTTGAAGGATTTTAGAGTTTATATCTTGCACTCTCACATTATTGAATTTTTGCCTCATGTATTGGTAAAGGAGATTCTGTCACAAGACCCTGATGGCAAAAGAGGAAAGTGGATTGCTGTGATATTGGAATATGATTTAGAAATTAAACCCACTAAACTCATCAAGGGTCAAGGCCTAGCACAGTTAATGGTTGAATATAACTTGCAAGCACTTGACATAAACATGATAGATGCTCCAGATGAACAGGAAGAATTACCAGCTCCACTTGTTGAAGATGATTTTCTCAACTCATCTTGGTATGTTGATATTTTGTATGAGCTTACTAATCTCAATGCCCCTCCTAGTTTGTCTAAAACAAAGGCAAGATTCTTAAAGTTAAAAGCTATTAATTACTGCATTTTAGATAATGGTTTATATTGGAAGAATGCTAGTGGTTTATTGCTTAAATGTTTGCCTGAGGTTGATGCAGAGAGGATCAAGCATGAGTTTCATGAAGGAGAATGTGGAGGCCACCTCAATTATAAAACCACTGCTAATAAAATCCTTAGATTTGGTTATTACTGGCCCACCCTCTTTTAAGATGTCCACAAAATGATAGTTGCCTGCCACAAATTCCAAATCTTTGAAGGCAAGAGAAAATTGCTTCCCTTACCTTTGCAACCAATCACTGTTGAAGCTCCTTTTCAGCAGTGGGGCCTAGACTTCATTGGGGAAATCCATCCTACCTCATCTACCCAACATAGATGGATACTCACAACCACTGACTATTTCACCAAATGGATATAAGCCATCCATTATAGGAATGCCACATACTCAGTCATCATAAAATTCCTTGAAGATCATATCCTGTCTAGATTTGGTTGTCCTAGAAAAATTATCACTGACAATGCTACTACATTTGGTTCTAAAAATATGGTTGATTTCTGTCACAGATATCAGATTGTGTTTGGTCATTCTACAACTTATTACCCTCAAGGTAATGGACTGGCAGAATCTTCCAATAAGAGCCTGGTAAACATAATAAAGAAGCTGCTAGAAGAAAATAAGAGATCATGGCACAACAAGCTGGTACATGCCTTATGGGCAGATAGATTGACAGCAAAGAAATCAATTGGAATGTCTCCCTATTAGTTGGTTTATGGAGCAGATGCAGTTTTTCCTACCAATCTAGGAGTGCCAGTGATGAATTTGGTCTAGGAAATACAATCAAAGGAAGATAGCATGATGAGAAGGATAAATCAGACCATACATCTTCAGCAAACCAGAGAGGAAATTTATAACAGAGCACAGAAAATAAAAGAGAATATCAAAAAATTGTTTGATAAGAGGACAAAGGCCTGTGATTTCAAGATTGGTGACAAAGTACTCAAATGGGATTCCAGGAGAGAAGATAAGGGCAAACATGGCAAGTTTGACAATTTATGGAAAGGCCTTTACATTATTCAATCTGTTATTAGTCATAATGCATTTTTTCTACAAGAGATGGACGGTACAAACCTGTTTGGGGGTCCTGTCAATGGCAGGATGCTCAAACATTATTTCTGGTGAAACTTGTGTTTAAAGCTTTCATTTTCCATTGTAAATATCACTTCTTTGTTTTATTTTGAAAATTTGAAAAATACAAAAACAATAGAAAAAGAGAAAAGAGGGCAAATTAAAAAAAAAAGAAAAAAGAGGAAAGGTACAGCCCCATACCAAAAAGAAAAGAAAGTCTGAAAGTGTGCAAGCTTAAATGCCACTACTTGAGAAAACACTGCTATTTAGTCATACATCCTAATCATGACTAGATAGATTTCAATTTACTGCTGATAGGTTAATAAAGAAGATTTTCCATACTATTTAATCTTGGCTTATCAGTAGATTAGATTAGGATAGAAAGAATGGCTCTAACCAGATCAAAATATAAGACAAAAGGAAGAAAAATAATTGGTTCTAATATGCTAAAAAATTGAACCAGGAAAAGAAGAAGATAGCTCTAAAAAGACCAAAATCAAAGTTGAAAGAAAGAATGAAGGATGTTTTATTTTTCAGATCTTAAGCCTTCACAATTTTGTTTAAATTTTCTGCAAAATTTCAGTCCATGTGCAGCTTGTTTTTATGCCATAGACACTACACCAAATCAGACAGCCTAATCTTAGTTTGACTACCTTTTAAATTTTTTTTTTAGAATATAGAGAATAAAATCTGCCAGACAGTCTAATCCTGGCAGATGGTAGCTTAGGTAGAGAATTTATGAGCTCAACTGTCTAATCTGAACTCATGCAAGAAATAAGGGTAGATTTAGATTCATTTTTCCTATTTTCAAAAGAATAAAATGTTGATGTCAAAGGTCTACAAGTCTAAATGCACCTTATGAAGAATTTTTTTTAGGAAGTAGGTTGTGTAGGTAGGATGATGGGGAGAAATTTGTTTGATATAGTGCAATATTGATCATATTTTGTAAGCAAAATTATCAAGAAAGAAAGGGTTGTCAAGGATAAAGCATTGATCTACATTCCAGAGTCAAAGTTTTTGAAGTTCTTGACACCTCCAAGGAGCTGCCATCTCCAAGTGGAGCCACTGTTAGCCATCAGTAAATTTTTGTCATAGCAAATGATGGCTAAAAACATCTTGAGCCTTCAAGAGATTATTTTCATGAAAAAATAACTCATTCTTGAAGCCTTATGGTGTTTCCTAAAAAAAAAGCAATCATTAGCTGTTCCTTAGCTGTGATGTTCCTTAACTGCTGTTCCTTAGCCCTGCTGTTCCTTAACCTACTGTTCCCTAAGATGCTATTCCCTAGCATTGTTCCTGAATTGTGTTGTTCCCTAGCAGTGTTGTTCCCTAAGATGTTGTTCCCTAATGCTATTCCCTAGCAGTGTTGTTCCTTAGCGCTGATCCCTCCGCTCCTGGTCACCTTATCCCTCCACGTGACCATACCCCAGTGCCTATGCTTAAGCCCCCATCACATCAGCATTTCCACAAAGAAACCTCATTTTCTTTATAAAATTCCCACCCCGATATCAACACTTTGATAAGATCTTTGTCGTAGATCCATGTGATCTAACGGTGGAAATTCATCCCCGCCGTCATGTCCTTCCTTCCCTTCTTTTCCCTTATCCCTGCCTTACTACTCCACCAATCAATCTTAGCCGTATATCGTAGGCCTCAAGCCTTGATCTAATGGGTATTACGCCTCCCCTCCTATCGATTGATCTTCCGGCCCATATATACTCATCGCCCCTCTGCACTAATCGTGGCCATTGATCTACATGATCCAACGACCCTGATCAAACCCAACTACCCAACTCCATCGGGGCCCATCTTCCACTATGCAAACCCCTCATCCAATCATAACTTGGCACCTGGCCCCCACTCAAACTCTCACTGTGCACATCTCTCCATCGGGTTCCCCTGTAGCTGTTGGATCTTTCTCCCCGGATCCAACGGTCTACGTTATATATCGTGTGAATTCACCATCCAAAATTTAACAATCATAAATCACGCGATACCGCCGGTTTTAAAAAGGCCACACGTCTCCACTTAATTGGATCGTGTTCGATCAAACAAAAACCACTTACCGCCCAAGGGTCACGCGAAAACCATTCACGGTTTCTGCAAAACAACCAATCCCTAATTTCACGCCAAATACAGTTTTGAATCGGTTTTCGCATTTTGTTTTCTCTATGAAGCCTTCTCCACCCGCATTTCATCTCCTCCGCATACGCTCCTTCGCCCACGCCGGAGCCCTCTGTTGCAGCTAAAGCAATAAGCGCAAGATTTCTTAACTAGTTTGTCGTCGTGTGCAGGTTTAATGGTGGATTTATCCACAAGTCTCTAGCAGCCAAAGAATTAGTGTTTGTTACACCATTTTTTGGTCATCTAACCTACTATCATTAGATGGACCCAAGTACACCATGTAAGACCAATTTTACCCTAAGTAAAATTACTTTCACTATGTAAAATAACTTAATAAAACACATTTATTAGGTTGTTTATGGTCTAAATAGGAAACCGCAAAAGGAAATATTAAACAAACCTATATTTGTTTGATTTTCCTCATGGAATAATTAATTAAACCATAATTTAATTATTATTCCCAGTCATGTTTAACCCGAAAACAAAGAAATTAATTAGATAAACCTTTATTTATCTTATTATTTTATAGGAATAATTATTTAAATCTTATTTAGATAATATTCCTTGTTAAATATGACCAAATCACCCACAAATAATTAAATAAATCATTATTTATTTGATTATCTTTCAACCACTTCCTTAAAAAGATAAATAAATCATTTATTTATTTATTTTTGACAAATAAAGGGATTTGACCCAAGTCAAATATTTTTTCCCTTCAACAAATATAATAAAATATTCCATAAAAGGTGGATCTAGATTTGGTTAACATTATTTTAATCATGCACCAAGATCTAGAATGACCCAATATTTTGTTATAAATAGGAGGGTTTTTCCTACCATTCTTCACCTTTTGTTGCCTATTAGATCACTATGGATCTAAACTCTTGGTCTGACTTTGAGCCATTATCATTGTCATATTTTCCATTATCTGCTGTGTGAGCTCCCTTTGAGTTCTATCTTTGTCTGGGTTTTCTACACCAACAAGAGAGAGAAATGCTAGATCTGAAGTGCTGAGGACTTCCAAGAACCCATCCCATTGAGGAGAATTGGAAACACCTTCTTGTTTTCCTCCCAGGTGCCCCTAATACAAAAAATTCTTTCAAAAACATTGTTCTTGTCTTGTCTATTGGATGTATGGAGAGAAAACTCTGCTTTACCGCTATCATCTCTTTATGCATAGACCGTTTTTGGCAAAGACTCTTGTCTTGATCAACTAACTGCAAATCTGAAGATATTGGCAGCCATATGTGATGTTAGGGCTATAAGTTATGCGTAGCTAAAGTGGTCTTTTTTCGTACACTTCGACAAAAGATTCATACTAACGGTGTTTAAAGGGTCTGAGGGGTCGAAATTCCAAGCTTAATCAGTGTTTTAATGGACACGATCACACATAAAGCCATCCAGCACAGAAGAAGCTGAGCCACATGTACACGTAGGAGATAAGACAGATCAACATAAAAGGCTTCAAATGCCACATCTACAACAGCTATTACCCCACCAAGGACACCTGCGGTCTTCTTTACTTTTCAAAGACACTATGACAACCATCCTTGTGACAAAGACTTCATTAAAAAAAACTGTCAGAATAGTTATTAAGCAGACGTGGGGCTTTAGAACCCAAAAACTGACAGTTTACTTGTTGTGGAGGCCAAACAGATTACTTCATGCCATGGTTTGCTTCAAAGAATGCACTTCAAATTTAATACCTACCTACCAGATATGCATAAAAACAGGAAAAACTACCAAAATGATACAAATAGTTAATGCAGCGGTCATTAAGAAGAATGGGCATTCGAACACTTCTCCCACTCTGTCTTAATTCATATTTATTACCATTTCAACAACACTCTTCCTCTTTCACCTATGAATATTCAAAGAAAATTCATTGTAATGGTTGGAACATTATTAATTTTTGAGCTGTTATTGAGTTAGAGTTACTGAGTAGTTGTAATATAGTAGGCTAGGAAGAGAAAGAATTGGACTGTAAAAGTTGTTGGGCTTCAAAGTATGCAACTGGTTTTGGACATCAATACACAAGCAGATTCATTGGATCCTGATCTAAATCATTGGTGATGTGTTTACTCATTGTCTTTGTTTCTTTCTTATGTTTTCCACTCTGTTCATATTCTCTGATAAAGAGCAGCAAAATATAGATTAGGACTTACTTCTAAAGTACCCTAATTCTAATTGATAAGCTTTATCTATATGTTTTCCTCTAAGTGTGTATTTAAGAGTGATATCAATAGAGTATAACCAATCGAGAAGGTTGGTGAGCCCATGTCTTGCTGATTAGAACTTGAGATGTTTTTTCTTGAATGTTATTTTCATTAGATGCAAAGTAGAGTCTTAATCAAGGAAGTTTATGGTTAGCCCTATCCCTTGTCTAGTCTTAAAAAGCCGTTTTGAAGATTTCCCTTAAGAGTAGGCCAAAAGCAGGCTAGGTTAAAAGCCCTTGCTTGATATTAGGTTGCTTTTTATGTTTATCTTATATGTTTTCTCATGAGTGTGTGCCAAAAGCAGGTTAGGTTAAAAGCCCTTGCTTGATCTTAGGTTGCCTTTGTTTTTCTTACATGTTTTCTTCTTTCATTTCACTCCTTAATGTTCCATACCACAAACTCAACTTAAAAGATCTTCTGATATAGATGACTTGCCCTTTTAAAAATATTGGATAGTTGATGTGCGAGTAAACCATTTTATGACTCCATATCCCAATGGTTTAGCACTCTTTTGACCTATCTTCCCATGCTGAAACATCCTTCCACTTACTTCCTTCTTCACTTCACATGACCTTCTCAGTTAATGATTCCAAACCAAAACAAAACAAACAACCTCTTGAACTTCATAACTAGCCTAATATCATAACTAAGCATAAATAAATGTCTCTAAAAACAATATGTGTGAGTAAACCCTTTTATGACTCCATATCCCAATGGTTTAAAACTCTTTTGACCTATCTTCCCATGCTGAAACATCCTTCCACTTACTTCCTTCTTCACTTCACATGACCTTCTCAGTTAATGATTCCCAACCAAAACAAAACAAACAACCTCTTGAACTTCATAACTAGCCTAATATCATAACTAAGAATAAAGAAATGTCTCTAAAAACAATACTTACATAGAGAGATCCCTCTTTGAATCTAGGAGGGCTAGATCCTAGGATTCCAAAGTGGTTTTGATGTTTCCTTGTTATTTGGTATGCCAGTCTGCCAAATTACTAGGACCCCAACAAAATCTTTATCATCTGAAAGAGAGAAAGTCAATGGCAGAAATTTAGATGAATTGTTGGCTTTGTATGGGCACAAGCATTCACTGGAAGATTACGAAGATGATAATGGTTGGAACTCTTATAGAGTTCACACTAAGAGGTTTTGCATAAAATACACTATGACGAATCTTGATAACACTTTTCATTATGATATGTGTGGTGAAAATCGTGAGTCTGGAACCCTCAAAGAGAGGTATTTAGCACCTCAATTTGCATGAGCAGAAGTGCCTAGTTCTTCCAAATTATCTCTACAGATGCGTGAAAATAGCAATGGAGTGGCTACTTGTATTACACCTACTCCAACAATCAACCTTTCCAACTAAGGAATCGTTGACATTGTCATTACCAGTCAGGTGTAAAGATATTAGGTTTGACAAAAGGCTATTTATTCATGTAGGAGATACCAAAGGGATAAAAGGTGTTGGTCGCATTACTCTATTGGTAGATTCTACAACAAAGGGTTCTTCTAGATCTGATTCCAATTAGAATATTACAACATAATTAAAAACCTCTCCCTGCAATGTATCTCTTGTAAGTCAAGGGTTAAT
Source organism: Pinus albicaulis (assembly GCA_034641835.2). Lineage (NCBI taxonomy): Eukaryota > Viridiplantae > Streptophyta > Pinopsida > Pinales > Pinaceae > Pinus > Pinus albicaulis. The sequence goes on from CM076573.1 coordinate 334,316,697, forward strand.
ATGTGAAACAACCTCCAAGGAAATGATCATGAAAGAAAGGACAAGTATGATAATTTACATAAGAAGGACACAAGGATTCCAAGTGTTAGCATGGGGTAAATTTTGGGATAATTTTATGCCCCGGGCATGCATGGTTTTCAAGTTTATTGATGAAAGTCGGACAAAGTAGAAAATGGTTTTGGGTCTCGCCTTATCATTTCTTTTGTGCAAAGTGAAATTAATTTTATTTAAAGATATATAATTAATTAATTATATATTTTAAATAAATTTTATATTTTAATGAAATGCTTAGACATATTTCCATTCGTGGGTGATGTTTAAAGTTTGAAATAGACGGTTCAAATCAATTTTGGACCCCACATGTATTTCAAAATTTAATGGATGAGGGGGGGTCCGAAATGGGTTTTTCTTATTAACCACGTGGCATCCCCAGAAGCGTGCTCACCATCCAACTGCAATATAGCCTACCATCTGTTGAGCCCTCCGAAATCTGGTTTCGGGTTTTCGCTGAACAAACGCAGTAGTGGTGGTTTTGGTCTTCAGGGTTGGGATTAAATTGGCCCCCGCTTTGATCTCTTCATAGCTGAGGGTGGCATGCTGGAGGAATGGAATGTTGATCAAATGGATCAAGATTCTACATAACATCGAGACAGGTTAAATATCATCTTGATGATTTGATTTCTGAGATGAGAAACCAAAGGCATGAAAGAGAACCGTGTCAGTTGCATGTTGAAGGGAATGGTGAACCATATGGTACTTGCAATGCACATGGATCCAAATTGAATTTAAATGGAAGCATGGAATTTAATGATGCAAAGGCACAAAATGGAATCACATTACAACAATGGCTCGGATATACTCCACGGGTGGTAAACCGAAATGATAATATGAAAATATTGGACAATACCAGCCCCAAATAGCTGAACGAAGGGTCAAGTTCATTTGAATTTGACATATATAGTTTATGGGTCCTATTATTTGAGCTTTCCTATACATTACATCATGGGAAGAACAAGTGAAGGTTATGTCAAATCTACACCATCGCATTCTTCATCCCCACCTTCTGTCACATAATACAGAGAAAGTAGGATTTTGCCTTTGGTTGTTGCATCTAGATCCCAGTTTGGGACCCAAGGCTCGAGAAATTTTCAATCCAAATTCATTAATGAGGTTCAGGATGTATTGGCTGAAAGAAAATTTACAGTAAAGGTTGGTGAAGGAGATCTAGAGACAAAAATGTTGTTAAATTTTCGTTGTCTTTGCAAACACAAAAGCGAGAAAGAACCTATAGATTAGCTCAAGACATTTATTGTATTTCTTCAGATATAGTGGAGGCAGAAAAAAAGGGCATTTTTTCTTGATGTGTTGTGGTCCTAAGACTATAGGGCAGAGGGACTCAGCCTTTCCTAGTAGAAATCATGAAGCTAGGGATACAACAAACTAGTCCCAAAGGTTTATTTATGAAGACAAGGAAAGAATGAAGTTTGATAGTAACTCAATAGATAGAGAATCATCTGTAGCTGAAATAGTAAAGGTGGTTTCCCTTAGGAGAGGATTCTTCACAATTCAAATGGTTTCACAGCGAGAGGTGACTGATATGGTCACATTTCGGCTGTAGATGCATTTTCATATCTTTTACAACAAGCATCATATCCATGTTTCAAGTAACTAAAATGTTTCCCCAAGCTCAGCGCAGAAGGATTTTAATCCTAGCAAAAGAAGACAAGTGGCAGCATTTGAGGATTCAAATGCATAGGTGACAGGGCATACAGGTGTATCCTCCAGCTGCACCAGCAGTTACTCGACCTCAAGAAAGAAGATGGGAGATTCAATCAAATTAAGCGTTTAAAGGGAATCAAAGTAGTGCCTGATGTCCAGATGTCCCTTATAACTCCAAATTTTTTATTTACACATGTCAAATAATGTTGGCCCTTATCTATTATGTAGTTAGTGATAAATTAACTATTACTTATGGCATTTATTGTAATCAGTTAGTAGGATTAGCATATATACTTCATTGTTCGAAGTATTGGAGGGGGGATCTGCAATGAGGAACAATCCCATTCTGTAATGTTGTTAATTAAATTTCAAGTAACTTTTTGCAAAGGAATACAAGATCAGTTGTTAAGGATTCATGAGGTGTTTTAAATGGTCAATTTCCTTTTGTTTAAAAATGTTTATTCATTATTCCTCTTTCTCTGTATTTCTGCAAATCTGATTGTAAAATAGAAAGTGTGATGAATAGGATTTGTTGATTAGGGCACCCTATTCTAGTTGTGTTTACAATCTGCATGTTTTCCACTAAGGAAATATTGAGGAATTCTAAATTTCTCCTCAGTCTTTGCCAAGTCTTACCTTCTCTTCCTTTTCATAATCCATTTAAAAGTCTCAAAGGTCCAAAGTAGCACACCTAGCTTGCCCTATTTCACTCATTCTTAATTACTTCTACAAATTGATCACCCAAGCCTATTGAATCCATGGTCAAATGGCATTTTTCCCTTGATTTCCGCACCAAACCAAATTAAAAATCCAAACTCTACACTTATTAACTAGCCTAAAATTCCAAATCAACAAAGCTACATCTAATGGAGAGATCCCTCTCTGAGTCTAGGAGGGATAGATCTTAGGCTCGAAGTGGTTTTGATGTTGCCTTTGGGATTCTGTCTTCAGCCTCATAATTACAGAATGATAACATAGTGGCGACCATACTAGGGAATTTTGTTTCCTCAGTAACACTTATCAAGTTCAAATCTAGCTGATGATGGTGGACAAACATCTAGACACAAGAAGGTTGAAATAATCCACCTGGTGACTCCAATATAGATCATTTTCATCCAAATAATCCACTAGAGGAAGAACCCGAAACATGACAAGACAATTTGGAAGGTCAGGTATTCAAGCTCAAATTTCATTCAAGATATTTTCGGCCTTATCTATAGTTATTTTTTCTCTTATCATGATCCTGGTCAAGAGTATGTTGTTGAAATACATAGTGATCAGTTGCAACATGAAAAGCCTAAAGGGATTGAGCCCATCCCTATAACCTTGATACTCACTCCCATAAAGAGCCCAATTAGACAAAAGCCTCATCCTTTATCTCCTATTCTTGCTGAAATACAAAATAGTCATGAGCCCCTTGCTTTTCCCCCTATACCTGTAAAGGTCTCAGATAGATACAAGCCTCTGATTTTGCCTCCTATTCTCCATGATATCCCTACAAATTATGGCCATAATCTACCCAGATTTGATGGAGAAAATGAAAATATCATTGCCTAAAAGAACAATCAAAATCTTGAGGATTTTCTTGATTTGTTTAAGGTGGAAGAAGATGATGTGTGTATCAGAATTTTTACCTTATCATTACAAGGTAAAGTTAAAATTTGGTTTAAAAATATTCCCATTGCAAGAATTAGCAATTTTCATCAATTTTTGAAAGTTTTCCTGGAGAGATGGGTGATCATGGGAAATGTTTTTCTCATCATAGAAGAATATAACCATTTAAAAAGATAGTCAGGGGAGACAGTACAACATTTTTCAACTAGCTTCAATAAGGTGTATCGTTCAATTCTTGTTGTTATAAGGCCACCTCTAGGATTAGCTGTCTAGCACTACCCAGATGCATTTGAACCAGATATGGAATTCTAGTTAAGAGAAAGGGACCCTACAACCTTGAACAAATTCAAAATATGGCAGTTGTTGTGGAATCAAACCTTCTAAATAGAGAGGAAAAGTTAAAAGCAGTGGAGAAGGATAAAATAGAAAGAGAGCAATTGATATCTTCATAGATAAAACTAGATATGTTGAAAAATGCAGTTAATGAAATGATGCATAATATTAGTAGGAAAGAGGAACTTTCTTTCCAAATGCCTCATGTTCCACTAGCTCCAGAAGGGACAAGCATCAATGTACCCAAGGAATTTGCAGCTCATCCTTGGTATCCTAAAACAGAAAATGATTATTTTATGTACTCAATTCACAACATATCCAAAGATGAGGTTCAAAATCAAAGGGAGACAGGAAAATCTCTAGGGATGATGTACATGTTAAGTGACCTTGCATACATAGATAATCTTCTCAAATATGATCATCCAAAGTAATATTATATGGTTGATATTGAGGCTGATTGTTCAAAGCAGCCAACACCATATTTTTGGAAAGAAGAAGCCCAATCATCACAATACAAATATGGAAATCAAACTCTGCATGTTGAGCCTGAGGGTAAGGAGGAAAATGCATAAATTTTTCAAGTAAGTACAAAGTTCCTGCCCATGTGTTTTGCATCACTCTTGAGAGAAAATTACAAGCATATTGTAAATAGGAAATATTAGGAGATCATGGATGATAAAGAATCAGTTTTAGATCCAAGGGTTCAGCCTTTGAGTCCTTTTTAATGTCAAATATCATATGAAATCACAAAGTTTGAAACAGATGATGACTTATTCCAGTTTGATTCTCTACCTTTATGTTTTAATTCATTTCAGATTGTGAAAGGGAATCTGGATGACATTTTTGTTGATAATCACAGGAGAAATTGTGAGGTCTCAGTAAAACCAACACTACAACCATTTAAAGCACCACATGATCCAATAGATGATACATTGGATGGTTTGTGCTTTCAAATCTAGATTTAATGTACCCATAATGCTCTCAAAAGATGCTATGATATGGATATGATCAGGCAGTCTGCCCCATTGTCTTATTCAGCAGAAGTAGTGGCACCAAACTCATCAGGTAAAATGCAAGCATATTCTGAGTTGTTTGAAGACATGGGGAGCACAACTGCAGAACCAGGATACGAAGTTGAATTGGCTAAGCCAAAATACCCAGAAATAAGTCAAGTGTATCTTGATCCAGTGGCTATCTATATGGAGAATTTTTTCTTTACAAAGCCAACACATATTTCCAGCATGTCAGTTTCTTTTTTACTGTACCAAGAGCCATGTAAACAAGATCATGCCAAGAATTTATATTAAACACCATTATCAGGTTGGTCTCTACATATGGTGAAAAGCAATGAAAGAACACAAATATTGGGGCAATTGCTTGACTAGTTGCACTGGCATTATTGTATCATTTATAAAAACAATGATTTCAGTAGGTTAGGGTAGGTAGGTGTGCAAATAAGCTCAGTACTTTGAGTATCATTCCAATTTTATTTTCAGACCGCTTTTTAGTTGTCAATTCAAGCGTGTTCCAGGCTTCAGTTTCAACATAGTTCAGTTGTAGTTTCAGTTCATATTGTAGCAGTTTTATGAGAGAGAAAATTGCTATCATATCAATAACCAAGGTACTGGAAGCCAAATTCAGAGATCTATGGTTCTTTGCTTACTCGCTAGGAGGAAAACATCCCCAGAAGGAGCCGATGCTAGCACGGGGTGAAATTTTATGCCCTGAGCATGCATGGTTTTCAAGTTTATTGATGAAAGTCAAACAAAGTAGAAAATGGTTTTGGATATCACCTTATCATTTTTTTTGTGAAAAGTAAAATTAATTTTATTTAAAGATATAGAATTAATTAATTATATATTTTAAATAAATTTGATATTTTAATGAAAATTGTTGGCAATATGATGCAGAGTGTTGTCCTTGATGGAAACCCACTTTATGAAGATGATGGAAACCTAATTGATGAGTTGCCTATGATAAGAAACCTATGTGCTAAATATATAAGAATGATGTATCTACAGATCAGTTCAGACGTGACAGAGAAAACAATTCCAGTAAGTGCCAGAAAAATGATAAATATAATATGTCACAATGTATACGCTACTTTTGTGAAGGAAACCCGCGTATATACTCTACTTTTGTGAAGGGAACCCACGTATACATTCAGGGTTAGCATATACGCAGTTTTTATGAGGCAAAGTCACGTATACACGCGAATATGCACTCTCAAAGTCGCGTATGCCTTTTGCGCTCTAAAAACTATGATACCTAGGGGCATTACCATGGTATTGACCCATTGTATTGAGCGCTGGATTATCTATTTGATCCCGTCCAGGAATACCATCGGAAGTTGTGTGGTTTTGGCTCATGGTATTGATAAAGGCCAAATCTATTTAAGGAGAAGAAAATCATAGTGCAAGTGGGTGCATGAGTCTGGGTTGGAATGGATACTTCACTCTGAAGTAAGTCTGTATGGAAAGGGTAATAGTTTGATAATAGATCTGAATCTGTGATTCACCTATGAGGAAAATGATGAAGAAGGGAATCTAGATCTGAAATGTATTTGTATCTTCTAGATCTGTTTATGGAATGTTTAGATTTGAGATGAGGCGAACATCTGTCTGAAGTAAAGGGTAAAATCTGAACTGAATATCTGATCTGATGAAGTATGCTGCTCTATAATGTTTGAAGATCTATACACTAGTTTGTTACAGAGGAAGCGCGTATATACGCAGTTTGGATAAAGCGAAAGCGTGTATGGAAGGTGAAACCAGTTCTGAAGTATGTACAGATGTATACACGGGTTTGTATACATGAAAGCGCGTATATATGCCTGATCATTGAAAGGAAAGCGCGTAGGAAAACTAGGGTTTGCTGAAGGCTGAAGTATAAAATATCTAATCTGTTCTGCTGTGTTACTGCTATCTGTTAAAGGTGTATTCTACAGATCTGGGTTGTCTGAATTAATAAGTATCAGTTTGATGTATGATTGAGCTTAAATGTGTGGAGTGGGTCCAGTATGAAAATTGATGAAACGTGGTCTAAAAAGATGCTGAGGGTTGTAGCCTTCAGTCAGGGGGTTGTAGCTCCCTTCCAGGTGAGGCTGGTAAACGAGAGCAGGGGGTCGTAGCTCCCTTCCAGGTGAGGCTGGTAAACGAGAGCAGGGGGTCGTAGCTCCCTTCTAGGAGAGGCCGGTAAACGAGCGCAGGTGGGTGCCTGCGTGCTGGTATGAGTCTGTGCCAGCACATAGTTGTAAGATGTTTTCTTTATAATAAAATATTGAAGGCTGAGACAATGGCAGTGGTGGTTTTCTCCCAACTTGGGTTTCCACCTAAAATCCTGGTGTTCATGTGTGATGTTTATGTGTGATGATTTATTCTGTTATTACTGCACATGTCTGTTGCTATATAAACATCTGATGAATGAATAAATGCAAGGATATAAGTAAAGAAATAAATGCATAATAATATCTCTGTATATACGCGAGTTTTATGAAGGATATCCGCGTGTATACGCTAGTTGGCTTCATCAAAGTAGCGTATGGGTTTTAGTGAATGGAAAAGTAAAAATTTTTGAGTAAGTCCTAAATACTGATTCACCCCCCCCCCCCCTCTCAGTATTTTTCCCAACAATTGGTATCAGAGCAGGTCCTTCTATAGAAGCTTGATCGCTTGAAGGAGATCCGTCGCAATGGGAAGTCATGAAGGGGTAATGTCTATAAGGCCACCTCTATTCAATGGAGATAATCTGTTATTCTGGAAGATACGAACAAAAGCATATCTGCAAAGTCTTGGTGCAGAAGTATGGGCAATCGTGGAAGAAGGTTATCAGTATCCAGCAAGTATTCCTACTAATGCAGCAGAAAGGAAGAAATATGAAATCAATGCCAAAGCAGTCAATGTTTTATTAGGAAGCATGTCTGAACCAGAATTTGCTAAAGTGATGCAGCTAAATTCAGCAAAAGAAATATGGGACAAAATCATCCTAAGCTATGAAGGAGATACAAAGGTAAAAAGTGCAAAACTCCAAACTCTCAGAATTGAATATGAAACTTTAAGGATGCATAGTGATGAGAGTATTTCCAGTTTCTTTTTATGTCTAGATGATATTGTAAATTGTATGAGAAGTTTGGGTGAAACCATAATCGATACTACTCTGGTGGAAAAAGTCTTAAGATATTTAACCTCAAAATTTGAGTCAAAAGTATCAGCTATTGAAGAAAGGCAAGATCTACAAACTCTTACTATTGTTCAACTACATGGTATTCTGACTGCTTATGAAATGAGACAAGGAGGTCCCCCTCAAATCAAAGAAGCTGCTTTTAAGGCATGTGCAAAAGGAAAAGAAAAGGAAGTTGTCAAGGAATCAAGTTATATATCAGAAGAAGAAGAAGCAAACTTTGTGAGAAGACTCCAACCAGGTACTGGAAGATTCAGAGGTAAGCTTCCCTTCAAATGTTTTGATTGTGGAAGAGTGGGTCATTATGCTGCTAAATGTCCTTATAAAGAAAAACATGATAAAGGGAAACAATTTGAAAAGGGAAAGAGTTATTATGAAAATGAAGATAATAATGAAATGTCAAGTGAAGATGAAGAAGATTATAACCAAGATTTGCTAGTGCTCATGGCAAAGAAGCAAAAGAAGAAGGCTACTCAAGGAAAGAAGATATCTCAGAAAACATGTGCAGCAGAAAATAAAGAAGAGGAAACAGGTATTGATTGTTGTTCTTGTAACCCACTCACTTGTGCATGCAATGATGAAGATAGTGAAAGTAACAGTATAAGTCTAGAAGCAAATCTCAATATCAATGATGAAAGTAATTTTTGGGATCAATTTAAAAGGAGGGAATCTATCCTCAAGGATGTGATCTCTAGATTGAATGAACAAATAGAAACAATGAAGGGACAGATAGAAATGTATCAAAGACTGCAGGACAAAGTAACCAATCACAGTGAAGGACTTGAAGCAGAAATCATCTCTCTGAAAGCAGACCTTGAAGCATCAAATAAGAAGAATGAAGAAATTCTACAATCATTTGAAAAGGAAGGACGTGAAGCAGAAATCATCCCGCTCAAAACAGATCTGGAAAAATCAAATAAGAAGAATGAAGAACTTTTACAAATCTTTGAAGAGCAAGAAAATGGGTTGAAAGAAGAGATTTTAAATTTGAATGATCAAGTAGAAGAAGGAAGAAGGGTTGAAGAAAGTATGAAGAAGCAGTGCCAAAGATTGGAAGTTGAGGTAAATATTTTGAAAGGTAAATTAGAAGAAAAAGATAAACTCATGAGGTTTCAAGATAGTACTAAGATTCTGGACAATATTCTTAGTAGTTAAAGATCTCCCTCGGTTAAATTTGGTCTTGGTTTTCATGAAACTGTCAAAGGAGAATCTAGTTCGCAAGGAAGTGCTAAAGATTCAAAGGATATCAATGCAAAGCCTAAAGTTTTGAAAGAAACAAAAGATCAACCGAAAATCATGAACACTCAAAGGAAATCATTCAATAATTTTGAATGCTTTAAATGTCATAATTATGGGCATGTTGCAGCCAATTGCAGGAGCAGATTGTTTCAGTCACAAACAAGTAGATTCTACACAGAAAGGTACTCAGGTGTCTTCAAGGGGTATTGTTTTTCATGCAACAAGTATGGTCATAAAGAAACTGATTGCAATAGAAGAAAGAATAGAAAAACACATTATGATCCATATGCTTACTTTTCTGGTCACATAAGATGTTATGCCTGTAACAAGTATGGACATGTAGAAAAAGAATGCAGGATGAATAGATCTGAGAAAGTGGACAATTTCCAGTACACAATTAGAAAGTTCAAGAAAAGTTGGAGAAAGAAGGAGGACCGGTCAGAAACGTAGGGAATATTGACCCTACTGCAGTCATCCACTTCTAAAGCTTACTTCTCATAATTACTGCAGGAATGATGTGAGATACATTCTGGTGATTAGTAATGTATCATTACAGGGGGAGAAATGTATAGTGATTCTCAAGGTTGATTTGGTTATTCTGGTTATGTTCATTTCTGACAGTGCATCTGATATGTCAAGAGAAGACAGGTACAGGTGATACAAATTCAGGGGGAGATGAAGGAGTGAAATTTTCAGTGCTTCACTTTCCATACGCGGGTTCTATGAACTAAAGCCGCGTATACACGTGAGTTACAATGGAGACAGTCGCGTATGCACTTATGATAAGAAAATTTGTATGACAGCTGAAGATCAGGAGCACAGGTTCAGGGGGAGCATCAGTCTGACTATTAATGATTGTATTATTGACACTATATCTACTTATTATTCAGTTCTAAATGATGATGAAATGATACATGATGGGATTATGAATGAGCCCTGTTTACTTTTTACTGAAATTATTCCTTGCTTTCACACATGGATGAGATGGAAGTCTTATGATTCAGAGATAAGGACAGATCATGCAGAGATTTTTGCTGATGACTTACTGTTGAAAGTGTTCAGGCTGCACAAGCTAAGGAGGAGCCTTGGTCATATGGAAAGGATGCTTGGATGCACATTTTTCAGGGGGAGCATTAGACTTGATGAGTATAATGCATTGTTGGCATTATGATGGTTCTGAAACATGATCTCTCTTGAGGTCTCCTTGGTAGTGGTCATAAAAGGTCATATTTGTAATTTGATGAAAAGGTCATGATAAGACCTATGATGTAAAATTGTAATATTCAGTCATGTAAGGACTTGTTCATTTTGTAAACCCACTTGGTTGGGTAGTTGAGTCAAAATATGTAAACCCACTTGGTTGGGTAGTTGAGTCAAAATGTGTAAACCCACTTGGTTGGGTATTTGAGTCTCATATGTAAATCCACTTGGTTTGATCTTTGATGTAAGTATGAGTCCTTGGTGATAGGAAGGTCATAGAGTCATGTACTTCATTGGAAAATATGTTTGAACATTCAGCATGAACCCAGGGGGAGCATGGTAACTTCAGTACACATCAGATCTACATCGCTCTTCTTTCTACATGAGGAGAAAAACCTTGTGTTGGTTTTGATCTGTCCTTTGCCCTTGATGTCAAAGGGGGAGAGTGACATGGTGTTTGAATAGGGGAAGAATATCATTATGCTTAATGTATCTGCTGTTTTGATCAAACACCATCATGGTTGCCATCAAGTCCAAAGGGGGACATTGTTGGCAATATGATGCAGAGTGTTGTCCTTGATGGCAACCCACTTTATGAAGATGATGGAAACCTACTTGATGAGTACCCTATGATAAGCAACCTATGTGCTAAAGATGTAAGAATGATGTATCTACAGATCAGTTCAGATGTGACAGAGAAAAAAATTCCAGTAAGTGCCAGAAAAATGATAAATATAATATGTCACAATGTATACGCTACTTTTGTGAAGGCAACCCACGTATATACTCTACTTTTGTGAAGGGAACCCGCGTATACATTCAGGGTTAGCATATACGCATTTTTTATGAGGCAAAGTCGCGTATACACGCGAATACGCACTCTCAAAGTCGCGTATGCCTTTTGCGCTCTAAAAACTATGATACCTAAGGGCATTACCATGGTATTGACCCATTGTATTGAGCGCTGGATTATATATTTGATCCCATCCAGGAATACCATCGGAAGTTGTGTGGTTTTGGCTCATGGTATTGATAAAGGCCAAATCTATTTAAGGAGAAGAAAATCATAGTGCAAGTGGGTGCATGAGTCTGGGTTGGAATGGATACTTCACTCTAAAGTAAGTCTGTATGGAAAGGGTAACAGTTTGATGATAGATCTGAATCCGTGATGCACCTATGAAGAAAATGATGAAGAAGGGAATCTAGATCTGAAATGTATTTGTATCTTCTAGATCTGTTTATGGAATGTTTAGATTTGAGATGAGGCGAACATCTGTCTGAAGTAAAGGGTAAAATATGAACTGAATATCTGATCTGATGAAGTATGTTGATCTATAATGTTTGAAGATCTATACGCTAGTTTGTTACAGAGGAAGCGCGTATATACGCGGGTTGGATAAAGCGAAAGCGCGTATGGAAGGTGAAACCAGTTCTGAAGTATGTGCAGATGTATACGCGGGTTTGTATACATGAAAGCACGTATATACGCCTGATCAGTGAAAGGAAAGAACGTATGAAAACTAGGGTTTGATGAAGGCTGAAGTATAAAATGTCTGATCTGTTCTGTTGTGTTACTACTATCTGTTAAAGGTGTATTCTACAGATCTGGGTTGTCTGAATTAATAAGTATCAGTTTGATGTATGATTGAGCTTAAATGTGTGGAGTGGGTCCAGTATGAAAGTTGATGAAACGTGGTCCACAAAGGTGCTGAGGGTTGTAGCCTTCAGTCAGGGGGTTGTAGCTCCCTTCCAGGTGAGGCTGGTAAACGAGAGCAGGGGGTCGTAGCTCCCTTCCAGGTGAGGCTGGTAAACGAGAGCAGGGGGTCGTAGCTCCCTTCCAGGAGAGGCTGGTAAATGAGCGTAGGTGGGTGCCTGTGTGCTGGTATGAGTCTGCACCAGCACATAGTTGTAAGATGTTTTCTTTATAATAAAACATTGAAGGCTGAGACAACGGCAGCGGTGGTTTTCTCTCGACTTGGGTTTCCACCTAAAATCCTGGTGTTCATTTGTGATGTTTATGTGTGATGATTTATTCTTTTTATTACCTTATCATTGTTCGTTGTTAAATAAACATCCGATGAATGAATAAATGCAAGGATATAAGTAAAGAAATAAAATGCATAATAAGATCTCTCGTATATACGCGAGCGATAAGTGAAGGATATCCGCGTGTATACGCTTGTTGGCTTCATCAAAGTAGCGTTTGGGTTTTAGTGAATGGAAAAGTAAAAATTTTTGAGTAAGTCCTAAATACTGATTCACCCCCCCCCCCCCCCCCTCTCAGTATTTTTCCCAACAAAAATATTACGCATATTTCCACTCGTGGGTTATGTTCAAAGGTTGAAATAGACTGTTCAAATCAATTTTGGATCCCCCATGTGTTTCGAAGTTTAATGGATGAGGGTGGGTCCAAAATGGGTTGTTTTCATCAACCACGTGGCATCCCCAAAAACGTTCACACCCCCCCACCCCCTCCCATCGCAATATAGCCTACCATTTATTGGGCCCTCCGAAATCTGGTTTCCGGTTTTTGCAAAACAAATGAAACAGTGGTAGTTTTTGTCTTTAGGGTTGGGATTGAATTGGCCCTCACTTTGATCTCTTCATAGCTGAGGGTGGCATGCTGGAGGAATGTCACGTTGATCAAGCAGATCAAGATGCTATGTAACATCGAGACAGGTTAAATATCATCCTGACGATCTGATGTCTGAGATGAGAAACCAAACGCATGAAAGAGAACCGTGTCAGTTTCATGTTGAAGGGAATGGTGAACCATCTGGTATTTCCAATGCGCATGAATCCAAATTAAATTTAAATGGAAGCATGGACTTGAATGACGCAAAGGCATAGAATGGCATCACCTTATGACAATGGCTCAGATATACTCCATGGGTGGTAAAATGAAACAAGAATTTTTAAATATTGGACAATACCAGCCCTGAACAGTTGAACGAAGGGTCAAGCTCATTCGAATTTGAAATATATAGTTTAGGGGTCCTATTATTTGAGATTTCCTATAAGTTACATCATGGGAATAACAAACGAAGGTTACACCAAATCTACACCATCGCATTCTTCCTCCCCACCTTCTGTCAGAGAATCCAGAGGAAGCAGGCTTTCACCTTTGGTTGCTGCATCCAGATCCCAGTTCAGTACCCAACGCTCTAGAATTGTTCAATCCAAATTCATTAATGAGTTTCAGGATGTATTGGCTAAAAGACAAGCTGTAGTAAAGGTTGGTGAAGGAGATCCAAAGACAACAATGTTGTTAGATTTTCGTTGTCTTTGAAAACACAAAAGCGGGAAAGAGCCTATAGATTAGCTCAAGACGTTTATTGCCTTTCATCAGATATAGAGGAGGTAGAAAAAAAGGGTGCTTTTTCTTGATGTGTCATGGTCTTGAGACTATAGGGCAGAAGGACTCAGTCTTTCTTAGTATAAATCACGAAACTAGGAATACAACAAACAGGTCCCGAAGGTTTATTTATGAAGACAAGGAAATCATGAAGTTTGATAGTAACTAATAGATAGAGAATCATCTCTAGCTGAAAAAGTAAAGGTGGTTTCCCTTAGGAGAGGATTCTTGACAAGTCAAATTCTTTCACATTGAGAGGTGGTCAATATGGTCACATTTCGATGACAGATGCATTTTCAGATCTTTTACAACAGGAATCATATCTACGTTTCATGTAACTGAAATGTTTCCCCAAGCTCAGTGCAAAAGGAATTTATGAATCCCAGTAAAAGAAGCCAAGTGGCAGCATTTGAGGATTCAAAGGCATAGGTGATAGGGCATATTCAAAGTTTTTTTATAGGTGTATCCTCCAACCACGCCAGCAGTTACTCAACCTCAAGAAAGAAGATAGGATATTCGATCAAATTGAGTGTTTCAAGGGAATCAAAGCAGTTCTTGATGTCCAGATGTCCCTTATAACTCCAAATGTTTTGTTTACACATCTCAAATAATGTTAGCCCTTCTCTGTTATGCAGTTAGCGAGAAATTAACTGTTAGTTACAACATTGATTGTAATCAGTTTGTAGGATTAGCATATATACTTCATTGTTTGAAGTATTGGAGGGGGGATCTGCAATGAGGAACAGTCCCATTCTGTAATGTTGTTAACTGAATTTCAAGTGAATTTTTGAAAAGGAATACAAGATCAGTTGTTCAGGATTCACGAGGTTTGTTAAATGGTCAATTTCCTTCTGTTTAAAAGTGTTTATTCATTGTTCCTCTTTCTCTGTATTTCTGCAAATATGATTGTAAAATAGAAAGTGTGATGAATATGATTTGTTGATTAGGGCACCCTATTCTAGTTTTGTTTACAATCTGCATGTTTTCCACTAAGGATAGATTGAGGAATTCTTAATTTCTCCTTGGTCTCTACCAAGTCTTAACTTCTCTTCATTTTCATAATCCATTTAAAAGTCTCAAAGGTCCAAGTAGCACACCTAGCTTGCCTTGTTTCACTCACGCTTGATTACTTCTGCAATTTGATCACCCAATCCTGTTGACTCCATGGCCCAATGGCCTTTTTCCCTTGATTTCCGCACCAAAACAAATTAAAAATCCAAACTCTACACTTATTAACTAGCCTAAAATGCCAAATCAACAAAGCTACATCTAACAAAGAGATCCCTCTCTGATTCTAGGAGGGCCAAATCCTAGGCTCGAAGCTGTTTTGATGTTGCCTCCTGGATTCTGTCTTCAACCTCAGAATTACGGAGTGATAACACCAAGCTTGTTGAGATTGCATATGGAGTGTTCCTAAAGTGAAAAAATGAGAAGAAGGTATGGGCTAAACCAATTCTAGTAAGAAAACACAAGAAGTGGGGAAATAAAAAACATGTCCATTGATCAATGGTATCAATCATCAATGCACAAAACAAGTTCACACTTTTTATCTCACACCATTCAAAAAATGCACCACATGTAGCTATGTCACCTTAAAGGAGGCATGCTACAAAAACAAGAAAACCCAGGTTTCAACCATCTTGACCTGCTCCAGTTTATAGGGGCTTCAATCCTTAATGATTCAAAACCTGAAAGGAGTAATTATAGGCACATTGTGAAAAGAGTGTCCCTAAAATGAACGCAAATAGTCTGGCTTAATTTTGATTTCTCTTCAAAATCTATTTATATATTTAATCTCATAAAAAGTAATTAATATTTGTTTCTCAAAGAAAAATAGAGCAAATCCATCTTATCAAGACATCGTTCGACACAATGAGGTTTATTTGTAGAATTTTTGTTCGAGGCAAAGGAAACAAAAGGCCTATATATCTGTTATAATGATTTCCCATGGCTATATTATCAGAAGTGAGAACTCTTAAACATGAAAATCATTGTTAGTTTCATAGTTTTATGTTTCAAGTTTTGGAAATCAAAGTTTCTAGATTACCAGAACTCCTTTCTTGGCAGAAGGCCATTTTAATACAAGATCCACCAATTTCCTTATGCCACTTGCCTTTGCAATAACATCTTGAGCGAAATAAAACAAACATCAGATTCATGTGTTATTTGGAAAGAAGGAAGAAAACTTGTTATTATTTGGATGATAGCAAAATGAAGTGTTATTTAGTCAAACATCCCAGTTTTTCCAATCAATAAATATGACTATAATTTACATTGCACTTCCAATGCATACAATGAGCAATTAGCACCCTCAACATGCACAATGAAGGCAGGGTGCTTGATAAATGGGAGAATAAGCCTTCACTTTTTCATTTTTTGTTTTTAATTAAAAAATAAACAAAGAGAATATATTCAACACCTTGTGATCTTCTCCTAAAGATAGGTTCGACAGTCCCCAGCAGCACCCCTCAATAACCCCCCTATTAGGGGACCTAAAATGTGCTATGAAAATTCTAATGCCCCCTTCAATTGCAACTACTTTGTCAACATCTGCATTGACTGATAAACTATGGCCCATAGAAGAGCAAATAAAATTCACTTCTGGAGAACCTGATTAAGCCTGTCAACATGTAAATGGTGAAGTTCCAACTCTCCAACTACACACAACTAACAAGTGTAGCGAATAACAATGATTGATTTCACAGAATCATCCATGTAAAATAAGTTAAGAAACTTGTGTAGAATGCAAGGCAAAAAGAGACCGACTGACCAATAAATTTGGAATGTTGGTTTTAAAGGATCAATTATGAACAAGTAAGATTGATAAATTCATCCAAATAGAAATGTACCTTTCCCCATCTGGCTATACTGCGCTCATCACGAATTTACAATATCCAATAGAACCCATTTATTGCATTCATCCATTGCAACTTCTATCTTAGAATAATCAACAAATACAGTCTCATCATTAAACATCACAAGTTCAATGACTTCTCTCCATAGTTTAATGCACACATAACATTTAAGCTCTCCAAAAGCAGTGACCTAAAAGCCGTATCTAGGATTATATCCCTGCGTGATACATCCACAACAACCAATTTTGGAATACTGACCCAGATTTGCGAATCCATTTTCCACTTGATTTTCTAAGAACCTGCCATAGACAAAAACCTAAGAGAGTCACATTTCCTAGCACCATCTCATCAGCATTCATCCAATAAAAAGAGATAAGCTCTAAAATATTGTGGCAATGCTTGATAAGTACCCCAATAGAAACCCTGTCCACATCCCATAGCCCTGATAGCCAAAGCAGCTTAAGCCTTTGGCAATAGAGGGTCATAACGTCTTATCACACCACTCACAATTTTCTCGCATAAAATTAGCCCTAGTTGTAGGCTCTCCAACCCATAGAGGTGAGCCGCTAGCATGGAAAGTGATGTATCCATGAGGTCACGTCACATCTTTGCATTCATCAAATTAATCTCCTAGAGTTCCTATGCTTCTAGGTTTATGACCATGTTCCCGGAACTCACTCCAGCTCGAAGCCACAATTTGTTAGATGTAGTGGTAGAGTCTAGAGGCATGAAAAAGAGCCTAAAAATACCTGCAAATGGAGGCAGGATAGCCCTATCAAAACCCTTGCAAAAGGAGGCGAGTTTGGCCTTGTCCCTGTAATTCAAGATGGAAAAATATGCAACAACACTTTGGTCGAAAGAGTCGACCAGGAAACCTATCGGTCTAATTTCGTGTTGTTGTAATAATGACCTATCTCCAACCCTCAGTTTGTTTACTTCCCCTCTTCTTTTTCAGAATTTTTCCGCTACTCTTTGAATGAATTGTCTTAATTTCTAACTTAATGGAATGAATTTTTTTATTTCTAAATTAAGACAATTAAAATAATTTTAATTTTTAAATTAAAATATTGAAAATGATAATTTAGGATTTTAAGACAAAATATTAGTTTAGCTTAAAATAATGTTTTAAAGTACCCTTATATGTTAGTGATATAATTGTTATCATTGTTTAATCATTTAGTGTTTTTATCAATAGTTAAGTAACCTTTTTAATTATTGAGTATTATTACTAATTATTTTTATTCATAAGGATTACTTTAAGATATTTGTGTGGGTATAAGTCTAAAATAATCCAATATACAATGGTTTCTTTGAGTAAAATTTAAATTATAGAGGGTAGTCATGAGTTTCCTAATTAAAATTATTTTTATTAGACGGAAAAGTGGCAAAGAATATCCATCCAATATGAAAGTAAAAGTCAAATAAGTGCATTGTAATGACAACATAATCCTTCTAGCATGATAACAGATACAAAACAAACACATGAATTCAAAGAGCTATAAAATAAGTATATTATAATTCATTTGATATGTGAATGAAGTGTTGGAAAGTAAATCATAGAGACACTATATCACGGACTACCCTATCAAGCTCTCGCATGTAGTGGAAGTGCTCTTAGGTATGAAATGGATGAGGGAAACTGATGAGAAGCTCTTGACACCTATGTAAGTAAATCCACCCTCTAGAATGAGAACATGCACCTCTCCTTTATAGAACAGAATAGGAAGAGAGAGAATGTAATCGATGAAATAGAAGAGGATAAAATTGTGGGTTAAAGGCCTATGTGCTAGGTCATTTTGGATGTCACAGTTCCTCTCTAGTGAATTTTCTCTCTTTCAAAAATAGGTTTGTTGAAAGCACACATCTGCTCAAAACACTTTGTAGCTAATATTTTCCCTTTAATTGAAAAATGTGTTTAAATTATGTTTAGTGAGGCACATTTCTTCTAAAATATGTGTTATTTTAGCACGTAATACTCAGGATAGTGCATTAAATGTATGACAAACAAGTCAAAACACCACTGTGGCACTACTTATCCATGATATCTATTTTTTTCTTATTATGAAGTTCCAACCTACTCGAAATAGTTCAATATGGTTCTCCCTTTGTAATAATTTTTTTTTTCCTTTAGTAACCATATATATCTATTGATTGTTGTTTGTATGGATGAAATAAAAACATTTCCTAGAATGATCCTCCTTGAGCACACCATCTTCAAGACCTTTCACTGTTTGCATGGTTGAAACACGAAATCTGCCAATAATAATTCCTTTTGACTACATCACCTCTCAATCTTTGCCTTTCTCATTGTGATAATTAACATGTGTGGATGAAACTAGGTATAATCCGACTTCATGAAGAAAAGAAACCTTGCATAAATGGCTAGGTTGAATTGCATCATGAGGAGTTTCCAAGAAGAGGCTCACATGCAAGGTATGGGAATAAAGGTTTATTTTCTCTAAAATAGTATTATGCCTAGAGACTAAAATAAAAAATGATAATGTATGTAAAAATAGAAAAATGCCCTCAAGAGAGGCATCGCTTGCTAGGCAAGATTAGAGCTCTAGGCATCCTCCAATTTTGAACGAAATATGATGGTGGAATTTCAAATAAATTGATACCCTAACTATCACACCAAGAGGGAAACCTTGAAGTTCCTTTGACTTCGGGATTTCTTGAAGGTTTGCACTTTCTAGTTCATCATTCAAAACCTATTTTCTTAACTATAAATGATCATTGGATGAACCTTTATCATGGTATATATCCAAAACCTTAGTCTCTTATAGTATTTCTCTCAAAAAAAAATTCATGGAAAGTCACCGTAGCTTCTCCCAAAGCTCACACTTTAATTAAATATTTCCATTTAATGAGTAATCCTTGCCTCACTTTGAAGCCTAGTATAAAAATATCAATCACAAGTGAGGGATTTTGGAAGTTTTGATCTTAGGCATCCATCATTTTTTAATATCCCTAAACCCGAGGTCATATTTCCCTCAAGCCTTTCTTGGAGAGTCCTTCTTTTGATTCTAAAACGAAAAACCTATTATCTGGGCATTGGAAATCACATTATGCATCGCTATTGATCTCATCATTATAGTGATTTCCCTATACTGAGACTCCTCCCATCAGTGAAATTTCATAAAGAGCAGGGGACATTAAATAAGGTGACAGTGGATCCTTTCCCCATTTTTTCCACTTGATCTAGTAATATTCCCTTTGGAACCCCTCCTAGGACCCTTTCTAAATTAAATGTTAACATTTTTCAAAAACAAGTATAAAGCAGATGGCTCACTTGACAAGAATAAAGCTAGGCTTGTGGAAAAAGGTTTTGCACAAAAATAAGGGGTCACTTAGGAGGATACTTTTTCCCCCATATAAAAATGGGCTACAATATGGACACTCTTTTCCCTAGAAACTCAAAAATTTGGAAAGTCCATCAAATGGATGTAAAAACGGCTTTCTTGAATGGAGATCTGTAAGAGAATGTTTTTGTGTCCCAACCGGAAGGATTTTTTGTGAAGGGTTAGCAACATAAAGCATGCAAGCTTGTAAAATCCTTGTATGGCCTCAAGTAATCAGCACGAGCCTGGTATAATTAGGGGTTAGGGGAATAGGGGCTTAGGTGTTAGAGTTTTAGGGTTTAGGGGTTAGGGAAATAATGAGTTAGTGGTTAAGGGGTTAGGGGATTTAGGTGCATTTAGGGGTTAGGGGAATAATGAGTTAGTGGTTAAGGGATTAGGGATTGGGGTTAGGGGAATAATGAGTTATTGGTTAAGGGGTTATGGATTGGGGGGTTAGGGTTTAGGGGATTTAGGCGCATTTAGGGGTTAGGGGAATGATGAGTTAGTGGTTAAGAGATTAGGGATTGAGGGCTTAGGGATTATGGGATTTAGGCGTAGTTAGGGGTTAGGTGAATAATGAGTTACTGGTTAAGGGATTAGGGATTAGGGACTTAAGGGTTAGGCCATTTAGCAGTTAAGGATTTCAGGGGTTAGGGGTGAGGAGTTAATGGGTTATGGGTTAAGCATTAATGTTTTAGGGGTTTAGGGGTTAAGGGGTTAGGGGTTTAGGTGTTAGTGGTTTAAGAGTTTAAGGGTTTAAAGGTTTAGGTTTTAGGGGGTTAAATAGGTTAGGGGTTGGGAAATAGGGTTTAATGGGTTAGATTTTTAGGGTTTAGGGGGTTAAATGGGTTAGGAATTTAGAGGTTTATGGGGTTATGGGATTTATTAGTTAGGATTTTAGGGGTTAGAGGTCATTATGGGTTAATGGGGTTATGTTTTAGGGGGTTAAATGGGATAGGGTTTTAGGGGTTTAAATGGGTTAGGGGTTAAGGGGTTAAGGGGTTAGAGGTTTAGGGTTAGGGGGTTAAATGGGTTAGGGATTTAGAGGTCTAGGGGGTTAGGGGATTTAATAGTTAAGGATTTTAGGGGTTAGGGGTTAGAGGTTAATGGGGTGAGGGTTTGGGAGGTTAAATGGGTTAGGGTTTTAGGGGTTTAGGGGGTTAAATGGGTTAGGGGTTGGGAATTAGGATTTAAGGGGTTAGGGGTTAAGGGTTTAGAGGTTTAGGGTTAGGGGATTAAATGGGTTATGGGTTAAGGGTTTAGGGGTTAGGCGTTAAGGGTTTAGAGGTTAAATGGGTTAGGCGTTTAGAGGTTTAGGGTTTACGAGGGTTAAATGGGTTAGGGGTTTAGGGGTATAGGGGGTTAAATGGGTTAGGGGTCGGGAATTACGGTTTAAAGGGTTAGAGGT
This sequence comes from Pinus albicaulis, assembly GCA_034641835.2. Classification (NCBI taxonomy): domain Eukaryota; kingdom Viridiplantae; phylum Streptophyta; class Pinopsida; order Pinales; family Pinaceae; genus Pinus; species Pinus albicaulis. The sequence continues at coordinate 334,337,940 of CM076573.1, forward strand.
TTATAATTTAGGGGGTTAAATGGGTTAGCGATTTACAAGTTTAGGAGGTTAGGATATTTAACAGTTAAGGATTTTAGGGGTTACGGGTTAGAGGTTAATGGGGTTAGGGTTTAGGGGGTTAAAAGGGTTAGGGTTTTAGGGCTTAGGGGTTACATGGGTTCGGGGTCGGGAATTAGGGTTTAAGAGGTTATGGGTTAAGGGTTTAGAGGTTTAGGGTGTAGGGGGTTAAATGGGTTAGGGTTTTAGGGGTTTAGGTGGTTAAATGGGTTAAGAGTTAAGGGTTTATGGGTTAAGGGTTAAGGGTTTAGGGGTTAGGGGTTAAGGGTTTAGAGGTTTAGGTTTTAGGGGTTAAATGGGTTAGGGGTTTAGAGGTTTAAGGGGTTAAATGGGTTAGCGGTTGGAAATTAGTGTTTAAGCGGTTAGGGGTTAAGGGTTTAGAGGTTTAGGGTTTAGGGGGTTAAATGGGTTATGGATTTAGGGGTATAGGGGATTAAATGGGTTAGGGGTTGGGAATTAGTGGATTAAGGATTATAGGGTTGTCGGAAAACATCTTTACAAGACGCCCTATATATTTAAAATGAATTGTCGCTATTGCGATGCTAGTTGACTAGGTCAACTTTGACTTTGTCGGTATACCGACAAAAATAACATGGACATCGCTATAGCAGCGTTATCTTATATTAATATTGATATTTTGACACCCTATCTGGGTGGGTCGCACTAGCGATGCATTTCCATAGTGTCGCAAGAGCAACATCACGTGGCAGGATTAAAAAAATTGATAAAAAATGGGGAACTTTCCAACAATATGTCAAAAATGTTGGAACTAAAGTGTCGTAAAATTGACCATATGTACTAGTGTTGGAGGGTCTATGGAGGTTGCATGAGGTGTATGATTTTGTTCTGTGAGTGTACAAGCTGAAGTGGACGCACAGAGCCATGAACAGGGCAAGTGATAAGTAGAACGATCAAGAAGAGCTCCGTGCAGCCAAGGTGGCGCATTACTCATCGTGCAACCCATGGTGGCCACACAACCCAAAAAGTGGTGGCATAGCTCCTTAGACCGCATAGACGCCCATTCCGCCAACCGTTAGACAGGAAGGAGACAACGGAACCAACCCATTGGAGGGATTAACGTTATACAAATGACTAACCAATCAAAAGGGCTCTGGGGGCTGAGGTCTTGATCCACCAAAGGATTTTTGACCCGATGAAAGGCCATGGGGATCACTTGTCCTACGATAGAGTGCGAATAAATGTGGAGGTAAGGTAATAGTCTAGGTATGAAGCTGGTATCGTGTGTCAAGCACGTGGCCTCTTACCTACTCAGTGGACATTGGCCAATCCCTCTATGCCATGTGTCTTCCCGTTGACGTCCTCCTAATGTCAGCCCTCTAGTTTTCACCACTGTCCTTACCTTAAAAGGACCATTCCCCCCTCATTTTTCTTGGTCGACCATTTTTTCTTACCATTTACGGTTCTTACCAAGCTAAGCACCTGGGTAAAAATTCACAATCTGTGCAGCTCTTTCCTCATGTCGCTTTCGTCGCCTCAGGTATTTGGTAGGTCTCCTACTATTTTATTTTACTTTTTGTCTAATTATGGTTGAAAAATGAAGAAAACTGTTCTTGATACCCTGCAAGCCGGAGAGGCTAGAGCCACGCCTGGTTCTGAACCACTCATGGACTCTCAAGCACAGTTCTACTACACCATTTACCCTTTCAATTTATCCAACATGTTGTCTGAGCTTCTGGGCTACAAATGGAGGTGTGAGGACCTGTTTAGAGTGGTTGACTCAGGGATTTTATACCAGATTCTCCCATCCATTCATCGCTTCCCTAAGTTTATAACCTGGCTGGCTGAATCTTACATTGAGAGAAAGGGTTTATTCCTTTCCTCATAGGGGACTAAGATTCTTGAAATCACCCCCCAGCTAATTATGAAAGCCATGTGCTATCCCCCTTCTCATGACCGTGTCATGTTCAACGAGGTAACCCTCATGTGCCACTTCTCAAAAATTCCTATTGTGAAGCAAAGGTGTTTCCTTGAACTAATTACTGTGTCTCACATGTCTGTTCTCCCACCCACTAAGACATTCTCTATTTTTCTCTTCTGCGAAACCATCCAGCCCATCCTAACGGTCATTTCGGGTATGTTGGGGTTGGACAATGCAGGTTGGGTAACTAATGCTAGGGTTCCTAGAACTCGTGATGCAACCTGGGATTCTACTTTACATTCGCACCTTCCTGGCCTCTGCCACCCAAGATCAATTCCAAGACCTATAAATTTCAAGTTTTTTTAGGTACTATTCTTTAGTGTTCTATTTGTTCTTGTTCACACACGCAGGCAAGTTCAAGGGCTTATGCCTAGACAAGTTATCTAAGCAAGGTGCAAAGAAAAAATCTATTTTCGAATGGAACCTCTCAGTTCGCCAACACCCCAAAGGAAGGCGATACATGAAATTCATCATGGATTTCATGTCTAGGGTGTACAAAATTATACATGGTAACCCTCCACCCAGGATTTTTCCTGAACAGAAGGAGCTGCTCCAGTTTAGTGAGATAGAATGTGTTGTGGATTGGTATTTGTTCGAGAATCACATCGAAATCAGGGTTTATGGTTCTGAAATTCCTCCTTTCCATCTTTCATCTTTCATGCCCATGATAATTTTCGCCTTCGATTTCATCAAGCAAGTCCTAAGCATAGACCAAACTCATTTTGTGCCCGCGAAGAAGGGATATATTTTGAAGCTCCCAAGTGTGGTAGGGCTGTTCACGATCAGCTCAAGGCATTAGGGGAATTTTTAGGTCTAAAATAGGCCTCCTAAGAAAAAGGTACACAAAAAATAAACTTTAAAAGAACCAATAGGATTCAAGATGATGATGTCAACCGTGGGGGATGGTTCACCATTTTATAAGTAAAAGGGTAAAACTATTAAAAAATAATAAAATAATAAAACTACTTTTTCAACTCATATTTTCAAATTATCTCCCAAAGTATTTACTCAAATTTCTAGTGGGAGTACTCAATGGAGGCAAAATTCAATTCTTCATCCAAGGAGTACCCATGTTGCATACTTTCGATGGACCCTGCTACATGAAAAATGAGAAATACATGAAAAAACATGATTGCTATCAGGGTTTCCATGTATTTCTCATTTTTCTTGTAGCAGGATCCATTGAAAGTATGAAACATGGGTACTTCTTAGATGAGGAATTAAATTTTTCATCCAATAAGTACTCCCACTCGAAATTTGAGTAAAACATTTGGGAGATAAGTTGAAAATACCAGTTTAAAAGTAGTTTTTTCTTTTTTCCCTCTAAAATTTGATGATGTAGTCAAATATTATTTCATTATTTCCACTATTATTTTATAATTTCCTTAGGACGCCAATTTTAGACCTCAAATTTCCCCTAATGGCATGCACTTCCCCTAGCTGAGGGGCTTCTGCAGAAGGTGAATTTCTACAAGGATATGTATGGAAATATGACCCTAAGGGATTAATTGCACACAGAAGAAAGAAGAATAAGTCTTCGACATATGAACATGAGCCTATACCACTAGTAGAATGGAAAGCTAACTCTAATTCATGGCCTTTGGATACAGAGATGGAGGCCAACTCCCCAATCATTGAAGGGAGCTCCAGAGGAGACGGTGCACATAACGAGATGGAGGTTCACGACCAAGAAATTTATCGAATGGTACATGATTTTATGGAAGAGGAAGAGGAGGGCCACATCAGTAAAAATAAAAGAACATAAGGACCTGATGGACAGGTCATGGATAAACCTAACGAGGTAGTCCCAGAGTGTATTAATTGGGGTAAAGATAGGCTGGGATTTTGTGTCTTTAGACTCTGCCTCCTTGAAGGAACTTTCATAATATTCACAGATAGTCACCCCTCTGGAGGGTCCTTTGTAAAGGGATACTTGATCGGGAATGGACTGGCCATTGGGAGAAAATATTGAAGAAAAGAATCGGTCGGCTAGGGAAAGGTTGAAGATAGAGTTGTCCCAGTATGTAGATAAACACCAGAACAGGCTTTTGACAGCTCTCAACATGGAAATCGACGAGCTAGTAGTAGCATTCTAGCTCTCAGCTTCTCACCCTTTCCCTCCTAGTTCCAAGTATAAGGCCCTCGAAATGATACTCGAGCTAGCTTCCATTCCCTTTGCTGAAAAATTAAATATACATAAGGCTATTGGAGAAATGTTACATAATGAGTTATTGAAGCACACTCTTTCTTTGGAGAAAGATCAGAGCTGGGTGGTTAAGACGACGGCTACCTTGAAGAGGGAAAGGGAAAATTCGAAGGCCCTTTCCAAGAATTTGGTGGAATACAAGGCAATGATAAGGAGTAAATGCTTAGATCAGAATGTAGCCATACAAACTCTACTGCAAAAGACAGAGCTGGAAGTCCAAGAGCTGCGATGCAAGCTAAATATTCCTGGCTTAGAGCATATTCAAACAACAGATTTGGCTCAAGTCGAGAAGGAGAAGGAAGCTCTCTCAAAGATACTCATCCATAAAGACTAGGAGATAACGGAATTGCAGCGAAGGATGACCGAGCTTCAACAGGTGCATGACAGTCATGTTTGTCTAATCCATGTGCTCCAGGACCCACAGAATCCTTTAGAATGCTTGACCAAGTCCCTGGCAGAGTTGAAGGTTTCGAAATATGAAACCCAGACCATACACAAATTCTTAGAGGAAGTAAAGGTTTCCCTAGAAGAAAAAGAAAAGACAATCTCGTCCCTGCAAAAAGAAATGGACACTAATCGCAGAGAATCCTAGGATCTGAAAAAATCAGTGAAGGACTTAAAGACGTAGCTCAAAGGAAATATGTTCTTGGTAGAGGCTATACATATGATCTGGAGTGAAATTATCAAGGACGTAAAGGATCACTGGTAATATATAACATTGGTAAATGACAAAAAGAATGTTATCCGTGATTTCAAAGTGCAACTTGACGCACGTCGTCGAGAGGGAAATGAGAACGTGCTGATAACGCGGGGATACATCTAGTTCATCAATGAGCTTCCCACTGAGGAATTTGGCATGCACGAAGTGGTTGATCGTTTTATAAAGGTGATGGAAATCATGAGGATGATTTAGAAGGGGGATGCATGGGTAAAGGAAGTTGGCTATTTGGGGATAGTTAGCAGAGGGATGGAAGCATTTGATAATGAGTGGAATAAAGTGGTAGAGGTAGGATTTCTAGCTTGTTGGGACCCTTTAGGTGTGTTGCTCCCTTGGGCAACATATGAGAAAAGGATGGTCGAGATCAAATGCAGAGTTGACACAACTCTAGAGAAGACCTCCCGTCTTAAGGCCAAGACCTTGGTGGCATCTCTTCGCAAGGAATTTGTGTTACTTACCAAGGTTAAATAGTTCTTCTCTACCAACCTTGATTACTTAGAACTGACTCAACTACGGGTGTTGTTTGAAATTTTCAGCTCTACACCCTTACCCTCAGATATTATATGGTAGAGGTGTTACGAGCATGCACATCCACTAGTTGCATCCACTTAAAAACCAAGGGTGCCTCTGGTTCTTCTTCCACTTTGATGCAGTCGTGCACTTCTGGACCTTCTACTACCCTGCGGCGTAATAGATGAAGTTTTTGAGATTCTTCCTATGTGGCCTATAGTTTTTTGGTTTTTATTTACTTTCAGTTATGATGCTTATTTGGTGAAATCACAATTTCACCCCTGTTGTTGTTCTTTTCTATTACAAGAGTGTTGCTCATAGCATGCTCTAGTTGGACCATATCATTTTTTATTTTTATATATGTATTGGCATATCAAGAAAGAAAATATGGCTAAGAGTCTATAGAAGAAACTTTGTAAGTAGGAAAATCAAACAGAATGAAAGGGTTCTGAATTTTGTGGAAAATTTTGGGTTCATATTGTGCAGTTTTTCATGTAATGCCATTTTTAGCTCTGAAATGCATATTCAGGAGAGATATTTTTGAAGGCTAATATAAAATGAATTTGTCTACAATTGGATTCCAATTGGGTTAATGAGCAGTATGTATGTGTTTATCTTCTATTTGTTTAAGATTTACCATTTTATAATTTTATCATCCAATGTCTCATGTGTGAAATTATGGGTGTAGATGATTTAATTCATGAATTTTTACACGTTCTCATTGGGGAAAGAAGACACTCATGTGTTAAGTTAGTTTGTAGCCTTAATATTGCTCTTTGTGAGACTCCATATTTACCACTTTCTCACCTGCCATATTTCTTCCAAATTCTCAGAGGGTTGGATTCTTATCGTGAATAAGCCCATCTCTTTGGAATTTCTCCTCTTGATTCCTCTAAATCATCGTTGCATTATATTCACAGGTTTTTTCATTATTCCTTCACTTGGCCCATTTCAAGAATCTTAGACGCATTGCAACCCATGAGCCCATTTCAAGTGTTGATTAGTTTGCATGATCTTAGTATCAATATTTCTCATCAGTCCTGAACCAGAATCCCATGAATTATAAATGAAGATAGGTTCAGAGGAGCCTTTAGATAATGAATTTAAACCCTCTAATTCTAAGATGTCCTAGGCACTGTTCTTTAGAAACTCAGAGTTGCCTCTAGGAGTGACAACATATGTGATACCAATCTGGATGGGTGTCTTCTGATGTATGTTACAAGGGTCCTTACAGGTGAAGTGACCTCTTACACTCTTCCCTCCTCTAATCCTATTTCAGCATATTTCTTTGGTGATTCCTCAATTACAACAGGGCTCTTGGTGGGAGTCTGTAGTTTCCCCTACCTCACCCTTTGACTCTTCCTAGTTCTGAAACACATAGGTTCCTGCATCTTTCTTTTTGTTTTGACAGGTGTGCTCAAAGTAGTAAGGGTGGCAGCCACCTCTTGAGTTGTGATGTCTAGTTACATATTGGTGTCTTGAGGGGAGGTTTCACTATCTAGGATAGGGTCTAATCCTTCCTTTTCCTTAGCCTTGTCTTCCTCCTTCCCCTCATCTTTTTCTTGCTCTATCTCTATTGTCTCTGTGTTTTCTTCCTCAATTTCCATATCTTCTTTTTCTTCCTTTTTTTTTGCTCCTCTTCCTCTTCTTCTACCTCGTCTTCAACCTATTTTTGTTTTTCTTCTACTTCTTTCTCTCTAAATCTAGAAGCAAAGGTTTTCCCTATTTGGGTAGCTATGAAAGATTCCCTATCCATGTCTATGAAAGAATACCAAGATACAGGTAGGTTCAATATTCTCAAAGCATCAATCACAATTAGTTTTATGTGGCCATGATGGGCAAAGTGCTGATATTTTCTTTGCCTCACCTTATGGCTCATGTCAGTGATGGAGTCTAGGAGTAAGTGAGGGATTCTTAATCTTTGTTCAAGTGAGAGTTCTCCTTGAAACCTAAATTCATTTAAAAATATGAAATGATACCCATAAACCACAATAAGTCTGCCTTCATAAGAAATAAACTTCATGATATGGAAGGCTACTTCATCCCAGGGGTATGTAAGCCTTTCTCTCCTCACTCGATTTTCTTCCTCAACATACTCTTCTCCTGGCAGGAATAAGTTCTTCTTGGCTGTAGTGCTAGGCATTCTTTTCTTAACCCACTAAACTCCTAAGGGTAAATTTATAACTTTGCTTATGATTTGAGGAGATAGTGTGTTTCCTAGGCTTATAACCACAGTGGTGGCTCTTTCTTTTGAGCGTGACTACAGAGCCACTACAAATTCTCTAGTTATCTCTTCAGCAAAGCCTTTTAATAGCTCAAATAACCCTAGCCATTTGTGATTTCAGTTGATTTCCATGACTTGAGGATGCTGCATGATTCTCTTAATGTCAGTGGGCTCCATTTTTTTGAATCAAACTCCCATTTTAATGGCTATTATGTGAAGGTGGTGAAGGGTTTGGGAGTTATGTCTCGGATATGGAAGTCTTGAAATGAAATTCAAGAAATTTTCTTTTACCCCTTAACTATCAAATTTGCTTTGTTGAGTGTGAATTGCATGGAGAAATTTTAGTGTTGGAGGATGAAAACCACTTACCTTTGTCCTCTGGTGTTTGTGTTTGAGAGTGGTGGCTTTAGGAAAAAATTTCACCCACATGTGACACTGTGTTGCCTTATAAACCCTTTTTGGTTTGCTTCTCAAGTTACCCAAAGAAAAAATTTGTTTCCTGTAGCATGAGAGTGCATGTAAGCCCAAACCTCAATGATGCTCTTTTGATGGCTCCCATTGCTCTCCTTCTCTTGCTACTTTTCGAAATGCTCAACAAAATGGTGAAAATGAGACAAATATTACCTTTATTGGATTTTTAACTAAATTTGGAGCGTTGTGGTGACTCGTACTTAGCACGAGTTTTCCTTCTTTTAGACTATTGGTCCCTATTTAGTTAATCATTGTTGAGCCACGTGATCACCCTCTTCATACTCATCCACTTTCTCTTGACTTGATTTGACTTTCCTAGGTGGCATGTACTTTAAATTTTCTTTCAGTTTCACTTTACAAAGGTGGCCAAGTTAATTGGCCACCTTTTTGCCTTTTAAGTTTCTAAAACTTGACATTCAACCATCTTGGTCATTATTGATGCATAGTGAGAGGTGAGAGGCCATACCTGAGCTTACCTGGTGTTGGTGACGTGTAGAAGGAGTTGGTGCAAGGAACTGAAGCTGGTGGTGGCAGCCTTGGTATTTTCTTTGTTGTTTATTCATTTCTTATTTATTTTCTGATTGAGCATCTTTTTCTGAGTGAGCTTCTTGTATTTTTTGAGTGAGCTGCTTAATATTTTTTTCTTTTCTTTTCACGTGATGCATGGTGGTATTCAGGTGCCATGGTTGGTGTGATTTCCCTCCTAGAGTCTACTGGTGGTCTTCTAGAGTCAACCTTATCAATTTTCCTTCATCTTTTGGCCTTGTTGTGCCACACACAAATTTTCTACATGACACTTCTGATGCCTATAGCAGTCTTCATCTCGCCTCTTTTTTCTTCAGTTTGCTCAGAAATGGATGGATATGGTTCATGGAGGCTGTGGATGGAGTCATGGAATGGGTGGAGCGGAGTATAGGCAAGTGAAGTGGTCTCAAGCCAAGTTTCCCACGATCTTGTTGTTAATGGTGCAACCTAGGGCTTGGAGACAAATTTATTGCGCATGCAGTGAAATAAGGAGTTGGGAATGATAGGTATAGGAAAAGCATGAATTATCATGCTCTCCTTGTAGCTCATAAATCCCTGAGAGAGCTTATTCTTTCATGAATGAGTTTCCTGTATCATTTAGAGGAGTTTCCTGTAATGCTATAGGAATCCTGTAGCTGTTTGATTTTGCCTATAGAAATTTTAGTTTAGGAAGATAAATGAGATTTGTTTGCCTATATTAGGAGTCAAATTGATGAAGGGATGTATGCTGGAGTGGCTCATGGAGTGTGAAAGAATAGGAGAAGATAAAATGAAGATAAATTTCTTCTTTAGATCCCAAAAACATCTTTAATCAATAACTTGCAAAATAGAAAAACACATAAGTGCATAGCTATTTTTTTCTTTTCTCGTTTTTTTTTTCCTTTATTTATTTTTTCAAGGCAAGTGGGCTTTCTCCAAAGATTTTTTCAACCAACGGGACTGCCTTGGGTGCCTTAGAGAGGTTTTCACCCAAGGATCTTTTATTCTCTATTTTTTTCCTTTTTCTTACTCCAAGATTGCCTCATGGAGGTTTTCAACCCTGGAATTGGCCTAGGGCATCTCAGAGAGTTTTTCACCCATGCCTCTTTATTTTAATTTTTTTTTCTGGGAACTATGGAGTTTTCCATGACATACACCTCCTTGTTTATGAAATTTCTGAATTTTGCCCTAGATAGGGGCTTCTTGTAAACCTTAAGTCTGTAACCATTTACAAGTAGGGGAATTCCTTCCTCATCTATGGTTCTAATTTGAATTGTGCCATTATCATAAAATTTGTCCACTTTGTAGGGTCCCAACCATCTTGTCATAATTTTTCCTTTGAAAACCTTAAACCTTGAGTCATAAAACATTTCCCAATACCTCTCTTCAAAGGTCTTTTCCTTAATATGCTTGTCATGCCAAACCTTCCTTTGTAGCTAAATCACCTATGTGTGAAGGAGTGCTTGCATCTTGAACTCATCCAATCCATTTAATTGTAGAAACCTATATTTTTTTTCATTTGACACATCTAGGTCTAACTCAACTTCTATCCTTAAGGTGTTGAATTCCAATTCAACTGAAAGCAGAGATTTCTTGCCATAGACTAGGTCATAATGGGTGAATCATGTTGTTGTTTTCAAAGTAGTGTTGTAGGCCCAAGTAGCTCCTACCAATCTGTCTGCCCAATATTTTTTGCTGCTGCTCACAACCTTGGTGAGGATATCTCCAAGGCTCTGCTGGTCACTTCCACTTGGCCATTTTCTTGAGGATGGTAGGAAGTGGAAGTCTTATGCTTTATCTTGTGCCTTTTCAGGAGATTCTCAATGAGATGAGATGTGAATTATGCCCCTTGATTAGTGACTACTTCTCTGGGGTATCCAAATTTGTAAAAAACATTTTCTCTCAAAAATCATTAGAGGAAATTTTAGCCTAAAAGTGGCCTCCTAAGGTAAAATGATAAAATAATAGTTAAAATAATAAAATAAGAGTTATGAATTTTTGAGGGAAAAGAAGAAATCTACCTTTTTTAATTGTATTTTCAGCTTATCTCCTTATAGGTTTACTCAAAGTTCAAGTTTAGACACTCATTAGATGAAGAATTAAATTCTACAGACAACAAGTACCCATTGTACATACTTTTGAGAAGACCCACATTGATAAAAATTGTAGATACATTAAAAAAAATGTTGAAACACACCTTTTTAATGTATCTACAATTTTTATCAAGGTGGTTCTTCTCAAAAGTATGCATAATGGATAGTCGTTGGATGTGTAATTTAATTTTTCATCCAACAAGTGTATGCACTTGAAATTTTAGTAAACCTATAAGGAGATATGTAAAAAATACAATTAAAAAGAGTAGTTTTTCTTCTTTTCCCTCAAAAATATTTACATATACCTCTTTTTAAATTTCAAGTGTTTTGATTGGTTTACTTATTACGGCCTGTAAATTACATGAAAAATTCATGGGCACTTTCACGCTGAAATTTCCTCTAATGTCTGCTACTTTCTCCTTGGTTGCTACCTTCACAACTTTTGTTTCAGCCCATTTTGTCAGGTATTCAGTGCAGACTATGATATAATTTTTCTGTCAACATGGTGGATCAATAGGTCCAATGATGTCCATTCCCCACTTTTCAAATGGCTCAAGAGCCACCTGAGGGTGCAAAGGAATCTCATCCCTCTATGTAGGTTTCCCCATCCTTTGGCACTGGTCGCACCTGCTAGTGTATCTTTTGGCATCCTGTTGAAGGGTAGGCCAATAGTATCCTGTCTGCAAAAATTTGAAGGCAGTCCTTTTTGAAGCAAAGTAGAATCCACAAGGGCTATTGTTAAACACCATGTTAAACACACACATGGTGTATGAGAAAGATGAACAACCGCACAAGAAACTCAACACACAATGAAGGATAAGCGTGAGGCTTTCTTATTTTTTCCATTATACATGATGTACATTTATAATACAATGGTGTGACTCTTGGTTTCACATTCCAAGGTCACTTGGACTCCATTGTGAATTTTTGCATTCCACACCTACCCATAGAGGATTAGGTGTTCCAGCATCCCCCCTTAATCCAAAGGGGTATGTGTGAGTCCAAGAAAAGAGTTGTAATACAAATCTGCAAAGTATACATGGCAGCACTTGGGCTGAATCAACTCTCTGAAATGTTGGAGAAAAGAGGTGGTTTAAGGATGACCACCAACACTGGAACGCAATACTTGTTGTAGTTCCCGGAACTCTTCCAAAACTAGAAAGAAGCTGAAATATTCTGCTAGAGGAATTGTCCCTTAGAAAAAAAAGGGAGACCTTCAACCTAAAAGAAGGGAGGTCTACTACCTGTGATGGTTTTAGGTTATCCACCAACCAAAGATGATGGTTTAAGGTTGTCCACCAACCGAAGGCATGCTCATGGGCCTCTGTGTCTCTGGCTACATCTCTGAATCTGGAATGAAGAATTGTGGCTCAGGCTCGCTTGAACTGCTGTGTCTCTAGCTACAACTCTGAACATGGAATGAGAGATTGTGGCTCGGGCTCGCTTGATCTGACGTCGAAGCTTGTACATGACCACTATTTTCCCCCCTGTCAGGGACAAGGTGAGATGATGGAGAAAAATCAACTGCAAGTTTGCTCAATATCTGTGAACAAGTTCTGACATGTGTCTTAAACATCTTCTTGGCTGCTGATGCCCATTGCCAAGAAGCGATCCATCCAAGATGAATCTTGGTTCTTGCAGGAGGCTTGTGTCTGAAGCATCTGTCTGAATAATGGATGTGCCGACCATAGTGCTTTCATGGATGAATATCAAAACAATGATCTTTGATATGGCCAACTCGATCACAGTGTTGGAATTTTTCAATCTGTTGTTGTTGTTGTGGAGCAGGATCTGGAACAGCTGCAGGTGAACTGTCATACAAGAATCTGGCACTCTGAAATATGATGGGCTTGGTGTAGTCTGGAATATTAAAGGACACATCCTTGTCATATCCAAGACCAGTTTGGTGCTTGTTGTGGACAAGCTCTTCCCAAGGTTTGATGATAGGCTTAGGAAGTGCAGGCTGAGCTGCTGCATCTGCATGAAAATCCGCTCTTGTGCAAGGAACTGAATGGGAATCAACTTCAAATTTACTGACTTGCTGCTGATGGGAGTCCTTCTCAATCTTCTGAATAGAAACAGGTTCAGAATGGTGACTCTTTTGCTGAAGTCCATCTCGCTGAAGCTGAGATTCCAACTGCAAAAACTCAATCTTTTCTTGTGCATCTAGCAAACAACTTTGAATGTTACAAAGAGTATCCTTGCTCATTTTTACCATATCATGAACATTTGAATGAAAGAGGTTATTCAACAACTCTAATGCCTCATTGATTTTAGTCATTTTCAACAACTTAGGCTCAAAAAATGAAAGGGTGTTGGCTTCAACCGAAAATGCACCCGTTTACAATGTGATTCTACTTCCTTTCAAAAATTACAAATGACTCAAAAGAATTTCCAGCTATGGAAATCTCAAAGTACAAAATGTGTTGATTGCAACTATGAAGAAGCAATACAATGTCAATATCTCTGCAAAAATATTTGAATGTGCAGCAAAAACACTTGTGCAAGAAGCCTTTAAGGCAGCTAAATTTTCCTTCAAAGAGTTGTTTTGCACCAATAACAACTCGTCTTCAAATGTCAATTTCTTCAGAAAATCACCCTTATGCCACAAATCACACAATGTCAAATCTGCAATTTTCTCTATGTATTCAGTCCATCTGCTCACATGTCATTTCCTGTTTTTCTGTTGTTCATATTCTCTCTTTCCTCTCTCTCTCTGCTGTTTTTTTTTAAATTAATTAAAAATTAATTAAAAAAAAATTAATTAAAAATGGAAATTAATTAAAAATGGAGGGAATTTAAAAGGGGAGAGAAATGAGGTTAATTAAATAGAAAATATTTTTAAAACTTAAAAAAATTTGGTAAGGGAGGGGTCTTAAGGCCAAGCAAGGGAGAAAGGGGGCCGGCCAAAGCCGTGGGGAAGACTGTGGTAAATAGGCAGTCGTAAAGAGGGACAGGGTAGAGCATTGTTAGGGGGTGGCGTAGGTAGGAGGGAGGGCGTAGTGGGTAGCTTAGGTGAGGGCATTTGTAGGTGCGTTGGGTGGGGCGTAGCGTAGAGGGAGGGGAGTAGTAAGCATTAAGAGGGGAGGGGCGTTTGGGGGAGCGGATAGGAGGTGTGTGAGCCGCGGGGTGGGTGTGGTGATGGTGTTGGATGAGTGCTGTGGGTAGAGCAGGTAGGGAGAGGGGGCTGTGTGGGACGGTGGGAAGGGTAGCGTGATGCATAGTGAGGCAAGGGCGGTAGGGATGAGCGTGGGTAGTGGCAGATTTGAGTGTTAGTGAGATGCGTAGAGCGATGTGAGGTGAGTTTTTTGAGCGATGTGAGGTGAGGTCGGGTAAGGGGAGCGGCGTTGGAAGAGGGGGCAGGGTTGAGGAGCGTAGACAAATTGTTGTGAGAATTAGAAACGAGTACTGCAAGTGCAGATTTAGGGGAGGAGAGCGTAATGTGTTGAGCGGTGGGTTGCAGAGGTAGAGGGGGGGCCGAAAGGCCAAGCTGCAATTTTTTTTTTATTTTTATTTTTAATTTATATGTTTATTTTTATATGTAAACAAAGCAGAGAGGAGATTCCATTTTAAAAAAGCTGGAAAAAATTGTAGAAATGAGGGAAACAGTAAAAATTTCAAGTACTGAAATACAACAGCAGATTGCATAGATTGCCAATAAAACCCAGAAATTTTTCCAATAGCCCAGTAGCAGAGAATATTTTCCAGCAGCAGAAAAACTCAGAATTGCAAAAATTTTCCAATGGAAAAACTTAGAAATTTTTCTTTCAGAACCCAGCTTTGAAACACTATTTTCCAGCAGCTCTTCAAAACAGAAATTTAATAGGCAGAAATTGCAGGAAGAAATCAGAATGAAAACCTTCATATGCATAATGCTGTTTTTTTCCAAGATGAAATTTCTGAATGCTGCTTCTTTTGAATGCCGCAAAATGACTGCTGCAACAATCTTTGAATGCTGCAAAAATTATCAAATTTTTTTAATATATGCACAGGCCATAACCACAAATTGCTCACTCAAGTTTGAGTTGGTTATGAACTTCTCAGCTCTGATACCATGTTAAACACCATGTTAAACACACACATGGTGTATGAGAAAGATGAACAACCACACAAGAAAATCAACACACAATGAAGGATAAGCGTGAGGCTTTCATATTTTTTCCATTACACATGATGTACATTTATAGTACAAAGGTGTGACTCTTGGTTTCACATTCCAAGGTCACTTGGACTCCATTGTGACTTTTCGCATTCCACACCTACCCATAGAGGATTAGGTGTTCCAACAGCTATCATGACCTGAATAGAGGATATCAAAAACTTCTTCCTCCCTCACACAACTTCTGAGAATCTTGTTAGGGCCTAGCTTGAAGAAATTACCCCCGATCCATTTGAAAGGGGGGCTTTTTCTGATGATCTTGCTTTTCTCCTTGAATGAGAGATTAGGAGGGAACTCTCCAACAACCAAGTATTTAGCTATGTCACAAAACCATGATGAGAGTGATGAGATAGTGAAAATATGTTTGTTTGGTAGCTGGTCATCCACCATTACTTCTTCATTTGTAGATAGAGCTAACATGGAAAAAATATATGCAGCAGCATACTTCTTTCCAGGTTTATTAAAAATGGTTAGGTCAAACTGTTGTAATAGTAAGAACAATCTAATTATCCTAGCATTAACATCTGGTTTGTTCATTAATTATTTGATAGCTGCATGGCCATTGTGTACAAAGGTCTGATACCCAGTGACATAATGTCTAAATTTGTTTAAAACGTGGAAAATGGCTAACATCTCCTTCTCTGTGACAATGTAATTAATCTTGGCCTTGGACAAGCTCTTACTGATGAAATAGAGTGCATAAGGTATTTTGTCTTCTAAATTCCCTAATTTTTCCCCCACAGCTTTGGCTGATGCATCTGTGTGGATGTGGAAAGGAAAAGTCCAATTTGGACCTCAGATAATGGGGGCAGTAGTCAAATTTCCCTTAATGAGCTCAAAATCTTCTTGACAAAGACTAGACCAGGAAAAATTAGAATCTTTGGCCAATAAACCAAATAGTGGCAAAACCATTTTACTAAAATCTTTGATGAATCTTCTATAATAGCCAACTAAGCCTAAGAAACTCCTGACATCTCTATTCTTTTGTGGCGCGGGTACCCTTTTGATTATGGTGATTTTGTTCAGGTCCACTTGTATTCCTGCTAGGGAGATTGAGTGTCCCAATAAAACTCCTTCTCTTTTCAAGAATTTACACTTTTCAAGGCTCATTCCAAAATTGGAGAGAGCCTCTTGGAATTCATCCTCATAGGGTGTGAAATCATCCATGTAGATTTCAACTAAGTCATGGAATATCTCAGAGAAAATTCTCAAGACATATCTTTGGAAGATAGCTAGGGCATTTCACAACCCAAAGGGTAGGACTCCGTTAGTGAAGGTACCCCAAGGGTTGGTGAAAGTAGTCTTATCCTGGTCTTTAGGACTCATTTGGATCTAGTTATGCCCACTGAACCCATCTAAGAAAGAAAATAAATTATTCCCTACAAGGCCATCCAGGACTTGGTATATAAAGGGTAAAGGGAAATGGTCCTTCTTGGTGGCTTGTTAAGTTCCCGATAATCAACAAAGATTCACCTTTTTCCATTCTTCTTAAGGACTAGGACAAGAGGAGATACCCAATCATTGTATGATATAAGATAAATGAAACCTACATCCAAAATTTTTTGCAGTTCTTCCTTGACTATGTCCTTTAGAGCTAGGTTCATCTGCCTTTGGGTTTGGCGCATAGGCTTGCATCCTTCTTAATGTAAATATGATGTCTGCATCCTGAAGGATGCACCCTTTTCATGTCCTTGTAATCCCAAGAAAATGCATCTAGGTTTTATTTCAGAAGCTGGCATACTTTCTTTTATTCTTCATCTGAAAGGTTTGAGTTGATTTTCAGAGTTTTGGATGGGCCAAAGTCTACAACCTTGGTGGTTTCATAGGTTGAATCAACTAAGTGCAATTCCATCCAAGGTTGGATTTCAGATTGGTTAACTAGGTTTTCAAGCCGACTGTTAGTGGAGGATTGGTTTTGAATGATGTTACAGGACAAATGATGTAATATTCCTACTTTAGCAAGCAGCTAAGGGGAATATTAATTTTTGATTTTTACACTTAGTAGATGAATAAATGGGGGAAGAGACCCATACTTAACTAAAATCAGCATAAAACCCTCTTGGTGTGAAAGGGGATCAGTATAGCAGCAACATTTCACACTATCATGTGTGAACAGGGATAAATGCATGGGGACAAGGTCAAGTTTGACCAAGTCAACATTGCAGGTATGAGAGGGGGAGATCATCCATAGAGACAACACAGTACAAGTGGGAGGAAGATTCCTTGGTGAAGGAAACCCTAATGAGTAGGGCCCAAGGAAACGAGGCTCACACATGTTTAAAAGGAGGGCAAGGTAGCCATAACAAGTTTATGCTTATGATTTGATTTTTGGATTTGGTCTGAAAGACTATCCTACTTTCTTCAACTGTTTAGTTGAGATTACTGTGCTGCTTAGCACAATGATTTCCTGTTTAGGAATCCTTATCCTTTCTTGAGAGGCCTCTTGAAGGAGTGTACTGATTTTCCTCACTTCCAGGCTTGAGGCCAAGCATCCTCCTTCAACTACAACATTATTTCTATAGCAGTATAACATTGTGTTGCAGGGTGTTGCAGTGAGGGTTCACAACACCACTTCCAACACTTGTTTTTCAGATGAGGAGGCTCTCTTTCTCTTGGGAGATCAGTGAGGAAGCATTCCAGAGAATATTTTCACATATTGGAACTTGGCCAAAGTACTCCCATCATCTACAGTGTAGTCCCTTGCAGGAACTACCTCATTTCTTGCAGTGTTGCAGTGAGAGGGTCAATCCCCTCAAGTTTGAGCTGCTTTCTCAAGGAAAAAGCCAACCTTTCTCCCGGAAATTTTGTAAGGAGGATTTTCCTTCATTACATGTATTGTTCAGCTGTATAAAGACATAGCTTTAGTTAGATTGCATCATTTTCAGAGCTAGATCTGCAGATCTGACATTTTTCACTTGTACTCTCATAGAATCCTTGACGGGTCATTTCTATAATGTGTAAAAGAAGCTTATTCTCCAATTTTCTCCATGATTTGATGTAATACACTCCATGTATGAAATTTCCATAATATTGCATCATAAAGCGTCATTAAATCATGCTGTATATGCTTCGCTAAATTCTGCATAAGCTAAGTCATGGGATTTGGGCCTTTCTGAGTCACACCAGGACCGGGAGACCTGCTTAAGTAAGCAGAAGAGGTTAGTCACACCGGGACCAGGAGACATGTTTAAGTAAGTAGAAGAGGTTTGTTTCTAAATATTTCTAGGTGTGAGTCCCATATAGCATAGGCTGAAGGATCCAAGCGTTATTTTCCCCTACTATTATGCTATTTGCTAGGAATAACGTTTTTAGGGCATAAAATGATGTTTTTCCCCAATTTTTGGATCATAAAATGAAGTATAATTTGCTGTTGTAGCTTTAATTGATGGCTATGTGTTTTAACACATTATATGAGTCTATTTATCATTTAACATCCATTATTGTGTTCATGTATTGTTGAAGCTCCAACTTTGGAATATTTTAAGATATTCTCATTGTTGTAGATTTTCCCTATTTTGGGATATTACAGTGGTATCAGAGCATGATATTTGGCTTAGCCTGTGAGATCCAGCTATCTGAAGTAGAAAGATCAGAATGATGGAGAGGATGAGTTTTCTCTGATCACTTTTCAGATCCAGGAAGAACCTCTCCAACGAGGTTAAGCAGATAAAGAATAAAAGATGCAGTGAGATTCCTAGGGAGTTTCAAGAAGAGGAAGAGCCATGCACTTCCAATTCTCAAAGAGGAGAAGACTAGAGGCATTAAGGACACTTGGAATCAAATTATAAGTGAATACCTTGTTGAATACAAAGCTAAACTTAGAGCCTTCAAGGAGACTCTAGCTTTACCACAGTTCATTTAGCTGGAAGAAGAAAAGAGACCCTACAACTATGGGATGATGAGAGGCAATAGATTCCTATTGTCTACTTTTGATGGATCACTCAAATGTGATGAAAAGGCTTGGGTAATGAAGCTAGAAGCTTTCTTCCTACTACATCCAGTAGTAGAGAAAGAGGCTATAGAAATTGCAGTGCTGCACCTTGAAGGTGAAGCTAATACTTGGTGGTTCAGCCATTTGAGCTGTTATCACTATAATTTTTTTTTCCAAATTTGGATAGATTGCTTGGTTCCTAATCATGGTTTTTAGATAGGTGTGAAGTCATGTTAAGTTTTTAGGGGTTAAGTGATAGGGTTAGAGTCTCATTTAGATTAATAAAATAAAGTCTAGAAACCTTATTTCATACATTGACAATCTTATACCATGTTTGGAAAGTCAAATTTAAACTATTTTGAAAAAATTTTGATTAAGCCATGAAACCCGTTTTTGTAGTGCAGACAGTGTAAAAAACTACTTTTGCTACGAAAATGATGGTCATTTCGTAGCGCAAAACCTTGAATTTGCATTGAGCGCACTACAAAATCGGGGATTTGTAGCATGTCTTTTCAGTTATCAAATCCACCATAATTCTGTTAATCATTCATGATTAGGTTTCAGCCACGAGTATTTTCTCACACATGCAACCATTCATAGCCATTATAACACTCGTTTGAGGTCATTTGTCTTATTTCATTCTCAAATTTCAAAGGGGTTTGGTTTTATTGTCTCATGCAAGAAACATATGATGCATACGCTTCCCGAATGGTAAGCTATGGGTAAGTGGAAACCAAATCTTATCATTCATTCATCAAGTGAGGCAGTTTACTATAAAATCAAGCAAGGTTGTTGGTTACAGGTTTTCAAAAGCACACAGGAAATTCAAGGAAAGGATGACTGAGGAAAGAAATAATCACCGGTTAGGCCACTGTTTAAGGATGGAGCCTGAAAGCATTGAGGCTCTAACCAAAGAAAAATTAGTTGAGGATGCCTTCAAGAAGACAGGATGTTAGAAGTTCTGTGAAAAATTACAGGGAGGTCATAATCAAGTGACAAAATAATTTTCTCTTCACTTCACAGGTTCGAATACAAAGTTTGGTCTCCTAAACTTGACAATTTCCCCTAAAATTATATCATCAGTGACAGAGATTCCAAGGGGAGAAGAAAGATGGTTCAAAAACTTTAGGTTTGATATGGAACCTTGTAAAAAAAATTTGAAGCCAGGGTTTGAAGAGACAGATTTAACTAAAGCAATGCTAAGAAGCTACATCAAAAATACCTATGCCAATCTGCTCTACAACATTCAAAGGTACTTCACCTGTGAGGGAAGATACCATAAGGTGTACTCTTATCATTTCAAGCTTCTGTTGCATTTTACTAGAATGATTTCTTTGGATTTTCCTTTCTTCTTGTTTCGAAGTTTAGCTAAGATGGCAGATAAAGTGCAGATCAAAGCTCAATACTATGAAACTTCACTTTTCCATCATGGTCTAGTTAAATTTATTGTTTTACATGAACTTCAAAGAATAAATAGAGAATGGTATACATTTTTGTTTTTGTGTGGATTTGGGATGGAAACACAAGGAGTAGGTGTTAGCCCTAGGGCCAAATAAAAATCATCATCAGAAGCCAGTGAACCTGCAGAGACAATATCAAAAATATTTGTCAAATTAAAGCCTAGAAAGCAAGTGAAAGAGCCATAGATTAGAACACAAATGATTATTCAAGAAACCCCTCAACCTACACAAAATAGGACAACTAAAGGTAAGGAAACAATACAGGTGCAGTCAACTAGCAAATCAACCCAGAAAAGATTGACTAGAAGTCAAATAGAAAGGGAAAAAGGAAAAAAAATGGTTTCAGAAGAAGATCTGGGTTTAAAGGGTAGTTTGAATGATATTTTACAAGCTATTGATATTGAGGAATCTCCTTTAGTTTAGGCAGATTTTATAAGGTTGGATGAAGGGAAATCTAAGAAGTCAAGTCTTCCAAAAAGCTAGATTTTAATGATGAAATTTTAGAGTTTTTGTTTAAGCCCAGAAGGCCTGTAACTAGGAATTTTAAAAAGTTGCAAGGGCTAGATGTGGAGTTAGATAAAGTTGGAGAAGTTTCAAATGTTTATGAAGAGCCCATAGACCTTTCATCGCCTATGCCTGAAGATGACAGAAACAGAGTTTTCAATACTCAAAGAGAAAAGAGCAGTTATGAAGGAATTAAAGAAAAGTTGAGACTAGATAATCTTGAAATTTCTAAGCTTAAGAAGAAATCAAGAAAACATGTTGTTGAGAAGATCAACTTCAGAAGAATTAAAGCTCCGTGGGATCTTGACAGAGTGTCAAAACCTGAAATAGTCAGCAGTGAAGCTCAGTATTTTACTTGGACTCTTCCTGCAATCAAAGAGGCTAAATTTGTGAGAAGGATAAATGTTAATTTAAGGGCTACTAATAGAAGGTTGAAGAGGCATATTTAAGATCTTGAAGTTCAATTGACAAACTCTGAAGTTCAGCTACAACAAAAGTAAGGCAGTAAGTGACAAATCCCTAATACAGTTTTGTTTTGGGAAGGACACCACTTTTTGAAAAAATTGCAAAGTTGAATTATGTTGATTGTTAAGGTCTATTAGCATCAAGGAAATCATTAAAGGGCTGTAAATACCCTTAAGATCTAAATATTATGAAAATACTGTGTAAAAAGGAGTTACACAGCAGTTTCGTAGCGCGCTACGAAATTGCTGTAGGTGCATTTTCGAACATTTTTGTAAAATTTTTGAGAGGTAAACAGTTTGGTTTCCAAATTCTGTTGCTTCTGGTGGTTATAAAGGGTTCAAAAATGAAATACCAAGTCTCAAGGAAAAAGAAAGTGGATGGTTGAGAGATTTTTACCAAGATACAAATTCTAAGCTACGAAAACAACTACTCATTTCGTAGCGCAATCATACCATTTCTCCTTTTTACTTTTTCAAAGGCTCAGTTTCTGTATAGGTGGAAAAGCATTGTTACATGGAAGTGATAATACATGTCACTTATTTTAAAAGGTCCATACTACCAACAAAAAGGGTTCGAAGATCATCAAAGAAGGAAAAGGCTAAATTATAGGAAACATATCCCCTGTTTTGTAGGGCAAGTAAGACATGAACCAGCATGATAGCATAACAAGATTGGAAGCATAATCAAAGTCGAAGATATGGAGGAACAACTATTAGATATATCATTTAAGTTCTAGATAAGGTTATCTAGACATAATAAGGAGTTTTACTCCTATTTGTATTAGGACTTCTAGAAGAGACAATTAACTGTCAGATGTAATTAATAGTCAGTTTTAGGAGCAAATAGGTGTCAGTTTAGGATAGAATTCGAATTCCTATGAGGATGAATCATAGAATCCAAGGTTTTAAAGACTCTATATGTAGCATGAGGTTGAATTCCTCAAAGTTGGCATTTTTTCATTAGCAAGAAAACTATGTTATTGTAGTAGACTGTGTGTTTTTATCCTAATACAGATATTGGCTTACTACTCAGGATTCAGAAAGAGTTTTTTAATGTGTGATCTTTCTATAAATTTCCTTATCTATCTATTTACAGTGGTATAAACATATGTTACTTAGAATTCATTGGAAAATTATCTAACTTCCTGCATATGTTTGTAAACTTTGTTTGTTCACTATGTTACTATTTTGCTGATACACCTAAAAACTCTGAAATGCCTTGACTTCCATGATAAGCCAAGTTTGATGTTTTGTTGAAACATACCTTGAATCCATAGCCCAATAGATTTTTTTTTATCAGTAATTCAACCAGTCATACACTTTTATCCAATTTATTCCTAGAGTTATCCATCTAATCTTTAATTCAAAATCTTAAACCTAGTGAGAGAGCCCTTTCAGGTTGAGGAGGCTAAGCCTCAAATAAAAGTTTGGTTTGAAATAGTTACACTGAGGTAGCCTGACCAGTAGCCTATCAAGTTCTATTTTGGTGATAACATGATCCATGCAAGGGTATCTACTCTTGCTGAGTTTTCTCAAAGGATGATTAGGATATTTGGAAAAAGGATGGAGAAGCCCTCACCACCAGTTGAAGAGGCATGTACCAGCGCTGTTGTAACCATGGAGGAGCAGCCTTCATCTTCAGAATTTTGGGAAGCCAACACATATCAGGAAGAAAATATTGCAACCCTGCAAGAAGCTTCCAAATTTCACCAAGGTATGATTGAGTTTCCATCTCTTATCATTTCAGAAAATCTTATGGAGGGATCTACATCATTATATACAGCTGATCCAAATCAACAGAGTTTCGCTGCACTGTGCAAGAGCAACAGTGAAGAAAGGAGGACCCATTCCTCATGGGAGCATTCAAATAACAGCTTCATTCAGGAAGCCATGGAGGAAGAGATGTCAAAGGGTAGACATCTTGAGATGAGAAAATTTTTCTCCTCTCTAGATGACACTCTCTCACTGAGCATGCCATTGTGCAAAGACAGACTTCTACTTGCAGCAGAACCAAGGCCTCTTTGGTTTTGGAAGGCCATGCATGAGGAGGAGGTCTCATCGGGAGATTCTATTAGAGGTGCAATTCAACATTTCATGAAGTGCAAAGTTCTTCAAATATTTGAGGAGGTTGGTGTCCTACCATGGGAGGGTACCAAGTATTTGCAAAATGAGATCCATCATCCACATTAGGATGAGTGGATGGCAATATGGAGCAAGAGGTTTCCAAACCCCTTGCATATCTATGATACAAGCCAACAAGAAGCATGGCTGCCCATGTTGCTTTTGGGTGAGTATGACCACTACCCAAAAGTTTCTATTTCTTTATCTCATGCCTTAAGTCCTAATGATAGGAGGTATAAGAAGGAGGCATGGTTGTTGTGGCTATTAAGAATAGAGTTTGGACATCATATGTCAAATATTATGTCCATGTACTTACATTTGTTAGAGGTATGTCTCATGTGTTCACATGCATTTATGATTTAGATGTCTCTCATGTATGTACCTTGGATTGGGAGGAAAGATAACTCCCACATGATGTATAAGGAAGATGGTTTGTACTATTTTGATGAGACATCTCACATGTCCATCATTGTATTATTGCTCCATGATTTTCAATTTGATAATGAAAGAAGGCAGCAAGATTCCTTGTTGCTATGGTTACTATTGGGAGAGTATGGGTTGAAATTTCTCCATACTCATCGTAATATTTTAGGAGGAATGTGTGGCACATTCAAGGTGCAGAGAGGCTACCCTTCAACAGTGAAGGACAAGGAGAGGCTTCAACTTAGGAGGAATAGCTTCTCACATAGTAGCATATTGGTGGATGAATTTGGCATGTGGAATGTCAAAGAGAGATGTCATGGTGTGACAAGAGCCTTAACACTAAGGCCAAAAGTGCTGTCACTTGGGAGTAAGTATCTTTTTAGGGAGTGTTCCAAGGGGAGCATGCATCCTTCATTTTTGTAGATTTTTATGACGATATTATCATGGGACGACTCATCCATGGAATTCACTCTCAATTTACTCATTATGCATGGTAAGAGATACATTTCTATACTTATTGATTGTTCCATTGAGTATCTGTATCTTTTCACCAATTATGGACAATGCATTTCTCTACATAATAGAAAGATTATTATTGGGTTACATGGTCACTTTAGGGCCAACCTTTGTAATGATAATAACCCATATATACATGACTTTGGGAAAGTGTCTTGTTATTTTGATCATGTACAGTTAATATATATTGCTTCTTACTACCACATAGTAGATGAGCACTCATGCACAACTAGTAGTTTTTTGGAGGACAACTTGCCACATGATATTCTCAAGCAACAGTTGGGAAAACTCCGTTGTATCCATTTGATAAACCATTGGTATCATGTAACCTTCAGAATTTTTCTTATTTGTATGCCAAATGGTGATGATGTGCCATTCATTTTGAATGGGATGATTTGGGCCAGCATGATTCATGACATGGGAGAGAGGATCCCTGGAGATCTAATCTTCTTCTTGCCACTTGAGGGCACCCTTATTGCAGCCCAAGGACAGCATATGCTCTACATTTGTCATAAGTGGAGAGAAAGATAGTGTGGGGTAGGCCATTTTTTCTACCATGTTCAGTTATTCAGCCCACCTACATGGAAAGAGCTAAGGGTGGAG
This sequence comes from Pinus albicaulis, assembly GCA_034641835.2. Classification (NCBI taxonomy): domain Eukaryota; kingdom Viridiplantae; phylum Streptophyta; class Pinopsida; order Pinales; family Pinaceae; genus Pinus; species Pinus albicaulis. Next base: position 334,362,843 of record CM076573.1, read on the forward strand.
GAGATCTTTCATGAGTTTCCATGGTGGGGGGTCATTCATCTTGTATGTATGATAGCTTGGGGGTGGAGGTTTTGCATGGGAATGATAGTTCCCAAACACATTTCTGGCTCCATGCCTTGGGAGGGAGCTTTTCAGTTATATCCTTGAAGTTTCTTGAGGACTAGCAACATTTGGGAGGGGAGGACTGTAATATTCCTACTTTAGCAAGCAGCTAAGGGAAATATTAATTTTTTATTTTTACACTTAGTAGATGAATAAATGGGGAAGGAGACCCATACTTAACTAAAATCAGCATAAAAACCCTCTTGGTGTGAAATGGGATCAGTATAGCAGCAAGATTTCACACTCTCATGTGTGAACAGGGATAAATGCATGGGGACAAGGTCAAGTTTGACCAAGTCAATAGCGCAGGTATGAGAGGAGGAGATCATCCATAGAGACAGCGCAGTACAAGTGGGAGGACTATTCCTTGGTGAAGGAAACCCTAATGAGTGGGGCCTAAGGAAAGGATGCTCACACATGTTTAAAAGGAGGACAAGGCAGCCATAACAAGTTTATGCTTATGATTTGATTTCTGGATTTGGTCTGAAAGACTATCCTCCTTTCTTCAACTATTTAGTTGAGATTTCTATGCTGCTTAGCACAAGGATTTGTTGTTTAGGAATCCTTCTCCTTTCTTGAGAGGCCTCTTGAAGGAATGTACTGATTTTCCTCACATCCAGGCTTGATTCCAAGCATCCTCCTTCAGCTACAACGTTATTTCTACAGCAGTATAATGTTGTGTTGTAGGGTGTTGTAGTGAGGGTTCACAACACCACTTCCAACACTTGTTTTTCAGAGGAGGAGGCTCTCTTTCTCTTGGGAGATCAGTGAGGAAGCATTCTGGAGAAGATTTTAACATCTTGGAACTTGGCCAAAGTACTCCCATCATCTACAGCGCAATCCCTTGTAGGAACTACGTCATTTCTTGTAGTGTTGCAGTGAGAGGGTCAATCCCCTCAAGTTTGAGTTGCTTTCTCAGGGAAAAGGCCAACCTTTCTCACAAAAATTTTGTAAGGATGATTTTCCTTCATTCCATGTATTGTTCAGCTATATAAATACATATATTTAGTTAGAATGCATCATTTTCAGATCCAGATCTGCAGATCTGACGTTTTTCACTTGTAATCTCATAGAACCCTTGCCGAGTCATTTCTATAATGTGTAAAAGAAGCTTATTCTCTAAATTTCTCCATGATTTGATGTAATACACTCCATGTATGAAATTTCCATCATATTTCATCATAAAACCTCATAAAATCATGCTGTATATGCTTCTGTAAATTCTGCATAAGCTAAGTCATGGGATTTGGGCCTTTCTGAGTCACACCAGGACCGAGAGACCTGTTTAAGTAAGCAGAAGAGATTTCTTTCTGAATATTTTCTGGGTGTGAGTCCCATATATCATAAGCTAAAGGATCCAACAATTATTTTACTCTTTTATTATGCTATTTGTTAGGACTAACGTTTTTAGGGCTTAAAATGCTGCTTTTCCCCAATTTTTGGATCATAAAAAAGTATAATTTGATTCTGTAGCTTTAATTTATGGCTATGTGTTTTAACACATTATTGTGTTCATGTATTTCTGTAGCTCCAACGTTGGAATATTTTAAGATATTCTCATTGTTGTAGATTTTCCCTATTTTGGGATATTAAAAATGATCTCCTCATAAGCTCAGAGGAGAAGGTAACATGGAAGGAAGAAAATGACCTATAAAAGACTCATTTTTGCTAAGGTAACGCACCCCATAAAATATTAGGTAGAGCTATAACACACCCGAGCCATGCAATGGGAGCATTAATTCCTAGGGTAATGCTCTGTCTTGCCCAAAGGGCAGCGTTATCTGTGTTTGCATGTGGAAAGGGAAATATCTTGTGGAAAACTGATTGGCATTTCTAGATTTTTCTCAAAAAGATTCAGTTCAAAATGGAAACTAAATGACACAAACCTTTTATTAGGAATTTCCAAACACAACTGAACTCCTATGGAAGGAAAAAGCAAGGAAAAGCGAGGAGACATCTAGATCTTTCCTAATTTGAACTGGTTGAAAGAGTTGGCAAGGTTTGCCCTCTCATATCCTATAAATTGGATTTGTGGGCTCTTGGTCTATGGTAGAAGTTTTGATTATATGTGGAGCAAAATTTCATTGTTGTAGTGCGAGGCTTGAAGATCGACGAAGTTCATTGAGATCTTTCTGCCTTGAGCATCATCACACTCAGAGATAACAAAAGAGAGAGAGGAATTGGAAGATTGAGGATGGATTGGTGCAACTGACGGTTGTAATCCTCCTTTTCATAATTCAATAGAATTGTATCTATTTTTTCCATTTGATGCATCAGTGTCACAATTGTTGTTCAATTGTCTATGTAGCATGATATGAGTGGCTTAGATCTGCATTGTTTTATGTTTCTTATATGCTAGTTTAATTGATAGAAAGCTATACTATTGTAGAGATTGCACTGGTGCTTTGATTGGTTGCAGGATCTGGACTTGGAACCGGTGAAGAAGGACTTCTACTTCGTTGCTTGGTGTTCTCCATAGTATCTGCTATCCACAAAGAGGTAATATTTTCAATCTCACTTTGTCAATTATATATATTAGTATGAACATATATGCAATACCTTTGGAACTTTATAGCTAGTCTTACAGTCTGCCTTGGTCACCAGAAAGCCCTGAGTGGGATACCCAATAACCACCACCCAAGCATATTACCCTATAGTAGAAATTGCTACTCCGCTGGGGAGTAAACCCCAAGTTTATGGGTTATTCCTATGACTTCACCTCTTTTCCTCTATTCACATATCCTTTCGACCAGTTTATATGCTCAGTAATCATCTCAAAAGCTCACAAAGCCTAGATTAGACCCTGCCTAGCCATCTGTGCAACTTTACCATGAGTAACGCCCCCCTGAGAGTGTTTCAATGCGTTATAACACTGCTTATGCTCAGATACAGTGCATTAGTCTCAATATTAACACTCTGTAGCCTCTACTTGCTAGCGTTACCCAACCAAAATCTTCTCTTTACACCTCTGTTGTGTTTCCCTTTGGCTATGGAGTTATTGGCCACCAGATTAGCTTCTTTTTTTGGATCCCTGTGCTTGATTACTAGTTATAATTTTTTTCTTTAGTTCTTGTTTAAAAAATTTAATGTTAGTAGCATCTACTTTTAGAAGAAGATTTTTTTTTTAAATCTTTTGAACTTAGCTGAATTAATTCTGAGAGTTTTTGGTTAAAAAGATATTAAGAGAAGATAGATAGATGTTTGAATCTTTAAAGTTGAACTGTGTTATTTGAACGTTGGTGCATGGATGTTGAAAGAATCTCTCCTTGTAGAATAAATTCTTCATTGAATTGAATATTTAGAGCATGTTTTTGCATGGTTTTTGTGTCAAGGTCTCATCACATTTCATACGTCCACTCCCCCTACACAAGACTAATAATAAAGTACACTGAGAATCAAGCGATAATAAAATTAATCATATAATTTTTTTTAAGCTCACACCAATAGTAGTTCAGGATAGGATCTTGGGGTAGGAGAAGTGATAAAATCACCTAATATCTCAAAACATGAAACTAGAGTCATTAAACAGTGAAATCTTACTGCACTCATATTATTGGGACCACTCCACTACCACCAGAGTTAAGAACGAGACAACGCCAGGGTGCATGAGAAGGTAGCCCACCTTCGACTGCATTCAGTAGGCATGCTATATATTGGGGTTCCCTTTGGGGATGTTGAAACTAGATCAGGGATCTAGGTGTTCTTCCCATATAGCATGTTGTCTATGACCGTGACCCCCCTGATGATGTTTGTGATTTGAGGTATCTTTAGTTGCAAAAAAATTTAGGGACTTACACGAGGTGACTGGGATGGGCTATCCTGGTAACTAAAACAGATGAACCTACTTTGTCTTCGGTCTTTGGGAGGGTACTCGTCTTCACGAGAGTGCTTACACCTATTGTCTGAGGTTTGGGCGAAGCTCTAGAGTAACCGTAACTGTGTTTACGACCAACCCTCTCTGTATGCTATTGTGATACTAGGTTTCATCTCCAGAAAATAATAGTACTCAGAGAGGGCCACCCTATTCTGGCTACTTGTTGATTGATTTTAGAAAGTCCTTTTTTATTTTTTATTTTTTAGGTGTGTGGTTACTATCACTGAGACTTTATAACAAGTCACAAATAATTAAAATTTTCTAAAAATAAACAGGTCACTATGGCATCCTTCAAACCTTGCCATCTGTATCGACGACAGTAAGGTCTCCCTCCATTGACACCGGAGGAGTCGAGTCTCAGTGAGCCTGTGCCTTCTTCGAAAGAGTAGTCTCCAGTGAAAAAACCTGATTTTCACATAGCGTCATATCATACAGAGTTTCCAGAGGATCCTTTTATGGAAGGAGTCGTACCTCCTTGCAATCCTCCTCTCATTGGCCTATCAGCGCCAGTGTTAGTTCAGGTTACACTAGGCCAAGATATGTCTTCGGCTGCACCAACATCCGTTTCACAACTAGCACCCATGGGGTCGATGCTGATGGTAACCAACTCTGGTCTGCCACCATCTTCCTCACCGGTTTTCAGTTCTATGTCAATGATTGGAAACCCCAGTAGCCAGGCTATACCCAGTCCTATAAATCCGGTCACCGCAACTATTAGCAGACCTCCGAATCCTTTGGTATCTACTCCTATTGTGACTGCACTAGGACCCAGGGTTTCCACTCCCACTAGCGGAGCTACTTCGGTTCCTTTTAGCAACACTTTTGGTTGGAACCCTTTGCTGAGTTCAAACCCCTTGACAGTCATGCCAGGGGGCGTCACCAACACATATATGCTGGGGGGAACTTTAGTACCCCTATAGTCATTGGGACAAATAGGACAACCTATTGTTAACGTTGTTCCTTTGAGTGGTCAAACTTCAGGTGTAGGGTCTATGTCGTTTCTTAACTATGTGAATAGCAGTATGCCTTTGTCTAACTCCATTGCATCCATATGGGCGAACCAACACCAAAGTCAATTTGGGCAAGGGGGTAAATTTTACACTGCGGGCAACCAATAGTTCACCCCCTCGTACAACATACCCTATGGATAACAACCATACACCCCTACACCCCCACCCACAAGGAAATTTTGTCAAGAAAGTCCTACTTATCCCATTGGTAGCACATTGATGGGCAGACCCTACGGTCTGAATGGTCAACCAATACTTCCTTGGCTAGATCCGGGGGAAAACACGCAATTTCCATTTTTGGTAGCTCTAGACATCCCCGACATCTACAAGCTAACCAATGATCCCATCAACCACAACCCACTCTGGCCTCCAGTACCGCACAAGATTCTGTCTGACATCCCTAAATTCGACGGGAAACAAGGGGACGATCTGACTATGCACGTCACCACCTTTCATCTATGGTCTGTTTCTAACTCCATGGTGGATGATAGTATCCAAATTTGAATTTTCCCCCACACTCTCACACGCAACACTGCCAAATGGTACATTGAGTTACCACATAGGGCCGTCAACACTTTTGGCACCTTAGCTATGAAATTTCTTAAGAAATTCCAATTACCTATTAGATATGAAACCGGCATGGAACTCTTAACCTCGCCGTGCCAAGACACTGCCACCGACATCTCCGATCACATTCATGAATGGAAACGTAGGCGGAGGCTCGTCAAAGTGCCAATCCCAGATCATCTCTTATCCAACTGGTTTTGTAAGTCACTGTTACCACCCCTAGCTAAGGACGTTTGTTTGTCTGATGAGGTCATGGAGGACCAATCCATTCATCGTGCACAACATTTAAATATGATCTATTCGCAATCTGGCACACTATATGATTTACTGCCCCATGCCCCTGACAATCTGAATCCTCCCGCTACTCAAAAAACTGGAGCGCACGCCGACAACCTCATTGGTACAATATCCGACGTAGCTATAAAACAACCAAGTGGGAAAAACTCCCAGCCATCTTCAGCTACCACCACGCCTAACCAATCAACTAATTTTCCTACCGCTGAGGTAAATTCCGTGCAATTTTCACAAAAACCTAGTGGCAAGAACAAGAAGAATAAGAAAAATACCTCTTTTACTGAAGAGCAGTCGGATACTCAGAATAATCCCAATCAGAAAAACGCTGCTAAGAACGATAAAGGAAAGGAGAAAACCATGAAATTTCCTTACAGAATCTATGTGGAGGACAACTTGACATACAAATGTCCTCGGTTGCAGGAATGCACAGATTTTATCACAAATAAGGACTCTAGGCAGACACCTACCGTTCTTCATAATCCCTTCCTTAATCCACAACAACAACAACAACACATGGTTGTAAACCCACCAAAACCCCTGCAAAGGGGCAATGGTGTTACCCATCGTTCCGGTGAAGGATCATCTGCCATTTATGGCATTGAAAGTGTTGAACTCCAAACATGAGCCAAAATTTATGGAAATCCTCTCATTGATACTCAAGAACCTGGTACCAGCTTGAATACACCGCCGCCCAACAACTTGCATATTATAAGGCCTGCTGCTGACCCCGTGATTCATTCCCCCAAAGGGACACTTCGATGTACGACTCATAACACCTCTACACTTGCTGCCAAAAACTACAATATTGTAGAAGATTTGCTGCAAGCACGGTCAGCCATGTCCGCACTCAAATTATTGCAAACCTGCCTAATGCAAAGGAAAGCTCTACTTTCGACCATTGCTGGAATTGACCCCTAGGATTCTATGCTAGCTATCTTTGACATGGAGAAATCTAAACCTCGCCTATCACACCAACTTGCGTTCCAGGTGCAAGTTGTGTCAAAAGGGAGACTAATCCATCACACTGTCATAGACGAAGGTGCTTCAACCTACATTATGTCAACTGCATGCTGGCTCGCTTTGGGTTCTCCTACTTTGTCTCCACCGTCAAATTCCCTTAAAGCTTTCGATGGCCACACTTTCCTCCCAAAAGGCTACCTTGCTAGCTTTCCCATTTCGCTTAGTGGGAAAATGATAATGGTGGACATAGAAGTCGTAGATCGTCATCTCAACTATAATCTGTTGCTGGGTTGCAGTTGGTCTTACCCAATGACTGCCATTGTCTCTTTGATCTTCCAACTCATCCTCTTTCCATTGGATGGGAAAATAGTCACAGTGGATCAGTTATCCTTTTTCACCCTTGATTATTCTACATTACTAAGTAGCATTGTACCCCTAGTAGGAGGCGTTCCTGACTCGTACATCAGTATTTGTACCGTTCTTCTAAAGGCATCTTCCCTGATGGTTTTCTTTCCTCTCCCGTCGCCTGAGGTTCCACATATGATTGCAATGATATCCACCATTTCGGATGGCTCTATCGATCCATGGATCCTACCATTGCCTTCAAACATTGATTCCTACGGAGATTAGATGCCGCTATCACCGGCAGATTTGGCTTATCAAGCCATCCAAATTGCATATGAACCCTCCACTTCTTTGGTTTCAACCAATGGTACCAACCTCCCGTCCATCACTATTCTTTCTAGGGATCTCCTCAATGGATTCCTGCCTATGGACAAAGCTATTCGAGAGGTCATGTCTCTAGAAGAACGACCTTGGAGAGAGCTCCATCATCGCGCTTCGATATTCGATTCAGACGCGATCACTACTCAAATCCCATATTTTGACCCACCTGAGCTTGTTCCATCCACTTATATGACTGTTCAAACTATCGATTTGGAAGGGAACATGGGTAATCTTTCCAATCCTATGCTCATAGATATCTCGATCAAAATAGGTATCGTGGAAAACATTCATATTGGAGCCGATTGCAATCCTGAGGAAATTGCACGCTTCACAGCTCTTTTTAAGGAATTCAACGATGTATTTTCTTATTCTTACGATGAAATGCCTGGCATAGATCCATCTATTTTTAAGCACGAAATAAAATTTTATGACAATGCTAAGCCTGTACGGAAAAGACTCCGACCTGTCCACCCTCGCAAAGTAGTTGCCATTAAGACTGAACTGGAAAAACCCTTACACGCTAGTTTCATCAATCCCATTCTTTTGATAGAATGGGTTTCCAATCCAATTCTCGTAGATAAAATACAAGGCACCATCCGGGTCTATGTTGATTATCATGATATGAACGATGCTTGTCCAAAACACAATTATCCTACGCTATTTATAGATCATATTCTCAACGATTGTGATGGAAGTGAATCTTTCTCCTTCATGGATGGTTTCTCAGGCTATAACCAGATTGCGATTAAAAAATATGATTAGCATAAAATCACCTTCATCTATCCTTGTGGCACATTTGCGTGTCGTAAACTCTCATTCGGTATGAAGAATACAGGGGAAAATTTTGAAAGGGCTATGGACTATGCCTTTCACGATATTCGACACATTGTACAAGCTTACTTGGATGACCTTCCAACTCACTCCAAGAAGCGAACCCACCAGCTTGCACATCTGAAACAAATCTTCGCTCGGTGTAGGTTCTACAATATACATATAAATCCGCATAAGTGCATATTATTTTTCGAGTCTGGATACCTTCTAGGCTTTATTGTCTCCAAGCATGGGATTAGGGTTGATCCCGATAAGGTTAAGGAAACCATTGAATTACCTGTGCTGCAATCCATTCTGCAACTCCAACGTCTGCAAGGGAAGGAAATTTTTTTACGTCGTTTCATAGTAAACTATGCCGAGATGATGAAAGGGTTTATGCACTTACTGAAGAAAGGAACACTATATTTGTGGGATGACCAAGCCCAATTGTCATTTGATGCATTGAAACGAGCACTCGTTTCCGCCCCACTTCTTAGTGCCCCCAACTACTCGCGCGACTTTCTCCTCTACCTGGCAGCCTCACCATCCTTGTTATGAATGGTTTTGGTTCAAGTTCACGATGAAGATAGTGAACATGTGATATATTATTTTTCAAAAGGTCTCATTGGACCCAAAATACAATATTCTCATGTGGAGAAAATATCTCTTGCTGTGGTCTTCGTTGTCACTCGACTCCGACACTATATATTGTTGCAGTAGACTACCATAATTGCTTTAGAGAATCCCATGTGACACACTCTATCTTGAAAATTTATTGGAGGAAAATATTCCAAATGGATTGTAATCCTCCAACAATTTGATTTGGTTTTCACTGCTGCCAAAGTAAAGAAATCTCTAGTCTTCACCAAATTGCTATTGGACCTTCCCAGAATTGACCTAGAAGATGTAGCTCATGGTCCATTTCCTGATGAATCTGTCTACCTAGTCAATTCTTTTGATCCTTGGTATGGAAACATTTTGGTCTACCTCCAAACTGAACATTTTTTCCCAACTCTTACGTCAGATGACCACCGTCATATTCGTCACCAAGCGAAACACTACCTTGTGCTCAACGATACTCTATATTGTCATGGTGTCAATACTATTCTTTAACATTGTCTCACTCTTAACGAGGCAAAATACATTTTAAATGACTATCATGCGGGGGCGTGCGATGGTCATATTTTTGGCATATCTATTGCCCAGAAAATCTTGCGTGTAAGATACTATTGGCCCACTTTGTTTAAAGATTGCATCGCAATGGTCCAGAAGTGCCATCCATGTCATATTTTCACAAATAAAATGCGCGCCTATCCCACCCCTCTTCATATGGTTGTATCTGTTGGTCCTTTCGCTAAATGGGGAATAGACTTTGTTACATGAAATCCTACTTTTGTGGATGGAAAAAAATACATTGTGGTTGCAGTCGACTATTTCACAAAATGGGTAGAAGCCATTCCCACTTTTAAGGCCAATGGAGAAACTGTTGCTCTATTCCTACTCAATCAAGTCATCTACCATTTCGGCATACCCCTCTCGATTGTCAGAGATCGTGGGTCACATTTTAATAACCATATGATGAAGGAATTGACTTCCATGCTAGGTTTTGTACAAGATCAGTCTTCGTCCTACTATCTACAAGCGAATGGTCAAGTCCAAGCCATAAATGGTGTCCTCAAAACCATGATTCGTCAATTATTCAAAAACCATAAAACCACATGGCATCAGAAGTTATATTCCGTTTTATGGGCATATTGAATGTCAGTAAAAACTGCTACAGGCTTCATGCCATTCCAACTTGCATTCGACCTGGAATCAGTACTCCCAATTGAGTGTGAAATTCCATCACTCAAGCTCGCTGTTGAAATCCTACCCGGCACCACTGCCAATGAAGAGCACTTTCTCTCACTCGACTAATTGGAAGAATCTCGTCGAGATTCCATGCTGGCACTCGAAGCTCACAAGAACTGAGTAAAGGCTCAATATGACAAATTTTTCAAGCCTCGTTCTTTCCAAGAGGGTGATCTCGTTCTACTCTATGACCAGAGACATGACCTCTTGGGGGAAGGAACACTCCAAAAATTATGGCTTGGTCTTACATTTTCATGAAAGTCCTCTCAAAAGGAGCTTATGAAATTTAGGACTATAATGGAATTCCACTCGCGGAGCCCCGCAACGGGCTCTATTTGAAGAAGTATTTTGCCTAGTGTTCCACTAGGCATATGCTTTGTAATTTTATGTATATCTGTAGTACCCAAAAATGGGGATGCAACAATATTTGAACACAATAATGAAAGAGCAGTGATACATCAACACATAAAATGTAAGAATATCCAAATAGCCACCATATTAAGATCTTAGCAGCAAATAGATACAAGATCTTGAGGAAATAACGTTGTAGCTAAAGGAGGTGGCTTAGCCTTGAGCCTGGATGTGGAGAAATGAAGTACAAGATCCCTCAAGAGGCCTCTCTTTAGAAGGAATTCCTAAACAGGAATGCCTTGTGCTAAGAAGCACAACAATCTCAACTAAACAGTTGAAGAAAGCACAAAGTCATACAGACCATAAAATCAATAATCCATAACATGCCTTGCTATGGCTGCCTTGCCCTCATTTTATACAAGTGGAAGCCTTCCCATCTTGGGTCCCACTCATTAGGGTTTCCTTCACTAAGGAATATTCCTCCCACTATCTCTACGCTGTCTCTAAAGATGATCTCCACCTCCTATCCTAGCGTTGTTGACTTTGTCAAACTTGACCTTGTCCACATGCAAATGCCCCTTTTCACACATGAGGGTGTGAAATACAGCTCCTACGATGATCCCTTTTCACATTATGAGGGATTTTATTCATATTTTTATTATGCATGGGCCTCCTTACCCATTTATTCAACTGCTAGGTGATAAAAATAAAAATCAATATTCCAATTAGCTACATGCTAAATTTGGAATATTACAGTCCTCCCCTCCCAGATGTTGATTATCCTCAGCAACTGCAAGGATAGGACTGAGAGGTCTCCCCTCCTCCTGCTATAGCATCCACATATGATATGATCCTCCAAGGAATGGGATGTTGTCTCATCAATAAATTTCCATATTGCCCCTCCCAAGCATGTAAACTAGCTGAAAAGCTATCATCATGAACAACTAGAGTACTCAAGGAGGAAATAAGGGGCTGTCTAGAGGTCCCTTTGAGGAATGGGAACTGAGATGTAGTGGGAATCATCATTCCCATGTGGATCCTCCATCCCCAAGATATCATCCATACAAAATGAGCCACCCTCCAAAATGGTAACTCATGCAAATCATCCTCCACCTTGAGCTCTTGCAATGTAGGTGGGCTGAAAATCTAATCATGGTAGAAAAAATAGCCTACCCCACGCTGTCCTCCTCTCCACTTAGGATAAGTGTAGATTATATGTTGATTTTGGGCTGCAATAATATTGCCCTCAAGTAGCAAGATGAATACTAGATCTCCAAAGATCTCCTCTCCAACGTTATGAATCATGTTGGCCTAAACCATCCCATATGTGATGGATAGGAAATCACCACCATATGGCATCCAATCAATCTCATGGCCCACCTCATAAAGAAACAAGTGTTTTTCTGTGGTGGCCATATTACCTCCCATACTCCCATTAGAACATGTAATGCAAAAAGTGTGGGAATCCTCTTCCCCAAAGGACACATCCACCCAATGTGTCTCTCCCCCAATCATGCTCCTAATAAAAATAAGAACAACAACAACATAGTGAACCATAATGAGAATCATACTTACTGCCATATGTAGCAAGGGAGAAGGACAATGGTCCCTCAAATGCAACCAACGCAGTTTGACTCTCAACTGCAACAGAAAATTAAATGACGGGTGGCCTCCCCACAACTTGCTTGCTGCCCCAATATCCTCACAATTTTGGAGAAAGTGGATGGTGTATTGTGAAAAGTGAGCATGCTCTGCAAAAGATACAATCTCCCCAATTCCTCCTAGGGAGTGGCCATCACCAATACTTCTTATGGCCTCAAGTAGACCATGAAGTCTAGAAGGAAGAATGCTCCTTCTTTGAGAAATATCCTGCACATATATGGTTAAGGGTTGCACATAAACATTATACAAATCATTATGTAAAAAAACAGTACCCTTACCATATTTTTTTCTCATGCAAATGAAGTGCCTCATAGATGAGTCTCCTATCATCCTCAAAGAGAAAACATGTGGCTGTTTTAACTCTTCCAAAGATTTATGTATCCCCTCCATCTCCACATGACCCATGCATCTCCTCAAATGCTGATATTTCTCCTCCTCAAAGCCTTCCCAAATGTACCCCTCCATGATGGTGTGGTATTCTCTCATAGAATAAGTTTGGCTGAAGAGAAAATCCTCATGAGCTTCTTGTAGTAACTTCTCCTTGATATTGGAGGCTCTAGATAATAATATCCTACTATGATAGTAGATGACCCCATCTCTAACTAAATATCCCTCCTCATGCAACTAGTCATCCAATATCATACAAGTAAAAATATCCCTAGAATAATCCACCAACATCTAGGATTTCCAATATGGATCTATCCTCCATAGTGACAGCGTTGATGATCTATCACAAAGAACATTTGTCATATGGCTGTCCTCCCCTTTGACATCTCCCATGCCAAAGATACAAGTTGGAATGTTGCTATCCTTCCCCTGCTGCTCCTTCCACAACATAGAATCTAAAATGAGAGTGGGTAATGATGATGTTGAGAGAATGCCTCTCCTCTCCTTGAGTATACCCAAGACTCTCAGTGCTATATCAAGCTCTCCCAAGGTCTCCATTCCTTTGGCATCAATGAGTGGTGCCTCAAAATGTGAAGCATCTCTCATCATCTGATGATCTAGTGGTCTCCTTGGTGAAATGTCTCCATGCAATGAGACATCAACATCAAGAGTAGACTGCATATATGAATGGACAGATTTTCCCCTACCTTCATTGCAAAATCCAGTCTCCCTATTTTGTGCATCAACCCTCTAAAATAGATAGGGTTGTGTGCTCCTCATCAAATGATGTTGATCATCCTCCCTACCTCCTCCTTCCATCTGCATGGTTTCACAATCTGTCAACAATGACACATGCTGATCATGGGTTGTGCCTTGATCTCCACATATGAGACCCTGGGGAATTCTTTGAAATGATACAAGAACCCCTCTAGTTGGATCATGTGCTCCATCTACCTCTACATGAGGTGCTAGATCTACTATAGACATGACAGTGCTCTTGCCCTCAACTGTTTCTTCCTCTCCAATATGAATGGGAAACCTCCCAAGAATTGGATCCTCTTTGAAAAAGAGATCTTCATGCCCTCTTGTTCAAGAATATGAAATAGAGGTCTTGCCTCTAAAAATGTATGATGCAATATTTCAACCTCCTTAATAGTTTTCTGAAGTGGAGTTGAGTTTATAGTTTCCTCCATCACATGCAAGGTTTTTGTTTGTTTATGTTGGTTTAACTTCACCACATGTGCTGCAGAAAGTTTTCCATCAAATATTTCCACTAATGTCTTAGTTAAACTTGCATAAGAAGAAGTATTTTCATTTTTCAAAGAAAAAGACTCAAATATCCAACATGCATAGGCCTTACCTCCAAAATGCAGCGCTGCAACTTTAATGGCTTCATCTTCAGAAATTTGGTGCTGCTGCAAATAGGTGTCTAGCTCCTTCACCCAAGCTCTAGCTGAACATGTAGGTGAACCATAAAAATTATATAGGAGAAATCTACTCTTATTATGCTGCTTGCTTCTCTCCACCTTGATCTTGCAAAACTCTGGAAAAGTGATATGATCTCTGAACTTCTGATTTTGAGACTCATACTCTTGCAAAAAATCACCAAGAGTTTCCCTCCTAATAATTCCTTCTTCTTCCCTCTCTCTCATAGAAAATATAATCATATGACTGTGCTGTGCATCATAGTGTGTGGCTGCATGCTCACACTCATCATATGAAAATCTAGAGTTTGATTCAGATCCAAACTCTCTTGGAGATTCTATACACATCTCCCTTCTCATCTTCTTGAGATCTCCATGAATTCTCTCCAAAGTTTGAGAAAGAAACTTTGGAAGTATCTCCTCTTTTCTTCCTCCAAAGAATGGAGTCTTATTTTTGTCTTTGGCTGATATTCCACAAGCTGAGCCAAGATTATGCTCTGATACCACTGTAATATCCCAAAATGGGGATGCGGCGATATTTGAACACAATAATGAAAGAGCAGTGATACATCAACACATAAAATGTAAGAAGATCCAAATAGCCATCATATTAATATCTTAGAAGGAAATAGATACAAGATTTTAAGGAAATAGTCACTCAAGCCTCAAGAGAACATGTACATGAAAAATAAAGTACACTGGTACAAAAATATTGCCCAAGGCTATGACATCATAGTTTTATTGAGGATGACTGCTGCTAGAAAGTGTCAATACACAAATATACAAATATAGAGCTCATAAAATGTTGGGAGAAAAGATCTAAACCCACAAACTGAATTTCAAGGCAATCTGGAAAGGATTTCCTAAAATATGCAAAAATGGCAAAATGCCAGAGTTGCAGTCCTAGGACTGAGTAGTAGCTGCAACTCAAGAACTGGATGGAGATGGCTGAAGATGATATATAAGCTGAAAAAACCTCCTCCAATGGATCTTCCAAGTGAAAGGCTGATCCTAACACTGAAAATATCACCCTCCAAACACACACTGCAAACCCTCACTACAGATGCACACTGAAAATAACGCAGTCAAGGAGAGGGACTGCGCTGTAGGAGAAAGGAAATGGATTGGCCAGGTGCCAAGATCTGAAATATGCTTTGTAATATTCCTTATTGATATCTCAAAGGAATAGAAGCTCCCTCCTATGAAAAATAAGCTCCGGAAGCGGTGTTGTGAAACCTCCACTGCAATACCCTACAACACAACATTATACTTAAGCAGAAATAATGTTGTAGCTGAAGGAGGTGGCTTGGCCTTGAGCTTGGATGTGGAGAAATGAAGTATAAGATCCCTCAAGAGGTCTCTCTTGAAAGGATAAGGAATTCCTAAACAGGAATGCCTTGTGCTAAGCAGCACAACAATCTCAACTAAATAGTTGAAGAAAACACAAAGTCATATAGACCATAAAATCAATAATCCATAACATGTCTTGCTATGGTTGCCTTGCCCTCGTTTTATACAAGTGGAAGCCTTCCCATATTGGGTCCCACTCATTAGGGTTTCCTTCACCAAGGAATATTCCTCCCACTATTTCTACTCTGTCTCTAAAGATGATCTCCACCTCCTATCCCAACATTGTTGACTTGGTCAAACTTGGCCTTGTCCACATGCAAATGCCCCTTTTCACATATGAGGGTGTGAAATCCAACTCCTATGATGATCCCTTTTCACATTATGAGGGATTTTATTCATATTTTTATTATACATGGGCCTCCTTACCCATTTATTCAACTGCTAGGTGATAAAAACAAAAATCAATATTCTAATTAGTTGCATGCTAAATTTGGAATATTACAATATCAGTTTTGTCTATGTTTGATGTGTATGGATATTTTTGGTTTTTCAGTGTTTTTCTATGTTAGTGTCCCGTGATTTGGCTGATTGGAAAGCCAAATGATATTGTAACATCAAACCAAGCTTTGGATCCCAAGGACCTAGCCTTCCTGGACTCAGAGAGGGCTCTCTCTATGTGTGTAAGGGATATCTGTGTGTTTGCTTATTGTGTTCCGATTTTAGGCTAGTTATGAAGTAGGTTTTTTGGTTTTGATTTTTTAGGTTGTGAGGGATGAAAATGATCAAAGATATAAGATAGGTAAAAAGATGTCAGATCAACTGGGCTATGGGGTCGAAAAGGTCAAGAAAGCTATCAGACGGTGATACAAGGCTGTTGAAGGGCCGATTTGATTCAAGGTAGAAAGGATCTTTGGGGAAAATGGAGTAAATGGACATCAATTTTGTGAACAAAAGAGTTTCGAAGCATAACTAGTTGATAAATATCTACAAAATGGTAGAATACAAACAATCATGCAAAATGTAACTATAAGCTAATCAATACATAGAAATAAACATTCCAGCCATGCATAGAGGTATATGACCCTCTAACTTTGGGAAATGGCTTTCAGACTTTGGGGAAAACACTTAAGACGGAAAAACAACTTAACTTACTATGTTGGAATGCCTAAACACAGTACTTCAAGTTATTGGGCACTTTGAACAACAAGATTTGCATAGTTTTAGGCAAAGGGCTAGATCGGAACTAGGCCTCCTTGGTTCAAAAAAATGAAAATCTAATCAGTCAAAGAGAAATTTCATGGATGGAACTATAGCTATCCATAGGTAAGTAGGGCGTACCGTAAGTCATACTTAGCATGTATAAAACCATGAATTAAACAAGCAACAATATCCTAAATTATTAAAGAGCAGTTAAGAATTCTTTAACGTTACTTAGGAAGAAGAAAACAAAGAAGCTATGAAGAAACAGGAAATTTGAGGTGCATCCATGGGCATGTCTCAAATTTTTTCTCTACTGATCTATAGCAAGCAAGAAACATGTATTCATGAATGGAAACTAGAAGACAAAACAGAGAAAGAGACACTATACCATTCTACCAAGTCATGGAATCCAACAACAATCCTTCTTCAATCATCCAAGAGCATCGAGGCAATCCAAAAGCATAACACAAGTATTTTCTTCCAAAGCTCATATGACCATATATTGCTTCTCTTCTCAAGTTCAACCTTCTTTTACAATAAAATCCTTTGGAATATAGAGGCTCAAGTGAGGAAAACCTCATGGTTCAACTTGCCATCCTATTGGCCTAATCAAAATATCTAATCTTGTCCTTGAGGCTTTGCAAATCCCAAGGCACAAAATATCTCATAAAATATCTAAAAAATGCTAAAAATGGGAAATATATTGACTTTACATCATTTTCCATGTGCAGAAATAGCTAAACGCACATTTGGAAAAAGCAGATTTTAGAGGTTCAAAAATTACAAAAATATCCAAAATTTACCTTAGCAAAAGGTTCCCTGACTTGCTGGCAACATTTGGCAGCCTTCCTGGTGTTGAAACGAGGCTCATGATAGCTCGTTGGAAAGCTCCGAGTGTCTACTTTCCGGCGCAACTAAAATTTCCCCAATCTGATGCCTAGAAGTTCTTTAAATCTGCACCTGTGTGTAAAAAGCTAGAAAATTACAGTCTGCTAATAGACCGGGCAGAGTGTGCGAAAAGCGAGCATTTTTCACCATTTCGGAAGAGAAAATGATCTCCAAATGTTCTGAAAATAGCTAAGGGTGTGTTCATAAAATTATGGCATCTAATGATACCATTCTCCTCCCTTGATGAATCCCCAAAATGAAATGGCGAATTTCATGAGTTTTGACCAAAAACTAAAAAATGCCAAAAAACCAAAGTATGTCAAAATTTGCCCAAAATCGGTGTCTATGACCCTCAAGGGTCCCTAGCAACATGTTCTGAAGAAGAAGCCAAAATATGAAGTCCTAATGTGTCTTTTCTCACTTTCCGTGTCGGGCGCTTCCTTTTGGCCTCCTTTAGCTTTTCTTGTTTGTTGTGTGGCATTCTAGCTTTGGTGAAGAAATCATGGCCCCTTGCCTAGGAGAGGAAGCTAGGACATGCTTTGGAGAATGCCCTGCATGATCCATGTCATGTATTTGCTTGCCCTTATTAGTGATTGCATTGAGGGTCACCTTGTCTGTCTCTGTTACTGCTCTCTTCATGACTGTCATGCTCTTCCCCTGTATTGGTTGCCATAATGTTCCTTTTCATCATTGCCTCACTACCCATCACTTTGCCCTTCATTGGAGGAATTGTGTTTCTGATACTCTTTACTTTCTTACCAAGGCAAACTGATTTCCAAATGTTACTGGAAATAATCCCCCAACACCAATTTTGTGTTCTTTCTAAATCATTTTTTTGTCTTCTTTTTTTCTAGACAACAAGCACTTGTCAAAAAGAAACAAACTCGATATTATCACTGTGTTTGGGGCCAAGTATTTTGAAAAGAGATGTTTGTGGTTTGTTATGTGAATAATTATCCTTTGTGCTTTGACAGAAACAAAACAACCTTGTATTTAGATAAAAACAAAACAACACCCTTCCTCAAACAGTTTCTTCTTTTGCTGCTCACTGGTTTCTATACAAAGATAAACCAACCACTTTCCACTAATTTGAAAACCTTCATAGCATATCCTGCTTTATGCAGAAATGGAAGCCATGCATCATGTTTACCTTTTATCATACAGAGAGGTCATTTTTTGGAGTGGAAAAGCTTTCACATATGATCACTGTTTAGGAGTGTGACAGTCATAACAACAAAAAGAAACTTTGAGTTTATCCAACAACACTATCCTCTAACCACTGTCATCCCTCTTGTGCTTTTATAAGACAAAATGGTTTTAAAGGTATTATCTCTTTCTCATGGAAAACATAGCAAACCACCCTTTGAAATTTTTGAATTTGGCCAAGAGGGACTAGAGAATACTTTGAAGATTGTTCACGAGCCTTTTCTGATCATTAAATAGCAGCTAAGATGTTTGTTTGAGGACCTTTGAGTGTGCGACACGTTCATAGGAGAGGGCGCCGCGCAGTGAAAATGGTGTCGAGTCAGCCTTCGGGCCATGGTTGACCGCACGCATAGGCGCGTCACACGCCACTACGGGCACGCCGCGCCACGGTGTTTGTAAGCCGGCTGAGATGCGCCCTTGTGGCTGCGAGGCGCGGTATGCGGCCTAAGCTCAAAAATTCTGTGTTTTTGCTCAAAACTTCTTCCTCCAGTTTTGTGGATGACAAAGGAGTGTCTTGCTCGTTCTTAGAGGTTTGAAAAATGAATTTTCCACGGTCCTTTGCCTTTTAAATGCAAACAAAACAAAACCCTTTGGCTTATACTTGTAAGGGTTTTTTGAACTTTTTGCTCTTTGAAACAGCACCTTGTTTGCTTTTGACAACCCAACTGTTTTTAACTTTGGCAAAGAATGAGCATGTATTTAAAAGAGCTTAAATAGGTATTAACCTTTTCCCTTCATAAAAACATTCAAAAGGTCAAACTTAGTTCATTGTGCCTATACGTTTGAAAAGTGATTTCTTCTGCTTGCTTGGAAGGAGAATGACTCAAAGTCACCTTGTGCAGGTAGCCGCATGTTTCCAACTGATGCTCCCTTCTGACTGTGGATAAACTTCGTTGGGAATTTTAAGTGCAAACCCTTTAGTTTCTTCAGCACAAAACCTGAACTCTTATTTATCTCACCTCTTTTTGAAAAGCAGCTTATTTAGAGCCTTTGCCATATACCCTGATCTCCTTTTACTCTTTGACTATCTGCTTTCAGTATTTTCCTCCAATGATGATGAACTTGTCAGTTTATAGGTTTTGCCTTGTGCTTCAGAGGTAATGAAACTCCTGCAAACTATTTTTGGAGTCTGCTACTTTGCCCTTATTCAAAATGTACAGCAGAGTGCCTTGACTTATTTTCATAGGGAAATTTCCTTCCTTTGTGACAATGGCATGCGAACTTTGCTTTTAATAAGTTCCAGAACCCGAAAACTATTGCCAAGGTCTTTCTTGTACCATATGAACTACTGTGTCTAGTTGCAATACCTTTCTTGGGAAGAGCTAAACTCAAATTTTCCTTTGTAAACTATGATAAGCATGTTTGAAAGACACCCTTTTATGAGTTGAGAGATCAGTACCTTTTAAAACATAATCATCATTAGTTCTTTCGCCTGTGCAATGACTTACCTCATCATCCACTCTTCAAATTTTGTTTTGTTGGAGCTGCAGACTGTCTTTTGACAGAAACCTTGTTGAGAGATAAGCTTGACCTCCTTGGATTGTAGTGGTACCCCTGCTTTCCTTTTTGGTCTTTTCCATTGTAATACATTTCCTTTATCTCTTACTTTCCCTATTACTCATCTTTGATCGACCAAACTGGCTTGATGCAATGGTGGGCCCTCTGCCTTGAATGAAGGAGGCCTTTTAGTCTTCAAACCCTCTGCTTATGGATGAAGGAGGTTCTTTGTCATGTCATATCACCTGCCTCTTGACAGTGTTGCTTTTTCTTTTGCTGTCCTTTCAGGTTGTGAATGAGGTCACAAGAGTTTGATGAATAACTCTTGGCACTGCAGAAAACATCTCAGGCTCAGGATCACATTGAGAAGCAGCTGTCTTCTCATGTGGCGCTTGAAATTGTCTTCTGAGATGCGGGAATTTTTCCTATCCTTGAAAGATCCATCAAACACTGTAAAACACCTAAAATCAGCTTGATATTATGGTCTATGTATTGCTGAGACTTAAGGGTGTATTAGTGGCGCGACTTAGGGCTGTGACCAACTTCATTAGTAGAGTAGGAAGGTCTTTTGTGACTGGTATATAGCAGATGGAGGTTTTTGGCTCCTGGATAGTTTGCCAAGGGAGAAATGCCTTAAAGTCCCACTTCCTAACTTAGGGGAGACTGTTTGGATAGATTTGGATTGTCTCTTTAGAGCTGATGGGCAGACTAGTATAGCTGAAGCTGGATAGGGTTTGATAATGGGGTTTCATCTCGTCATGGGAGAACTGAAAGGTAGGAAGGCAAAAAAGTTTATGGGTGTTTTCCCAGCTGGCAAATATGACAAATTTTGGATCAACTGCTAGAAAACTTGGCTATTAGAACTAGTCATCACCAACAAGTGAAAAATACTGATGACTAACATTCTCATAAACACTTTTTCTTTTTACACAGATGCCTTCTTCATCCTTATCATACATTAGATAAGTGGATGGTGCCAGTCGTCATACTCGGTACGTTGCGTCGGCTGTTTGGATCCTCTACACACCTGAGTCGGAGCTCCTTGGTTCTGGGCCAATATTCCTAGGCAATTCCACCAACAATATTGTTGAATACATGTCGGTGATACAACTCCTTACAGAAGCTCCATCTCGTGACATCTCCAATCTGGTGGTTAGGTTAGATTCCCAACTCATTCTTATCTAGTTAAACAATTGTTATCACGTTCGTCATCCAGTCTTATTACGTTATTACCTAAGGGTACGACTTCTAGAACGTCAATTTCAAACCATCGCATTTGAGCACATTCCTAGAGAATTTAATACATTAGCTGATTTGTTGGAAAATTATGTGTTAGAATGGAATTTGTCGCATTTATTATAGAAAGATTCATACATGAGTGTATATTTTTAACCATAAAAATACAGAAAAATTAAAAGCACAAGAATCAAAATCACCAAAATATGTATATGTATATATATATATATATGTTCATGCTAGTCGAGTTACATAAAAAAACTTCTCAAAACTTGGGTGTTTCTGAAACAAAATTTGTTTCTGTAGCCTCGCTCGTAGTTGCACATCCTATCATATTCCTCGAGCACTGCTTCTCAAAATAGCCCGGTCTTCTCTGGTGACGTCTAGAAGGCACAGAGACCTCTCCAATACACCCAATATGTGCTATTGTAGGTGAACCGGGATCTCCCTCATGGGAAGAGGCGGCATGCCCATGCTTAGACCCTCAAGGTTCCTAGCAAGCTTGTGCAAACTACGTGAATCATCACCATCTTCACCGACTGATGTGGCCTCTGCTACTATGCCAACACCAGGTAGCTACATTCCTCACCTTGCATAGCGAGGGGCTCCAGTTGGACGGACAGGTGCCACATTTGTGTCAAGCAACAAGCTTCATGTCAAAAAAAATTTCACCCATTAAACAAAAAAGTTGCATAAACATTCAAAAGATAAAAAATACTTCAAATCACTAATAAATTTCTTTCTTACCATCTGGACCCCACTAAGTGCCCGATGGAAATATCAACTCCAGATCTCTTATGTAGTTCATCCCTACATAGGGATAATCTTCAATCATTATGATCTATTCATCTAACCACTCAAAGAACGCGTCATCAAAATAGTGATGGATTGGACCCTCTCTAGTTCGTGGTATCAAAGCTAACCAATGAGCCTATCTTGGCTCCCGAGGTCCCAACGCATCCGTGATCATTCTTGGCCTCATTGCGGGCACCCACTCTGGTATAAAAGACATGATCAGTATGCCATACCCAAACTCCCTTTGGTTCCAGGTCTTACATGTTGTTAGTTCTTCTCGAACCCGACGGACAACACCTTCACACCAATCGAAAATGTGAGGCTACATGAAATCCAGTGCAAATAATACCCAGGCCTTGGTGGCCATGTGCTAACTCTTGGCTCCTGCCAAGTGAACTATCATCCACAAGAGAGACCTCAACAGTCTCGCTACCACTAGTGCAATATGCACCCGGTTACTTACTGCCACAGTATTTTTTATACAGTGAGTTCAGATCAGATCCATAGTAGTGCAGGGATCAGTCCTGGAACCTGTTAGATTGGGCCTGAGCCTCTGCATGACAGGCCAGTCAAGTAGTAGATTTCACCTTTCTCAATCGAGAGTTCATTACCCCTGATGTGAAAGACATGCTTCTAGTCATCCCACTACTAGATGATCCATCGCAGAAGGTCTTCCTACCCTCTCATTAGCTCTAAATCAGCATACTCCAGTAATAGGCATCTGCAGAGAACCAGCAAAGTAGCAGCATCAGTAACCATTTCGCATTCTTCCTGCTGATGCTTTCTTTCGCACCAAATGCTCATGGTAAACTGCTTCACACCTACACAAGCAACATTTCCAATGGATTAGTTTTTGGCTGGAACACCCTAGGATTAAGAAAATCAACTTAAAAAAATGTTTCTGCTGGCTAACGCGGGCCCTAGTGAAAATCAGTGCATGCTAATGCATTGTCCCTTAACAGGCAATGCGTTTAACGTGGCCCAGACACTAGGCACCCGCGTTAGCCGCTAAAAATATTTAGGGCTTGCTAAAAATCACATTTTTTAACCAGCAAAAAGAACTAAAATGACAATGGAAAGCTAGAGAAAGTTTCAAGCTCTTACCTGGATCTCGCAGAATCAAAAACGATTTCCCGGTTCGTCCATAATCAACAGTTGAAGTTTCACCACTTTTTTCACTCCAGAGCTCTATCACAACACTCAAAAAAGTGAAAATGAAGGTATGTTTCCTTCTTATAGCCATTATGGAGGTAAGACGCACTTAGTTATTGTGTTAAACTTGGTAAATTCCTGCTATATTTTGTCGCAACTATGGTTTTTAAATGTTACTAATGCTCTGATGAGTTGTTAGTGTTCATGTGTAGATTTGACCGTGTTCGACCTGATTATGAGCTTTCTTTTTAGGGACATTTTCTAGCTCGTAAAACTGAAAAAACCCCGAGTTGCCTTCGTCGGGCTCGTTAAACTAACAAGACGAAGAAATATGAGCCATTCTTTTCCATATTTTTCAAAGCTCATGAAACAGAAAAAATAACCGAGTTTTTCTCCGTGGGACTCGTTAAAAATTCACAGAGAGCATCGAGTTTTTCTTCGTTGGAATCGTTAAAATTTCATGAAGAACATTGAGTTTACTTCGTCTCCTCGTACTCATAACAAAATGAGGTAGATGTCCATTGAACATAGGTTTCTCACTTTTCTAGATTCAATGAACTAACTCACGGAAAATGAACTGTTTCAGGCTTACTATTCTCCCTTCATCATCCTCGGTTATCAAACATGACAAAGATACCCCCTGGAGTTGTCTTTTACGATGTTTTTCAGACTCTCTAAATATTAAAATATCACCGAGTTTACTTTTATGGACTCATTAAACTTAATCAGACAGGGAAAATTTTGGATAAAGTGGATACTTATTTTGTTAAGGTCGATTTGGCAGCACAAAATCTTGAACATGGCACTTCCTAGAAAAATCTCTCGCATTTAGCCGAACCCTACCTTCTATGAGTTTAGATTTCGTATGCCAATTTTCCTGCATTGGTGAATCCTGATACTCTTTGGTGTTCATCAAGCCTAAGCTGTCTGGTACCCTATTATAGTGCCTTCTATTGTTCAAGAGGATCCTTCTATCTACTGCTCCTTGTATCAACCAAGCCATCATATACCAAAACTTATTTGTCGTTAGTTATTCCCATTTTCTCTTGATTATTTCCATAAACAAAATCATCTTTTCCCATTTCATGTTCATTGATGTAGGATGCCTCAGTGCTTACCTTTTGACAGATCTCTTCCTATCGACTTCAACATCTTATCTAGGAAGTTCATCCAGAAACACATCAGTACCCGGGTACTTGTAGACATCAATGGCAGGTCACCTGGTGTTTGGTTGGGGGTTCTCATTATTGGATCCCGATCGAATGATTCTACGAGTGTTCAAAATAAACTCCTTTTATTCACGCTCGCTATATTGTACTGTGCATCTTGGGGACCATCATCATTATCAATGGCCGCCCTCGCGTCTGTTAACAGTTTTCGTTATTTACTAGTAATCAGACAATTTCCCGCATGTTCAACTACAACTAATTTATTCACATGTGCGTAAATATGTAGTTTAGTGAGGTGGCAACCAAGACCTTGGGTTGAAGCTTACACCATTACAGTTGTGTTTCCTCTCCCAAGTTGCGATATTGTTTTTGGAGATAGATTAGTAGTTTGATCCTGTTATGACAGACGCTTCCATGTTATTCTTATTGGTGGACACACGGTTCATATCTCTACTCTAGAGAAATAATTTTGATTAGCTATTGAGCATGGGAATTCCTGACTCAGGACAGGTACTATATTTTCTGACATATGTTGTTGTTTTAGGTTTTCTTCAGTATATTATCATTGGATTGAACATTAAGTGAGTTATCAATCGAGGTAACCTCAAACCAAACTTTAGACTTGGAATCTAGCCCTACCAAATCAGAGAGGGATCTCTTGATAAAATCACAGCCAAGAGGGCTAGATGAAAAATATTTTAGGTCAGTTAAGGAGTATAGGGGGTTTTGATTTTGATTTTTAGGGTTGGGCTCACTGAACAGGGATTAGGTCAAGGGGAAAAGATCAGGGCCAAGGGGATGAAATTGAAGTCTATTTGATGGGGCAAGGTAGGTAAAAGATTTAACATTCAAAGAAGATTAAATGAGATTAAAATATTGATGAGGAGCTAGGGGAAGCATCTAGAATGTATTTTCCCTAAACTGAGGAAAATGAACACATTATACTAAATTTCCCAAAACAGAGCATAAATAAATATGGATTTTGTCTTTCAAAATTGAAATCAAGTATATTATAGATATGAAATGGTTTATGAATTAACAATACATTCTAACAAATCAATAACAGAGAGGAAACTATGTGTATAACTCATACCATAGGGATCCCAAGAAAATAGCTGCAATTTTACATTAATGTCCAAGCCAAAATGATACTTGGTCAATACAATTTCTTAAACTGATGCCAACAATTACAAAGAATGAAAAAATACAAATTATAGATTCAAAACTACTTCCTCTAATCCTCAGAGTTCAAATCCATGAGATGAGGGAGTTGTTACATCAAAAGCTGAACTGAAAGCTAGAGTCTAGGATGAGGAAAGTGACTCATTCCTATCTTTAAGAATAGATACATTTGACTTCAAACTAATGATTTACCTAATGTATCTACCTTAGGTAAAAGTAAAATAAGAAAGTTACATTGGTAAATTTCTCATTTACCCAAGCAAAAATTAAAGCAGAGGTGAAACTTCACAATTTACTAAAATTGGTGAAACTGTAAATTCCCTGGTAAACGCGCAGCGCCATGACAGAAAATTTGACTTGTTGTTTAAGCCACTTTGGAGGCCTTACCCTTGTCCAAATCAGCTCCATGATAGCTCATTGGAAAGGTCTCTGAGTCTAGTTTCTAGATATGTTTCACTTTCTAAAATGATGTTCATTTTCCCTGTCAAAAACTTGTTCTCCCAAGACTCATAAGCGTGCAGCGCCAAGGCCAAAAATAGGGCAGAAACATGATTTTTTGGTGGTTTTTTGCCTCTTTGAGGGACCAGTTCTCCTCCAAATCTTCTCAAAATTTCTGAGGTTGATGTATTCATCATTAAGAACATGAAAATGTTGACCATTTTCCATTTAGATTTCCCAAAAAAGAGCACAGTGCCAGTGGCATTGCGGGTTTAGCCAATTTTCTGCATGCTAAACTACAATAAATCAAAATTTGCGCAAGGTGTGCCAAAATTAGAATTTGTTTGCTGATTAAGCGTTGGAGGCCTAGAGGGAAACCTCAACAAGAATGTTAACCTTCTCCTTCTCCTTTGACTCAGTCAAAGCTCGAATCTTTGCATGGGCACGTTTGAGCTTGGCCCTTGTAATCCTGTTTCTCATGGCATAGTGCTTCGCCATCTTCCTCTTAATATCATTGTATTTCTTTGCCTTATCTAATAGACCCTCCATATGTAAATTGGCTCTCTCAAGCTAAGACTCTCTATCTTTACTAATCTTAATGGAAAACATCTCACTTGGAGTTAGCTGCTCTACCAATTCAGCCTCTTTCTGCCTTTCCCGAGCTAAAGCCTTCTTTAGCCCAATTTTCTTCGGTCTCTGTCTTGAAAGCTGATCTTCCTCATCATCACTATCATCACATCTGCCCAAGGTTTCCCTCAGCAGGGCCTTGGCCTTTCCTGCCTCTCTCTGAGCTCTAATTGTCTTGAATTCACTGATGGTTTTCTTAGTCTTCAGCTACTGATTCTCTGGCTCAAGAAAGTCAATCACGTACATTTCACTATCAAGATTAGATTGAAGCTCACTAATCTTGGCCTCCTTGCCTCTGATCAATGCATTGGTGATTCTAACCTCATCCTGAGTTTCATAACTGAAACTTCTGCTCAGTTTCATTTTTGTCCTCCTGCTCAACAATGATAGGCTATGTAGCCTTTTCCTTACCATTGTCTACTTGTTTTGCTGATGAAGAAAGCATGGCCCATTTCACACCATGTGAAGCAAACACATGCATATAGCCTCTCTGATGTTTCAAGGAAAATGGCTCAATATCAGTCATTTTGGTGTAAGATGCCTCAATGTCCCTTTCACTGCTTGATGCTTTGGTATCATGATGTGATGGTGAAGGGTTATAGAAAGGTGATTAGGTAAGATCAACATGAGGTGAATGGTTCTGAGTGGGTGGTGATGTACGAGTAGCGGGATGTGATGGAGAAGGGGATACAGGAGGTTGAGATGATGAAGGAATATCCTGCTCATGATGGCTAGGTGGGTAGTGAAAACCTCATTTGCAATGAATGCATCCCATGAAATGTTTTTTTGCTGAAGCTGATGCATGACCACCATCTTGATGAGTGAATGATGAAATAAACTCTGCATTTTCTCGTTGTAATCCCTCTTTTGCACAATGTAAGCCATCTTGTCTGCTGCAGAGAAGATAGTAAGGTAAATGTAGCATTCTAACTCTAGTGAAATGCATGAGGAGACGGATATGGTATGAGTAGGGTCGAGAAAACCTCCCCTCACAAGTGAAGTATTTCATGATTATTTTCATCATGGGAACAGATCGATCAAGGAGATGAGAGAAATGGAAAATTGAATTCTTGTGATCCTTGTACCTAGGTTTGAGGTACGGTTCATAATAGCTCATATCCAAGTTTTCTTGTTTAAGCCACCTCTCTCCCACACTAGGGATCCCTGTAGAAGTTGCAATGACATTGGTGGGCATGTCAAAGGTGATCCCAACAAGAGTGACCTATTTGTCATGTAAATTGGTGATGAAAAATCTTGTTAACTCTGGGTGATTTTGGACTTGCTTCACTCTCTCATAGAACTCAAAGCAGCCAACATGCTTAAAACAAGACACAGTGAGAGGAGAAGACATAAGTTATCTTGTGTTTATGGGTTCAAACCTATTAGTTTTTCCTCCTTTGTGATCATTTCTTCTTGGCATTTGTTCCTCACCAACACCACTATCCTCTTCTTCAGACATTTTTAAATTCTGTTTTGTGAAAACGTAGGGTACAAGTGAAATGAGATGAGGGGAAGGGGATGAGATGGATAGCTTGAAAGGTTAAGGGAATGAGTGAATGGGAAAACTAAATCAATGAAAACCATAAATCAATGAAATTACCCTGTCTATGATTGATATTTTGTTTAGGAGGATGAAACAAGTGTGTAAACAGTGATCACAAAATAAAATTAGGGTTTCATTTAGGGCTCCACTTGAATTCATTAAAGAGTGACCAAATAACTTAGAAACAAGTGTTATGACATGTAATTACTTCTTAGAAGTGCTTGGAGGACTTTTGGAGAAATTTAGAAGTGTTTTGAACTTGTTTGGATTGCTAGAACACTCAACAATCTTCCCTGTCTAGGCGTGCAACGCCACTGTGTGAGAGTGCAACGCTTGTCCAAATGCACAGCACTAGTTTCTGAGTGCACAACGTCTTCACAAAAAACATAGTGATCTTATGGAAAGGGTGTAGTGCCAAGGTACAGGCGCGCAACGCCGGTCTTTTGAATGCGCAGCGCTAAGAAACTTAACATAATTTCGCTCAAAAACTCACAAAATTTTCTTTGCTGAATGCTTATTACAATTTTAAAGGTAAAAATGACTCTTTTGAAATGTTTGATGGGATTTATAGGCATGTGGATTTAATTTAACTTGAAAAATCCACTTTATAATGTTTGAATTCCTTTTCTTTTAATCACTGATACTCTTTGACACTTTTTGCATTGTAGGTTGCTGAAGTCATGGAGTTGGCTTCTCTTTTGTTCACTGAGGCTTGACATAATGGCTTTTCCAACTTTGGGATTTAATTATTACATATAGTAGCATAAAATTACATTTGAAAAAATAAAATAAATTACATAAGTGACTTTTTATCAAAATGACATTTTGATAAAAAGTCTTGAAACGAAAATACAACCTTTGAAATATAATGAAACCATCATGAATATAATATTCAATCCCTCTCATATATATGGTTACCTCATTGGAATGAAAGAGTGACCTTGATAAATGCCAAACCCTAATGACCTAATGAGACTGCTTTTTTGACTTGAATTTGAATGAGATTTTGACTTAAAATATTTTCAAGTAAATCAGAGCATTTTCATAGGTTTTCTTATGCTCAAAGGGACCTGGGAATGAGTTAGCAATATGAATCTTGGAGGGAGAAAAATTTTATTTAACAATGACAACCACCAGCGGAGAAAATTTATGTCATGAACTAATAGAATGATAAAAAAATTATTCAGTATGGGACACCTAATATGCACATGCAAATATGTTTTGATCCTTGGTGGAAGTATGAAAATACTAACACTAACAGGTAGGATGTCTGGGGTGGGTATATATTGGTTATGAATTTCATGGGGGCTTATGCGTGAAGGGTGTGATACTCAGACCAAGGGTGACCAAGGACTGCTTCCATGGGAGAATAAAATGTGTGGATGAATGGGGGTCATAGTGCACCATTTGCGGTCTTTGTACACTTACCAAAAGAATGAAAATAATAGGTTTTGGTTTGTACAAAACACATAGACGGGTGCCCCAAAACATGATAGTGTTCTCTCGATGATGATGTGAGGAAGGTGTTTTGCTGAGGGTGGGGGCCCCTTTGGTTGGTCTCACGTGTAGGGTTGATGAAGCAGATGGAAAATGTTGGAGATGGGCTATGCTGATGGGGTTATGGTAGGCCAAATGTGAGGCATGATAGTGTGATTTCGATCTGCTTGAAAAACCTGGTAGTTCGGGAAAGGGGTTTTATTTTGACATGGTAAAACTTGAATTGATGCATGGTGGGTGAAATGGGCATGAGGTGCTTCCCGGACTAAAGTGGTGTGGCCATGGTGTTATGAATTTTGTGATATATGGTCTACTTTAGGTGACGGGCGCCATGAAGGGGAGGCTCTACTGACCAACGAGGATGTTTATCATGTGCAAGGTGGGGTGATGATAAACATGGTCAGGTGCTTGGAACCTGTTGGCACTGGAATCAACACTTGGACTGCAGCAAGCGCCTGACCAGAAACATCTTAAGCTCTAAGGAAATTTTAATGTTTTTTTTTTATGGTATGAAATATGATTCACTGAAAAGAGATTTCAGTCAAATCCATAGTTCTACTAAAGAGGGTATTGTAACTTGATGTGGTAGAGAGGTGAAATTTTGTAGTCTATGAGGAGAGGAAATTGTAAGATGAGAGGAGAATCATGAGGTCTGTAAAACAGAAATCTACTGCATCTAGTAAAAATCCACAAAAGTAGTAGTTTGACAATATTTCATTGAGAGAAAGCTATTTCTAGTCTGACAATATTCTCCTTGAAATATCACGAAGAATAACTATCATGAGTGATGCTCTTCCCTTGTTATAACATAGATTTTATCAGGAATGATCACTGTGTGAGACTAACAAAAACTGATAAAACACATAACATGCTTAAGAGACTAATAAAAACAAATAATAGTATGATGATTTTCAAACTGGAACTGGAAGAAAGGAGATATGGAAACACATGTAAAGTAGACAATACACACAGCAAATTGGTAATAAGTCCTCAACAGTATCATTCCATTTCATTCACAGAAAATATTACAGTTCATATAAGTCAAAATTCGATAACCACCAACCAACCCTGACTTCATATCAGTTTGGCATATATATACAAAATATGATACTGTCATCTACAGAAAAAGGTAAAGTTGTTTCAAAAGTCATTACAACCTCGTGCAAGAGATGAGTCTTATCTAAAACTTTAATATGGAGTGCTATGACATAATGAAAATAACAACATTAAGGGTAACAATTTGAATTGGTTTGTATGATGTGGAATTTTTATGGGAAGACTCCTTTTCCGTTCTGGTGCAACCAACTCCATAAAAAGTGCAAAAAAACAGTGAAAATGGTGCATGATTATTCCTTGAATGCTGCCTGGTGTCTGGTAAAAACGTGATGGTATTGAGAGTAGTGGTAGAAAAATATTTGAGAGAAAATTTACCACTGTGTTGCTGTTCCTTTCTCTTTTTTGGTTGAAAACCTTTTCTAATGGCAGAAAAATCGAAACTTTTGGATAGAGTTACGGAGTTTCATTTTATGAGAAATTACAAAGAAAATCATTAAAACAGGTTTAATTGATAGATGAGACATGGAGCTAAATAAATGATAAGCGAGGGGGGGGGGGGGGGGTGGTGACATGGCGAAGAAGTGGGACTGAGCAGAGATCGTGCATCAGAAGTTTTATTGTAATGGAAAGTTAAAGGTCGTAAATGTGCTAAGTAACAAAGTCACTGTTGGAGATGATGTGGCAGAGAAATGGGATCGGTTGCAGATCATGCATCAGAAGTTTTATAAACATATGTATGCGTGGAATCAACAGTGACAATTTTATCAAAACTTTTAAAACAAAACCGTAATTGTGGTTCTTGGGCCCCACAACCAGTTGACCAATAGGAAGCAATCGCAAATCGGCTGCCCACAAGTTTAACTCTACACTGATAACGGCTAAACATTAAACTCTACGACTTGTGAAATCGCGCTGGTGCGCTACACTGACACATGACCTTCACCTCATCGCATTGCAAATCGGTTAACATACCACACGATTGCCTTAACAGTGAACTTTAAAAATTGTGATTTGCAAAGTCTCTCCATCTGTGCTTTAATCCAGATCGTTGATATATGCCTAGATCTGATGGTCTTCAATGATTTCCCCTTAGTCGCATTGCATCGCAAATCAATTAACATGCCATGCGATCATCTTAATGGTTAAACTTTAAAAACTGCGATTTGCGAAGTTGCTCCATTTGTGCTTTAATCTGAGCTGTCGTTTTCTTCCCTTTTGGAATTGTGATTGGATCATGGCCATCCCTTCATTTTGCATGCAGTTATTCTCCGTTGCTTCATTACTTAGTCTATTTCCTGGACATATTCCTTTAAATATTGTCTGCTTCTCTTCTTCAGATCTCCCACTCTATTGTTTAAACTATTTTTTTCCGGCTGCGCTTTGATTTTAAATAATTCTAGTTGCCACGAAGCCTTAATTCACCTGATTCGAAAAATAATTACGTGTTTTCCCATAGCCTCTTTTCTGCGATAATCAAAATCTCAGTGAAATAGCTACGCTTTCCACTGTGTGGAATATATGACTTCCATTTCTGAGAAATAGCTACCCTTTACTATATTACTATTTTGACAATGAATTTGAAACAAAGGTAGCTATTATTCTAGACCAGATGATTGTAATTTTATTACCCAAACATCGACTAACCTTCAACACTAACATAAGTCAAAATAGAGATTTAAACTTAGTTTAGGACTCTAAGACACTATGAAACCTATTCACTTAAAAATACCTTGATGTTGGGACTCTTTTTAACTTTTATTGGAAATGACTCAAACTTTGGACATGGACTAAGACACAATAAAAATTTGAGAACAGTGACACAATGGTGATTACACCATTAACATTTTCAGTGCTAACAGTGGCTCCTATTGGGGATGAAGTCCTCCCTGAGAGGTTTCAAGGACTATAGACTCAGTGCCTCAAAAACTCTTGAAAATCAGAAGACTTCTTGAAAATAAAGACTAGGACTAACCATTGACTAATTGTACTCAAGACTGGTCATATATACAAACATAAGTTCCATTGGGCATGGAGTTTATTGACACATCAAATCGGATATTTAAAATGGAGTGGCTCAACTGACTTACTAAATAAAGAACTTTTTAAGAAAATGACCATTGACTAAGTCAACGGTGCGGCCTGGTAAAAGAACGCGGGGTTGACTATGTAATGAAGTTGGGAGGTCAATGCGCTGACCCAACTATGCATGTTGGGGCATAGATTTTAGTCAATGCACCGCACTCTTGACACTGTACATAGTCAACGGTGCTCTGAAAATTTTCAGGTGCACCACCTACGGTGCGTTGAATATCATCTGGGGCACCACCACCGATGCGCGACAAACAAAAGACGCACCGGAATTGGTGCATGACTGTTTTTTGTGGTGCACCGACTGTTTTGTTTTTTTTTTCCAAATATATATATATATATATATATATATGTATGTATGTATGTATGTATGTATATTCCTAAATACATGTCTCATTTAATAAAAAAAATTATTTAATATGTCAATCATTCAGAGAGAAGAGGGGGAACAATAGAAACAACAGGTAGAGCAGTATGACATGGCTCGCCTATGGGAGGCACGAGAGAGGGAGAGAGATGCATACCCTCACCCTATTAGAA
The DNA here is from genome assembly GCA_034641835.2 of Pinus albicaulis. Classification (NCBI taxonomy): domain Eukaryota; kingdom Viridiplantae; phylum Streptophyta; class Pinopsida; order Pinales; family Pinaceae; genus Pinus; species Pinus albicaulis. The sequence goes on from CM076573.1 coordinate 334,396,325, forward strand.
CAGCTACCCAGGGGCTCCTAAGGCAGGTAGGCCTCCTCAATTTCTATGAGGAGGCTACTTCCCTAAATGGCCAAGGTGTGTTTTTGAGACATCTTATCCGCAGGTGGAACGCCCACATCCGATAGGCTTTCTGGGTTGGTCCTAACCAGTGGTACACGCCCACTAAGGAGGACATATATTTAATAACAGGGCTATCAAGGAGAGGGGTGGATTTTCCCTCATTCCTAGAGGTTCCAGCTGGCTATGTAGTAGGGAGTCAGTTAGTGTACTCCTAAAGATACATTGGAGCAGATGTACTATCTCCTTCAGATTTTTAGGTCTTCGGAGGTTAATTACGTATTGGTGCATTTGGTAGTGAGGAGGTGAGGTGCCTCTCACTTATGATTTCGACCATTTCACATAACACCAGTGACGGAAAACGCATTAGTTGCTCACTTCTATATTATGTTCATTCCTTAGAACAAAAGCCACGATTTTTCAGGCGGTTTGCCATTTTTTTGCAGCAATTCTATATAGCCTTAGATAGATGTTGTGATCATGCACAAGGGAGGGTCAACTTCCCTTTTTCTTCAAAGATTTTTTGTTTATTTTTTGAGAGGTTTCCAGAGACGAGGCCTAATTTAGTTCGGCAGCCTCGTAGGTCGATGTTCGAGGTATGGATGCACATGTGGGGGTAGATGATGCCCAAGAGGGGTGAGACTGTGTTTCCAATGAGGATATCACATGATGCACTGGAGTTGCTAGCCAGTGTTGATGAGTTGCATCCCTTCATTATGGTCCCTTGTCTTTATGTTGGATTGGATTGGCGAGGGTGTGCTAACATTCTCTTCACAGATGATGAGCTGCCAGATGATAGAGGTAATATTACTGTTTTATTTAGATTTATTCTAACATGTTCTTTAACTTGTTTTTATTAAATTTTGTAATGGAATTGTCTAATTATTGTTGTGTACTTGTATATATTTTGCAGACATTGGGTCTTTTGATGGCAAGGACATGCCGACACCACCACATGATCCAAGTGTGGATCCTGATAACAATCAGGGATGTTGAGGATAATCAGGAGGCCGGTGCAGAGAGACTGACTCCTGCTGGTGCACCGGTACCACCTTTTGCTAGGTGCGGTCGGCTTGATAGCAGATACAGGATGGAGTTGGGTGACCAACTCACTACATTGATTGTTGAGTTAGGCATCATGCCCACTAATATGAGAGACATACAGGCCGATGGTAGGCTGTTACATATGTGGAGAGACATGTCGCATGACATGTACAACCTGATGTGGCATGTCGTAGGAGCTACGACCTTAGTTACGCGGCTGAGGAGGACCATTGCACATTATAGGCATGGTCGAGACGTAGCACATGATCGATAGTCCGCGAGTAGTGACTCATCATCTCATGATCATTCACCTCGCGTCGTGCCAGATGAGAAGCCTCCACTAGCATCAAGCAATAGTCATCATGGAGATCAAGTTGGACCATCGGCCACATTCAGTCAACAACTTGCAACATCCAGCAGTACTGATGATCATGAGCAGGCTGGACCATCGACCGTCGAGGTTGCACCATTGACTGAACAGGCCTCGACTAATACTGCTATTGATGTTGTACCACCAGCTGATCCATGACATTTATATTTTTATATTACAGTTTTATATTTTTGACATTATTCAGTTATATATATATATATATATATATATATATATATATATATATATATATATAGATACATATATATATGGTCCATGTATTTTATGTTCATGTTGCACTTGTACTTAATTTACATGTTGGTGATCATCATGATGTGTATATTGTCAGGTCACGTTAGATATGTTCATTTAATGTGCAGCTTGCAGATAGATGTGTATGTGATAACAGTTATTTGACATGAGATGTATATTTTATGTTTGTGTTGTGATAATGTTATACAATGCTAATTGTGTTTTGTTAGATGATCATGATCAATGGCGATGTTTGATCATGGCGATGTTAGCGAATTTGAATGTGTCTTTTATATTTCCATTATGATGTTTGTACGATGGTTATCATGATTGTGATGTTTATTAATTAATTTAATTTAAATGACCATGATATTTATTAAATATTATGTCAAAAGGATTGTAATTGAAATTTTAATTTTAATTGTATGTAAATTTGTAAATTAGTATTTGTATTTGTAATTGTAATTTTAATTGTAATTGTATGTAAAATATTTGTAAAATTTTAATTTTAATTGTAATATTTAATTTATTGTGAAAATGATTGTAATTGTAATTTGTATATATGACAAATTGTAAAATTGTAATTGAAATTTTAATATTAATTGTATGTAAATTTGTAAAATTGTATTTGTATTTGTAATTGTAATTGTATGTAAAATATTTGTAAAATTTTAATTGTATTAATGTGAAATGATTCTATTAAATTTTTTAAAATTGTAAATAATTGTAAAATAATAAATCTAGAATAATATGAATTTTTGTAACATAATAAAGTTTAGAAAATAATGCAAATAAATTCATGTACTTTAGAATTATTATTATTTTATTATTATCTTACATACAAAAAAAAAACTTTATAAATTACGCCATTTTTATTGACATCAACATAATTGCAAATTATCAAGTGAAATATTGATTTTAACATTAATTCAAAATACGTATTATAATGTTTAAAAAAAAAGAGTCTTATAAGGTATAAGGTAATTAAGTCCATTTCTTTATAAAAACACAGTTTAAAAAGTATAAATATTGATGAATTAATAACACATGTACCATTTCACATGTACTAATTCCATTGAACAGATTTTAGAAGAATTCGAGTGTCAATAATGCAATAGAAAAAAAAAAAAAAAAAAAACATTTTTGGACTATTTTGCATTTTTTTTAAAAGGTTTTTGAGATTTTTTGTGTGGTTTATGGGTTCGAGGGATAGTAGATAGTACCGACCCTGCCATATTGGTATTTCAGTTGAATTTTTCCTAGCAGCGATATGACTGAATCTTGTATCTATGAATTTAACAAAGAACCCACATATTTTGAGAATATGATTGAAGATTGTTGTCATATACTTGAGCACTATTCCATATTATGCAATTTAATGAGGGTTGGAGGGAGCTTACAATCCTGTATCTGTTAGTAACTGCACCCTTCAGTAGAACCAAAGAAAATTCAGGCAGATTCCTCAACGAAGTAGACTGGCCATATTCAATTCCTTCGAGACCTCAACAGAAGAAATGTATATGCATGTCATAGGCTCATGTTGGCACCTTTTCTTGTTGCAGGTTGTGGAAAGGTTCAAGTTTCTTTCTCTGAAAGAAGAAGAGGTGTAGTTTTGAAAAGAAATGGCCCAAATATTTTCACAGCAAAATGTACATTTCCAACATGTCTAAAAACTAAAATATCTCCAACTTCAATAAACTTCTCAGAAATAAAAATTTCCCAACCATTTATGAAAACTGCCCACATCTTAGCATAGCACAGGTTCACATGTCACAATTTCCCACTTGGGCACTGTAGTATTACATCTTCACACGCCCCAGATTGCATTCTCTCCACTTAATCAGTGGGAACCTCCTATAATAAACAAAATACATTGGAAGAAGAGTTATTTCCATCAAGAAGTTATCCAATTCTAATTCTCAATTCTAATTATAATTCTAACTCTCAAGAATAAAAAAAATTCTAATTCTAATTGCATTTTTCCATCAAGAATAAACAAAATTCTAATTCTCGATTTCTATGGTTGGAGTTCACTAAATTTTGGTGTACACACCTAAAAGTAATTTCGGAGCCTTAACCGCAAATTGATGCTAATGTACAGATAACCGCACTGGTGCATTTTAGTTATTGCACACCGGTGCCATGTTATGAATGGACGCATCGGCATGGTTCAATTAAGTGATGCACTGGAGACGAATAACCGCAAATATAAAAAGCGAAACTCTATTTTATTTAAGTGAAAAAAAAGCGGTACATTGAAAAATGGGCAACAAAATATTTTTGAAAATCTAATTTCATAAAACAATTCTTTAAATACTAAACTCTTTTCATTATTTCACTATTTTTGCAAAAAATTTCCACCAATGATTTGCAGGAGACATACCTGGAGCAAGAGAGTATGAGAGCACTGTGGAGTAGTGAAATACATTCGAACAAAAGTATTCAGACAATCAGAATTTCAAACCTCTGGTGATTCAAACCCTATAGCATAGAATTTCAAATGATCTTGTGATTAAATTTGATTATTTTTTTTACCTTTTCTGTAGTTTTGTTTTTCATTTTCAGAAACAAAAAGAAAAATCCATTTTTACCCTAAACCCTTCATTTTTTTTTCCTGCCCTTTCTTCTCCCTATTTCTGTGATTTTAGAATTAGGGATTTTCATTTTAGATTGACATCCAACCCACGAGATGACTTGCATAGTCGGATCCCAATCCATGTTGGCCCTTGCGTGAATTTTTGAAAAAGGGGTTGTTTTTTTTTTTTTATTAATCGATGTGCCCCAAGTAACCTAGCACATCTGTGCTCTGTATTATCCTAGCACACCACGCAAGTACTGTCTAATAAAAAAATTTCAAACAATTTTTTTTAATCAGTGCGCCATATCTAAAATAGGGCACCGGTGCACTAGGTTACGAGGGGCACACCAATAACGATCTATTTCATTAAGGCACACAACGAACATTATGTTTCGAAAAAAAATGTGTTATTGTGTCAATGGGTGCACCATGTAACATATAACGCACCACACTGGGTCTCCTAGTTGACAGAGAGCACCACATTTATGCTACAAAAACTAACACTGGATGATTTTCATTATTTTCTCTGTGTTAATCAGTGCGGTGGTTAACATGTAATGCACCGATGCTCCTTGTTGACATAGAGCACCATACAGTCTATTGTACTGTTTCTGTGGTGTGTTTATAATACCTCCATGCACCGACGTCAGTGCATACATCATTAAAGGCGCACCGGTTTTTTAAGATTTATTTTTTAACTGAAAAATTGACAATTTATTTATAAATATATTAATGAATGATATGGTATAGGTTTCATATTGATAAGGAAATGACTGACAAGAGATCAAGTAACAAAAATACTAATAACACATCAAGAAAATAAAAAACAAAAATTTCTTTGTAAATTATTTACAAAAAATATTATTTTTGAACTATATGTAATTTTAACCAATATGTATTGTTTACTGTGTATCATGCAGAGCCGAAAAATGACGAAGCTTAATAAGATTATTTCTGATTTAGGACTAGAAGAGCATAAAAGCTTGATGGAAAAATTGCAAAAGGATGAATCAAGTGAATGAAAAAATACTATCAATCCAATATGAGTTTCTTTTTTTAATTTTCATTAATAATATAATTAAAATTATTAGATAACATGTGTCAAATAGTCTATTAATTCACATCTGTTTAACGTTCTACTCAGAAAAGGAATGTTGTTCTAAGAAAATAAAAAAAATAGAACATTCAAATGAAAATGAATTGCTCCTTAGCTCATCTGGAGTGGTGCTGGAGGTTAATGAAAGGGGGAAAAGATTTTAAAAAATTTTGAGGGATCTAGTGGAACGAATGTATAGACGTCATTTCCATTTACAATACAAAAATCAATCCAATGATTCCAAGAATCTAAACTACAGGAAGAGTTTCGAGAGAATTTTTCAATGAGACATGTTAGACTTTTAATAGCAAAAACGTACAACAATAAAAAAGAAGGAATTAATTGTGGAATTTGTAAGCATATATAGATCTTGTTTTACTTAGCCCCGTCTATAATTAATAGAACAAAAAAATCTTTTATATTAAATATATGATTTGTTATGGGGTATAAAACTTGTAGGAAACAAAGTATGGAACTGTGCCAACAAATGAAGTTTTGAAATATGGCATAGTACATGGTTTTGAAAGAATGTGTATAGTTTATGAGTCAATTGTTGATATGGTGCGTCATTTATTTTCGATTTACATTGATGTAATATATTATTTAATATTGCAATTTTCATTATTCTCACCAATTTATATACACTTTTTATAGTTTATTTTTATGTTTGTAAATGGAAGGTGAAGAAGAAGAAAACAATCAACACCATGAACAAAAAATTCCTGAAAATAACCCAAGTCATGGAAGTAGCTCTAGCAGCGACAATATTCAAGTGAAGAAAGATGATCACTATGTTTAGATATCAAAGCAAGGTGTTGTATTTTTTGAAATATTTGTCTGTGAAATCAGACATTTTGTTTAATGTAATGGACATAGTGTCCCAATTGAAAGACAAATGGATACCAATAACTGTCCCATTTTGTATGACAAAGACTGTCTTATTCGTATATATATATATATATATATATAATATGTTTTAATTTATTATATTGCGTTCTCCATTGTCATTCTCAAATGCACTAATAAAAATTTAATTCATATCAATATTATTATAAGATATATATGTGTCGAATTTTGATGAATAATGAATTTTAAAAAATCACAATAATTATGATATGATATAACAAATTAATCCAAACATCACATTCAAATGCATTAATAAAAATTTAATTAATATGAATATTGTTATAATATGTGTCCACTTTTGAAGAATAATGAATTTAGAAAAATCACAATAATTGCACTGTCACAGGTCAATGTTTCTAAAAAATAAAAAATGAACACCGGTGCGTGTCAGTTACTGTACACCGGTGTGTTTGTATGCTGAAGCGCACAGGTGCGTTTCTACGACCTATGGGCACCGCACAAATACCAAAACCAATTAAAAATCTCAGTGCCTTTGTGCGATACTGCATATGGGTGCTTTTATGTGAGAATACACACCAGTGCATTTTCTTGACATATGGGCACCACACAAATACCGACACCAATTATAAATATAGGTGCAATTTTCTGATACGGCGCACTGATTCGTTTCTATAAGTTTACATACCGGTGCGTTGAGACGACCTATGGGCACCGCATAAATCCCAATACCAATTAGAATGGCCTTGTGCATTGTATCACTAACACTGTGCCCGGTGCGGTTTTAGACCTTGACGGACCGATGCATGCTCATTCGACCGCCCTGGGGCCACCGATTAGATGACATGCACCATTGCGTTTAAACCTTAGCAGCGCATCGATGAAAAAAAAATCCGTAATAATCTCCAGTCGCCCAATTTTTTTAGTTGTGTTGAATTTCCGTTAAAAGCTCCACCAAAAACCTCCATAACCATAAAAAGATGTTGTAGCAAATGTTTTTTTAACAATTTTGGCCAATTTTATAACGCTAAACAACTCATTTATAGCCTCCGCTAGAGGGTCTTTTCCTTGTAGTGGAAAAAGATCACTTTTTTTGGGTTTAAGGACAAACCAAACTTTCTACATTTGTCAAAAAATTTCTTTAGATGTTTCAAGTGGTCTTCATCAGATTTTGAATAAACTGTGATGTCATCCAAACAGATGACCACAAATCTGTCATTTTCTCCCACAAAGGCAATATCCATTACCCTTTGAAAGGTTGCACCTACATTCATCAAATAAAGTGGAATTTTGTTGTACATGAATGTGCCCCAGGGTGTGGTAAATGTTGTCTTTTCTCTATGTTGCCTGTCAAGTGAAATATGATTATAGCCTGAAAATACATTAATCATTGACAATCTTTTGGATCCTACAACCTTCTGCAAGATATAATCCATCTTGGGCAATGGATAGTTATGTTTCAAGGAGCACCGGTTTAGGTTGCGAAAATAAACGCAAATCCTTATCTCTCCATTATTTTTCTAGACCGAGACTATATTAGCTACCCAGCTAGAAAATCTCAAAGGCAGAATTATCTTTTCTTCCCATAATTTTTTTATTTCTTTTTCAATGATTGGGAACAACATGGGATTGATGTATCTGTTTTTTTTTTGCTACAGGCTTTGAATTTGTTTTCAAAGGGACCTTGTGCTCCATTATGCTCTTATCATAAGTTTCCAACTCACTATAAGACCATGCAAAAATATGAGAAAATTCCTTCATCAGTTTGATATATTTTGTTTTGGTTTCTAGAGGAAGGAATTCGGACACTTTGAATAATCTTGGCTGATCTTCTGTACCAATGTTACATTCTATTGTACTTTCTCCATCAACCTTGCTTTCAGGCTTGAGAAAAACATCATTATTATCAAACAGTCTTTCTAAAGGAACTAAACCTTTAGGAATAAAGTTAGTTTTCAGATATATAATGTTTTTCCCAGCCATATTTTTCTTAAAAGGGCTAATATTTTGGTTTTCAACAATTTCTTGCTCATCATCAATTTGCATGTCTGCAAACTCTTCTACACACTCCAAAAATTTATGAATCTCCCTGTCATCCTCAAATACTTGCCAGTGCTTGATGTTATTAGGAATTAAATGTTTGTTTTTTATTTGAACATCATAGACTGCCTTGACATCTAGAGAAACTTTAAAATTACTAGTAGCAATTGCTAGTGAATCAAAGATTTGATTTTCTTCTCTAGTGACAAAATTTATATTAAATGTTGAAAAGTAATGCTCAATCAAATCCCAGACTTCATTCCTATAATTCTTCAATTTGGAAATTTTCACTTGGTAATTTTTTCTCACCTTCCTAATCACCAACTCTAAATCGCCAAAGGAAATTAGCCATTCTGCTCCCAAATCTTTCACTGCTTTCATACCCAGCATAAGTGCTTCATACTCAGCAGTGTTGTTAGTGGTAGAAAATTGCAGTTTGTATGATATGGTCACATTCTGCTGAGTATGAGAAATGAGGACTACACTAGCTCCCGATCCTTCTCTTGAAGAGGCTCCATCAAAGTACAATTTCCAGATCTGTCTTCCTTCTGAATGCTACTTATTTTCACTTTGAAAGTGTTGTTTTTCACTTAAATTAGGCTAGAAATCATTGTCATCATTAGCAAGGTGCAAAATTGATGACCCCAATTCTTTTTCTTCAGCATATATGGGATGGTTTGATGGATTGTCTTGATCAATAATGATGTAGGCCATTTGAGTTTCCCTATATAGACTTTTGAATTCCCCTCCAAATACTGGGATGGTAGCATATGACATGTCCATATGAAGGATACCTCCCAATTTCTTAGACCAAGATCTAGAAAGTAACATCCCAAATCTAGAAGGAAAGTCAGCAACCATAATGTCCATCACTAAACTCTTCATAGGTAGCTGGGTAAGGGAAACAACTAAATCCCTAATGTAATATTCCTACTTAGCCTAAGCTAAGAGGAACAATCATTTTTGTTTTACTTTATGTTGCATGAATAAATGAATAAAGAAGTACATGTAAAACTCCTGAAAATACTGAATAAATCAATGCCCATGTGAACAAAGACAAATTAGGACCATGTAAATAAATCACTTGCAGGTGTGAAAGGGTTTGAGCTGTGAGACTGGGTCAACCTTGACCAAATCTACAGCGCTGTCTAGGTTCAATGTATCTCCTAAAGGGACATCGTAATTCTAGAAGGAGGCTCCTCATGTGAAAGGGGCTAACTCATCAAGGTGGTTTAGGGTTTGCAAAGGCTCTCATCTTATAAAAGGAAGCGAAGGGCAGCAAGAGAAGGTTGTTGATTGATTATATTTCTGAGTATCTTGTCTACTTAGATAAATACTATTCTCTACTGTTTAGTGGAGGATTGTGCTGCTTAGCACTTGGAGTTCCCATGCAGGGATTTCACCTCTTCATTTGAGGATTATTGGAGGAGTATTTGTTGATTTGATCCACTATCAGGCTTGAGGCCAAGCTCTATTCCAATTGCAGTGCAGATCTAGTGAGGTTTTTTCTACTTTTGCAAGCTGCAGCAAGTGGGATTCTAGATCTGCAGAGATCTAGCTTATTTTGGGAGCCTCTTCTCATGGAGTGTGTATTTTAACCTCCTGGAAGAGTGCCTCTCCTATTTTCACTTCAGATTTGTAATTTGGCAATGGGATATCTATGTCATTTGAGATACAACACTATTTCCATTAAGGAACTGCGTTATTTTGATATGAAATTCTTCATGGTGTTTTGATCACAGTTTTGGATGAGAGATCTCTGGTGCTGGGCTTTGCCTTCCACTTTGGTGATCCATGGATTAGCTTGCTGATCCATGTTCTGTTTAGATCTAATCTATTGTCATGTAATGTTATATTCATAAATTACTACAGCATTTTACAGATCTACAACTTGAAACTCATATCTACTCTTTGTTATGCATGATTTTGTAAACAAGACTATGTGGTTTCTAGATCTGAAATAGATTTGATGTTTTGTCCAAATATCTGTCCTAGATCTGAGTTGTAATATGAAGCTACTACAACTCCTTTGAATAACATTGTTGAGCCATTTCTGCAGATATATGTGTGTTGTAGCTTTCTTTTCTAAGGATTTCTTGCTCTATCGCCTCATGTATTCTACCGTATACTGAAAGAGTTTCATTATAATTATGATTTTTTGTTGTACATTCATATGTTAATAATATTTGATTCCATCCTGCTCATATTGTCCAAGACTACATTATTTCTAAAGTAGTTTGTTGTGCATAGCTGCAACCCCTCTTGTAGGGTGTTTTTCAACTAGACTAGGTGGTGGGAGATCTGTTTACCACACCTAGTTTGATTTTTTTTTGCTCCCCTTTTGGATATAGACTCCAGATCTGCTGATCTAAGGGATCGAAGGGCTGTAAACTCATTTTTGTGTATCAATCTCCTAGGAGTGCATTATTTCAGTAGGCTTGTTGTGCTATTCCAGATCTAGAATATTACACCTAATCACTCCTAGACACTTGATTTTTTCGAGTCAAAGGTGTAAAGATGTTGATATTGCTTGGTGATCTCTAATCCCAATTCATCCATCACTTTCTTTGGCATAATATTATGGGAAGCTACTGAATCTAACATACAATTATGTAGCAATTTGTCATGTATGTTAAGTGACAGGTAAAAAGGCAGTGAGTTATCATCATTTTGGTCTTGGACATGACAACCTAGATAAATAGTGGGATGCTCATCCTCAAGGTTGACTGAAACAAGAGCGAGAGGAGGCTGCAAAAGACTCTTAAAATACTCTTCATATGTTTGATTTTTCAATAATTCCAGTAGTGGGATTGGAACTTTGATTTTATTCAATTCAGAATTTAAACTGAAATAAATTGGAACTAATTCCTTATTTTATACAGTAATTTTAAAAATTGGGGTAGAATTTTGAGGTGGAGGAATCTCATTTACCTTGGCCTTCTGTTTAGCAGCTTGTTTATCTGAATCTGATTTTTGTTGATGATGCTGAACAAGAACTTTTGACCTCAAAGGGTAATTTATATTTTGCACTTCTTGTTGTTTTTTATCATTCTGTGCATAAATTTGAGCATTCATATGATCAGAAAACAAACAAATTATTGATCTATCTTCATACTCCTGCAATGTCGAACATGTTGACTATGAAGTTTCTTCCACATGGTTTATTTCTTCTTTTTCTTCCTCATTTCCTTGATGTTCTTCTTCAGCAAAATTATTCAAAGGAGGCTGAAAATTTTGATCATCATCATTCCTCCTTGGGCACTGTAGGATTTTTTGAGGCTGAAAAGGCCTCCTTAATGGAGCCTAATTTCTATTAGCTACATTTTGATTGGCTCTAGCAGCTGGTTCAGTTTCTACCTCTAATTTTGACATCTCAGAGGCAAGTTCCTTGATCAAATTGGACATTTGATTGATATTTTCTTTTACTAAAAGAGACTTGGAAGAAGAAGGCTTTTATTCTTTCATATTATTTTTATCTTTTGCTGCCTTTTCTTCCTCCATTTATAATTTATTAGAAGCCATGGGATTAGATTGCACTCCAATCGCAACCTCTTGCATACTTTTCAGTGTCTATGCTTTTTCAGCCCTTAACCATAAAGCAAACTTAGAATCTAAAACATTTGCAAATTTCATCATAGCTGTGGTTTTAGTAGGTTTAATTTCTTCTGGAATTTTCTGATAAATCTTATTAAACCTCTTAGTAAAGTCATCTAAAGACTCATCTTCTTTCTTCTTCAGAGTTCCAAATTTAGTAAGATAATAGACATAGTCTTTCCTATCACCCTAATGCTTCATAAATATCTCTTCTAATTCATCAATTCCTGTAATTGAATTTGGAGCCAAACTTCTAAACCATTTTCAAGCATCACCAACCAAGCTCTGAACAAAGAGTCTTGACCAGACATCTTCATGTTCAATATTATGATTTTCAGCATAAATATAGAAAGCCACTAAATGTTCTTCAATAGAAATTCCTTCTCCCTCCCTAGTGTATTTTGGAATATATTTCAAGTAATCTCCTTGGGGAAATCCATGCATGTGTTGAGGGAGAAGAAGTGGTGCATATCTCATAGCCACTATCTGTCGCATCCTTGTAAGGGCAGGCTGAGCCATATTTTGTTGATGTACAGTTGATGTAGTTGTTTGGGAAATAGGAATTACAATTGGTGAATTATGATTGATTTTGGATAGCAAAAAATTGGGTGCCTTGAGCTGATTTTTCAAGATTTGGAACTGAGAAGAGTGGTTTTTAAAAAATATGAACTGAGGGTGTCATGAATTCTCCTTCAGTAGAAGAATCAGAACCTAAATTTATCTCTTGAGGGGATGGATTTAATTCAGCCTTATTTTTCTGAGAAAGGAAAAGAGATGAATTAAAAGTAAGACCTTCAGGTACAGTCTCTTTAAGTGGATGATAGGAAGATGACCCTACAACTGGGTTTGGAGAGAAAGGAAACTATTCTTGCTGAGGGGTGACAAGAGACTAGCATTCAGGATGAGTCTAAAGGAAATTGAAAATAGTCTTGAAGTCTTCTTCTATCAAAATATACCTATCAAGAAAGGGTGCAATAGCCAATACTTGTTCTAATTCACCTTTAGTCAACACAAATTCTTCTGACCTCTTTTCAACACTTAGAAATTCAGTTTCTCCTTCTTTTACTAGAACAATACTTATTTCATATTTACTAGGGGATGAGTAAGAAAAAACTTCAGCTAAGCCTAGGTTAACAACATCCACTTTATTTTCTAGAGGAGTAGCTTGAAATTGAGATTTTTCAATAGAATATTTTGAAACTATAACCTCTTTAGATTCTAAAGTAGATAGAGTTACCTTTTTCTTTGGAACGTAATTTTTGTGTAACTTCTTCACTGACTGAGATGTGATTTCAACTGATCTTTGTTTTCCTTTAGCACCTTTGATGATATTATCTAGGTCAAAAACTAGAGTCATAGTTGAAGATCTCTAATTCCTCCTTGTAGAAGAAAGTCTTGGAACCCCTCTTCCTATTCGTGGAGTCGCCAGGTGAACAAATTTGCAGTCTTCTTCAGGTCACCAATTATTTTTCACCATCAAGAATTGATTATCATAAATTCATAACAATAAAATCAGGGGAATACTTTGTTAAAAGGCCTTCGTCTCCTGGCAGATGCACCAAAAGATGTTGGCACTTGAATTAGCACTTGGACTGCAACAAGCGCCTGACCAGACACATATTAAACTATAAGGAAATTTTAATGTTTTGTTTTATGGGTTTGGAATATGGTATGAAGTTTGATTCACTAAAAATAGATTTCGGTCAAATCCACAGTTCTACTAAAGAGGTTATTGTAACTTGATGTGGTAGCAAGGTGCAAGTTTGTAGTCTATGAGGAGAGGAAATTGTAAGATGAGAGGAGAATCAGTAGGTCTGTAAAACATAAATCTACTGCATATAGTAGAAATTCACAAAAGTAGCATTTTGATAATATTTCAATGAGACAAAGTTATTTCTAGTCTGACAAGATTCTCATTGAAATATCATGAAGAAGAACTATCATGAATGATGCTCTTCCCTTGTTATAACATATATTTTATCAGGAATGCTCACTATGTGAGACTAACAAAAACTGATAAAACACATAACATGCTTAAGAGACTAATAAAAACACATAAAGATATGATGATTTGCAAACTGGAACTAGAATAAAGGAGATATGGAAACATAAGTAAAGTAGAAAATACACACAACAAATTGGCAATAAGTCCTCAGTAGTATCATTCCATTTCATTCATAGTAAAGATTACAATTCATATAAGTCAAAATTCGATAACCACCAAACAACCTTAAATTCATATCAGTTTTTGATCCAGATTTATGCAGGAATGAAATAAAATACAGAAATAGACATAAACATAGAGATGCAGCGGAAACAATACTTCATTTTATTTAAATCAAATGATTGAAATATGCTTACAGACATAATGGAAATAAAAATTGCTAGGGTGTTGGTAGCATATCTCTGAGAATAGATGTAGCAGCTACAGACCTTTGAACTATGTTACAATGAGGCTTTAGGGCCTATTTATTTTTGAGAAACAATGGAAAACTCTAAACATCCAAAAACCTAACCGTAGGAGATGAAGCGGGAAAACTACAGGCCCCGTTTGGGTAAATTGGTGGTTTAACTTCTCGGGGATGTGACTTTGGCATACGGCCTTCGTTTCATGCACTCAATATCTCGTTAGAAATATATATCCCATGTCGCTCTCAGTTTTCCCAAAAAACATCGTTTAGCGCCTCAAAACGGCTTCGGAAGTTCAGGACCCGAAAAACTGCCAAAAATAGTAAGTTGTACCGAAACTGAAAAAATGAAAGAGACAATGGTGGGGACGCAAGTGGAATAGGTGGGTGGCCACCAATATCCACCTAGATCATTAAGGCCCAAAAACGGCTCCAGGAATGTAGGACCCAAAAACCTACTAAAAGTAGTAAGTTGTGCTGAAAGTGAAAAGCTGCAAGAATTGATGGTGCAGGTCCAAATGGAATAGGTGGGTGGCCACCGATATCCACCTAGATTAGTTTGGAATATATATACAAAATATGATACTGTCATCTTCCATAGAAAAAGTGAAATCTGTCTCAAAAGTCATTACGACCTCGTGCAAGAGATGAGGCTTATCTAAAACTTTAATACAGAGTACTATGACATAATGAAAATAACAACACTAAGGTTAACAATTTGAAGTGGTTTGTATGATGTGGTAGTTTTATGGGAAGACTCCTCTTCCGTTCTGGTGCAACCAAATCCATAAAAAGAGAAAAAAATAGTGAAAATGGTGCGTGGTTATTCCTTGAATTATGCTAAGTGTCTAGTAAAAACGTGCTGGTATTGAGAGTAGTGGTAGAAAACTGTTTGAGAGAAGTTATGCCACTGTTTCATTGTTCCTTTCCCTTTTTTGGTTGAAAACCCTTTGTAATGACAGAAAACTCGAAACTTTTGGATAGAATGATGGAGTTTCATTTTATGAGAAATTAAAAGGAAAACCCTTTAAAATAGGTTTAATTGATAGAGGAAACTTGGAGAGGAATAAATGATAAGCGAAGGGGGGTGGTGACATGGCAAAGAAGTGGGACCGATCGCAGATCACGCATCAAAATTTTTATTGTGAAATGTGGGAAGTTAAATGTTGAAAATGGCAAAGTACGATGTGTGATGAGGGTGGAGATAACATGGTAGAGAAATGGGATTGGTCGCAGATCATGCATTAGAAGTTTTATAAACATACATACGTGTGAAATCAACAACGATAATTTTATTGAAACTTCTAAAACAAAACCAAAATTTCTGCCAAATAATATGCATTCACTCGGAATTGTGGTTCTCGAGCCCCACAACCAGTTGACCAATAGGAAGCATTCACAAATTGACTGCCCACAAGTTTAACTCTACATTGATAACGGTTCAACCTAAAACTTTGCGATTTGTGAAATCGCACGAGTACGCTACGCTGACATGTGCCCTTTGCCTCATCGCATCAAAAATCACTTAATATACCACGTGATCGCCTTAATGGTGAAATTTAAAATTTTTAATTTGTGAAGTCACTCCATCTGCGCTTTAATCCCCACCATTCATCTGTGCCTAGATCTGACAGTCTTCCTTGGTTTCCCCTTAGTCGCATCACATCGCAAATCAATTAACATACCATGTGATCGTCTTAATGGTTAAACTTTAAAAACTTCTTTTTGTGAAGTCACTCCATTTGCGCTTTAATCTAAGCTGTTTGTTTCTTCCCTTTTGTATATACGATTAGATCATGGCCATCCGTTTCTTTTGCACGTGGTTCTTCTCCGTTTCTTCATTCCTTAGTCTATTTCCCGGCTAGCTTCATTTAAATATTGTCTACTGCTTTTCTCCAGATCTCCCACTGTATTAGTTAAACTGTTTTCTTCCGACTACGCTTTGAATTTAAAGAACTGTGGTTGCCACGAAGCCTTAATTTTCTTGCTTCAAAAATTGATTAAATGTTTACTCGTAGCCTCTTTTCTGAGATAACCAAAATCTCAGTGAAATAGCTGCACTTTTCACTATGTGGAATATATGACTTCCATTTATGAGAAATAACTGCCATTCACTGTATTACTGTTTTGACAATGAATTTTTTAACAAAGGTAGCTATTATTTTAGACTAGATGACTGTAATTTTATTACCCAAACATCGAATAACCTTCAACACTAACATAAGTCAAAATAGAGATTTTAAATTATTTTAGGACTCGAAGACACTATGACACCTATTCAATTAAAAATACCTTGATGCTGGGACTCTTTTTAAATTTTATTGGAAATGACTCAAACTTTGGACATGGACTAAGACACAATAAAAATTTGAGAATAGTGACACAATGGTGATTACACCATTAACATTTTTTAGTGCTAACAGAACCTATGGTTAATTTCTTATGGAGAAATGATGTCAGGATATGCATATTTTTTCTGGGAGAAATTATATAAGGATATGCAGCTTTTGGCGGGGGAATAATTTCTATGATGGGAGCTTTCATGCGCACAAGGATAGATCCCTCGTTAGGATGGGAAATTTCTAGCGGGTGGAAATTGTGCCTGGTACAGAGGTGCCTGAATGTTTCCATTAGTGGGCACGCCTCTAGTTCGTGGTTATGGCCGATGAAAATGGTGCGTGGTACCATTGTGCCAACTGAGTAGATTGTGTGGGAATCAACACTACTCTTTGTCCTAGAAGTGGATGTTTGGAAGGGATCAGGCGTAGAGGAGGAGGTCCTCTGCTTCCATTTTCAAGTTTTTGGCTTGGGTATGTCTCGCTCTCTTGGGGAGTATAGACTTAACACCGCTCTTGCTGCTCTAAGCTTCAGGAGAGGTGAACTATAGTTGAACGCATACTAGCTAGCACTGCATGAAATCTAGGGATATAGTGACAATGGCGTAAAGGATGATTGCCACTGCATATTTGACATGAATATTTGGTGTCGTTTGAAATTAGAATTTGTAGTAGTTTTATCATGATTTGGATCTTAAAATTGTTTTTCAGCAGTCTATTTTCTCATTAGAGGAGTTCTTACAGATGTAATCTCATTTGCACCATTTAATCAAAAGAGGACTAAGCCTAATTAGAGGCTTTTGGACCAGCGGAGGTAGCCCAAGAGAGGGGTGAACCGCTTAAACAAATATCTGCTGTTCATGTGTGTATTATGGTTGTTTATTTTCAGATTTTGATAGTTTAAACAGTAAAAATTTCATAAGCATTCTTTTCCAAAACAAGTTTATACAATAATCAAAACTTGTTATTTTAACATCAAACCTCTACACACCAATTGCAGAACATATGCTCTTGCTTATTCACACTCAAAACAGATCAATGAACACTTTGAATTTAAAAACAAAATACTTTCATTGATCTTGATATTTGTGTTTACATATTATTTCCTTAGGCAGAGTCTGTAGAGGGCCAGGTAGCCTCCGGATTCATCCTTTCCTAGAAAGGTGAAACATCCGGTGAATGCCCCTACAGTCCATCTCTGTATAGGAAATAATTTATTCTCACAATTTCAGATCAGGTTGGTATCGGAGCTCAAGGTTTTTCTTAAGAGATTGTGAAATTTGTGCAAGTAAATTGTATTAGTCTGCAAAATTTGATGCTTACTAGGCTGAAACTGCAAAGAGGGGAAGGTCAACTGGTTAGAGAACAAGTTAATCCTCAACCAAGGAGGGCTAGAGTGCCATTACATCCACCTTCCATTTCATCCTCAGTAGCCTTTGAATCAGCCACAAACATGTCATCTAGAGAAGGAGAAGTACATGAGGAAATGGATCCCAAGGAAGAAGAAAGAGTCTTTAGAAAAGCTTTCTTGGATTTGACTGAGATGGTTAGAATCCTATACCAGGAGAGAAATGATAGAATTGCTGGAGAAGGGTCTAGAAACCAAAGAGAAGAAGGAGGTTCTTCAGGAGGGAAGAAAGACAAAGATGAGTCTAAGAAAGGGAATGGAGGAAATGGTGATCCTTCATCTCCATCGTCATCCTCTTCCTCCACATCATCCTCTTCTACTTCTATTAATCAGTCACACAAAACAAAAACATCTCTTAAAAATCCTTTGTTAGTATGAATTCTTTGTCGAAGCGTACGAAAAAGAACCACTTTAGCTACGCATAACTAATAGCCCTAACAACAATAATGGCTGCAAAACATCTTCAGATCTGAATTAGTAGTTAAAGTGCCGCAACAAACAGATCTATAAATGGAAAGACATTAAGCAGTAAAGTAAAGAGTTTGCTCCATGCATCCAACAGACAAGACAAGAACACGATTTTTGAATGAATTTTTATATTACAGTGCACCTGGGAGGAAACAAGAAGGTGTATCCAGATCTCCTCAATGGGATGGGTTCTTTGTAGTCCTCAGCACTTCAGATCTAAGCTTTCTCTCTCTTGTAGATGTAGAAAACCCAATGTAGAAGGTAAAGCTCAATGGGAGCAACAATGGCAAAAAATGAGACCGAGTGTATAGATCCAGAGTGATCTAGTATGCAACAAAAGGTGAAGAATGATGGGGAAAACCCTCCTATTTATAACAAAATATTGGGTCCTTCTAGATCTTGGTGCATGATTAAAATAATGTTAATCACATTTAGATCCACCTCTATGGAATATTTTATTATTATTTGTTGGAGGGAAAGGGTGTTTGACTTGGGTCAAATCCCTTGATTAGTGAAAAATAAATAAATAAATGATTTATTTATCTTTTAAAGGAAGTGGTTGGGATATAATCAAATAAATAATGATTTATTTGATTAATGGTGGTTGATTTGGTCATATTTAACAAGGAATATTATTTAAATAATTATTCCTATAAAATAATAAGATAACTATGGGTTTATCTCATTAATTTCTTTGTTTTTGGGTTAAACATGACTGGGAATAATAATTAAATTATGGTTTAATTAATTATTCCTTTTGGGGTTTCCTAATTAACATAGTGAAAGCAATTTTATTTGGGGTAAAACTGGTCTTACATGGTGTACTTGGGTCCATCTAATGATGAAGAGTTAGATGACCAAAAAATGGTGTAACAGATTGCCCCCCAGCGTGCGAGTGTCAGGAGCAAATCGTATGACCGAAGTACGTTGTAAGAAGACAATCACTAGACAACAAAAAGGGTATGTCAGAGAGAGAAATATGAGGTAGATAGTGTGCTGGACGACTAGACCCTGAGGAGACGAGACTCGCAGGTGCAACAAGTCTCTTTTTATGAGAGGGTACCTGTGCTGAAGGCGGCGGGGGAGGCATACCTATGCCCGTCGTGACAAAGTACAAAAGAATAGTGTGTCCAGTAAACCAGGGACCGAACCATAGAGTACAGCTGGCATAATCAAGAGCCAGATAAAAATACAATGAAGAGTCTCACATACATGTTGTGCCTGGGATAACAGCCAGGACTAGTACAATAATATCTGAGTACATGAGACAAATACAACCCAAATGCCCCCTGTAAATGGGGAAGGGCTCACAAAATTTGACTGATACATGCAAAGCAAAGAGGCGCTGCAAGTGGCTACGGCCAACATCATCAAATATCTGGAGCTGCATCGAAGGCTGCAAGGAAGAGGTCATCCGGGCATGTGGGGGGCTACCTGCAGGGCCACCCCCTCATGAGGGTTGAGACATCTCACACACACCCGGAAATCATCAAGAGCTGCTGCTGGATCACTGGACCATCAAGTATACGGATCTCGATCATGCTGAAAGGAGCTGGAGAAACAATCAAGTCAAAGGGCAAGGAGAGATCCCTTTGCCTGATCCGAGGCACCGAACAAGAGTGGAAGCTGGAACCAAGGTACACCGCCCTCTAGACCTGGCTTCTGGAATGAATGAGCTGATGTCGACAGAAGGAGGTCCACCATAGGTGAGGAAATGAGAGACCCTCAACTAAGGCACGAGAGAAAAGAGTAGAGCGACGGACAGACTGACACTAATGATGATAGTGAAGTGGAAAGGACTGAGGAGCTAATGGACGACTTCCCTTGTTAGAGCATAAAGGGCATGAATGACATGGCAGCGACTGACACAATATCGTAAGGGATAGGGGACAGTGGGACTGAAGGTCATAATATGCGACACAAGAGAGAGACCAAGCAATGAAGGATGGAGGGCTATAGTGGGGTACAAAGGGACGCGGGATAGACTCCATGAAGGCGATGATGACTCAACTTGGATGCTCTAAACAAGGGCGACTCGATGGTGCTACCACACAGTAAAAGGCCCAATGGGGGACCATAAAAGCATGAGTACAAGGTGGGGACTCATGACGAAAATCGTCACAAACATGGACAAGTAAGGAGGCAAGTTGGTGCCCCAAGTACAAGTGTTGTAAGTGAGGAAATTCGATTTTAAGGAGAGGTGAAGTGACCCTTCTTGGACAAAATAGGTCCTGACGAAGGATAAAAATAAAAATATGCTGGCTATCTAACAGAAAATAAAACACGCATCTCAGAAAGGAAATGCTAAGGGTAATATTTCTTAAGATAGAGTGCCTTGCGAAGATTGCCTTTGAAGTCTTCTAAAAGGTATGCCCCCTTACCAAGCTCATTACTGATGATGTAAGGGCCTAGCCATAATGAGTCGAACTTCCTGTGACCAAGGACATCATGGGCTTGGTCATATACTAGAACAAGGTTGCCTTCATGAAAAGGACGAGGCTGGACTTTTTGGTCATATTGAGCTTTTGGTGCGTTTCTTGGCCGCTTCCATGGTTTGCAATGCAACACAGCGATATTCAAAGGCACGCTCAAGCATGATAAGTCATTGTTCTAGAGGTTGGGTGTCAGGGGGAAGTTCAATAGCCAGAGGAAGGGAAGGGATGTACACTCGATTGGTAAGACAACCTCCTCTCTAGAAACGAGGTGAGGAGGGTTATGGTTGAGGGGCATGGGTGCCCCCGAGCATGGTGTGGTCATGCCAAAATGTATTTAGAAAAAGGGGAATCTAAACACATTTTAATGATGTGGTGTGCCATTTGTTCGTGTTATGGGTATGCAGTTTGAGAAAGGAAATGGAGGATTACCAATCTCTTTTGGTACTGCATATGGGGATCAAATGGACTTTAAGTTTCCGAGTTGGCATACCTGGTGTCACTATCCCAAAAAGAGGATTTTGAGATAATGAACTGATGCTCTTGTAGAAAAGCTAGAGGTTGGTCAACAA